>OU342740.1:207628196-207727135 GCA_910589775.1 Avena eriantha
CATGTGGTTTAGATAAAAAACGCACATGTGATGACTCTAGTGGTGGTTTAGGAAATGAACACACATGCAATTACTCTAGTGGATCCATGTGGGTTAGGAAAACAACACACATGCAACTACTCTAGTGGTGGCTTAGGAAAGGAACACACATGCAATGAGAGTGGTGGATCCATGTGGTTTAGGAAAAGAACACACATACAATGACTCTGGTGGTGGTTTAGGAAAGGAAGATACATGCAATGATTCTGGATGTGTTTTAGGAAAATAACACACATGCAGTGACTCTGGTGGATCCATCTGGTTTAGTAAAGGAACACACATGCAATGACTCTAGTGGGTCCATGTGGTTTAGGAAAGGAACACATATGCAAAGACTCCGGAGAATCCGTGTGGTTTAAGCAAAATAACACACATGCAATGACCCTGGTGGTGGTTTAGGAAAGAAACACACATGATATGACTCTTGTGGATCTATGTGGTTTATGAAAGGAACACACATGAAATGACGTTAGTGCTGGTTTAGGAAAAGAACACACATGCAATGACACCGGTGGATCCATATAGTTTAACAAAGGAACACACATCCAATGACTCTGGTGGATCCATGTGGTTTAGGAAAAGAACACACATGCAATGCCTCTAGTGGTGATTTAGGAAAATAAAACACATGCAATGACTCTGGTGGATCCATGTGGTTTAGGAAAATAAAACACATGCACTGACTCTAGTGGTGGTTTAGGAAAAGAACACACATGCAATGACTCTTGATGTAGTTTAGGAAAGGAACACATATGCAATGTATCTAGTGGATCCATGTGCTTTAGGAAAAGAACTTACATGCAATGACACTGGTTGATCCATGTGGTTTAGGAAAGGAACACACATTCAATGACTCAAGTGGTGGTTTAGGAAAAGAACACACATGAAATGACTCTGGTGGTGGTTTAGGAAAAACATGAAATTAATCTGGTGGATCCATGTGGTTTTGGAAAAGAACCCACACATGGAGTGACTCTAGTGATATTTTTGGAAAAGAACACACATGTAATGACACTGGTGGATCCATGTGGTTTAGGTAAAGAAAACACATGCAATGACTCTGGTGGTTGTTTAGGAAAGAAAGACACATGCAATGACCCTAGATGTGGTTTAGGAAAGGAACGCACATGCAATGACACTGGTGGATCCATGTGGTTTAGGAAAGGAACACATATGCAATTACTCTAGATGTGGTTTAGGAAAGGAACACACATTCAATGACTCTGATGGATCCATGTGGTTTAGGAAAATAACACACATGCAATGACTCTGGTGGATCCATGTGGTTTAGGAAAAGAATACACATGCAATGACTCTAGTGGTTGTTTACGAAAAGAACACGCATGCAATGACTCTGGTGGATCCATGTGGTTTAGGAAAAAACGCACATGTGATGACTCTATTGGTGGTTTACGAAAAGAACACATATGCAATTAATCTGGTGGATCCATGTGGGTTAGGAAAACAACACACATGCAACTACTCTATTAGTGGTTTAGGAAAGGAACACACATGCAATGAGAGTGGTGGATCCATGTGGTTTAGGAAAAGAACACACATGCAATGACTCTGGTGGTGGTTTAGGAAAGGAAGATACATGCAATGACTCTGGATGTGTTTTAGGAAAAGAACACACATGTAGTGACTAAATTGGATCGATGTGGTTTAGGAAAAGAACACACATGCAATGACTCTGGTGGTGGTTTAGGAAAGGAAGATACATGCAATGACTCTGGATGTGTTTTAGGAAAAGAACACACATGTAGTGACTAAATTGGATCGATGTGGTTTAGGAACGGAACACACATGCAATGACCCCGGTGGATCCATGTGGTGTAGGAAAGGAACACAGATGCAATGAATTTGGTGGATCCATGTGGTTTAGGAAAATAACACACATGCAATGACTCTGGTGGATCCATTTGGTTTAAGAAAAGAACACGCATGCAATGACTCTAGTGGTGGTTTAGGAAAAGAACACACATGAAATGACACTGGTGGATCCATGTGGTTTAGGAAAAGAACACGCATGCAATGACTCTGGTGGATCCATGTGGTTTAGGAAAAAACACATGCAATGACTCTGGTGGTGGTTTAGGAAAGGAAGACAAATGCAATTACTCTAGATGTGGTTTATAAAAAGAACACACATGCAATGACACTGGTGGATCCATGTCGTTTAGGAAAGGAAAACACATGCAATGACACTTGTGGATCCATATAGTTTAGGAAAAGAACACACATGCAATGACACTGGTGGATCCATGTGGTTTAGGAAACGAACACACATGCAATGGTACCAGTGGATCCATATAGTTTAGGAAAGTAACACACATGCAATGACTCTGGTGGATCCATGTGGTTTAAGAACAGAACACCCATGCAATGACTCTTGTGGTGATTTAGGAAACGAAGAGACATACAATGACTCTCGTGGATCCATGTGGTTTAGGAAAAAAACACACATGTAATGACTCTAGTGGTGGTTTATGAAAAGAACACACATGCAATGACTCTGGATGTGGTTTAGGAAAGGAACACACATGCAATTACTTTAGTGGTGGTTTAAGAAAAGAATACACATGCAATGACTCTGGATGTGGTTTAGGAAAGGAACACACATGCAATGACTCTTGTGGATCCATGTGGTTTAGGAAAAGAATACACATGCAATGACACTAATGGATCCATGTGGTTTAGGAAAGGAACACACATGCAATGTGTAACACCCCAGTAAAATCACTACTAGAAAATCGCCGTGTTTTTGTTTTCTGCATCATCTTGAATGCATGCTCATGTTATCATGCCACATTGCATTTGAGCATCATCATGACTGTATGCATTTTTGCCTAAAACTATTTTGCTAAAAGGCCTATTTTGCTTTCTGCATCAATCCCATCCCATTTATTTGAAATCAAAACCCCGGTCTCTTTCGGATATTTTGTTTGTCTAGAAGATATTTGCAAAAGTGTTTAAATAAAATAAATAAATAAAACTATTTTTTTACTGAGGAGGCAGCCCGGCCGTTAGGCCAGGCCACCTACAACCTGGCCCAACAAAACTCTAGCCCAAACCAGACCAAGCCTAATAAAACCCTAGTCCACCCTAACCCTAGCCTAATCCCAACCGCAGTGTCACCAGCCTACCGTGTACACACCCCTGACCTATTGCACAATGCACGCATCCCCGACCCCACCAAATCTTCGCTGCCACCACACATGCATGCCCACGCCCGTGTTGACCCGCCCTGACGTACCCACCTCGGATCCTCCGCCCGACGCGTGAACCGGCCCCACCTATTCACTTCCTCGCGTCGCTCGCACGCGATCCCCTGCACCCCGCCTCTCTGCCTCACCCACCAACCCCTACGAGAGCCTCTCCCCGCCGCAGCCAAGGGTGCTCCTCGCCTCTTCTGCCGTGCGCCAGGCCCGCAGCCGCGCACCCCCTCGTCGGCCAAGTGGACCTCCATCTTCGCCACCATAGCTTAATGTCCTCGGCCGCATCTCCGACCGCCCTGTCCATGCCACCTCTTCGGACCCGCGTGCCGCCATCCTCTCTATTGAGATCACCGCTAGGGCCTCGTCCCCGACGACACGGACGCGCATCACCCCCTGCGCTCCAAGCCCGGTTTCGTCCCTGCGCCCTGTCCACGACCTCCATCTCCATCGGTGGTGCCTCCTAGCTCTGCTCCTCTCTGTTTGGTCCGCCGCCCCAAGCCGTCTCTGTCCGCGCGGAGCGTCCTGTCGCTCCTCTGCTCACAGGGCCACGTCGCCAACTCCGGCCGCCGCCTCCTCTGCTCTAAGGCGCGCGCCGTCAGGGCCTGCGCGTCCTCATACCCGACCTACTCCGCGCTAGTCCCCAAGCACACGTGGGAGCACGTCTCCGTCACCAAGCTCGTCCCCGCGCCCTAGTGCTAGTCGCTCCCATGGGCGTCTCCATGTTCAAGTCCGTCTTCGTGCCAAGCTTGACCACCGTTGCACGCCTTCGAGCTCGCCGGTGCCCTGCGCAAAGCCGCCTCGCAGAGCCGCGACCACCGCCGTGTGGATCCCGCCAGCCTGCCCGCACGCGTCTTGGCTCATCCTCCCAACCTTGTTCCATCCTGCCAGCCGCATGGTCCCTCCTTTGACCAGGAGCCGAAGCTCCTTCGTTTTTTTTCCCCGCTTGGTGTTCCCTGCAGGAAGAAACCAATGCCCACAACCGTGTCATCGTCTTCTAGTCCTTTGTCTCTGCAAAGCCAGTCAAGCCACTCTGCTTTCCTTCTCTAGCGGCAACTAGTAGCATCTTGAACTGCGCCTGCTGCGAACAATCGATGATTTATGGTCTCACAAACGATTATGCCCTTGACCACCACCAGGTGTTCGATAAAACTCTCGCAAGAGCATTGTCATCAATTTCGTCTACCTGACATTAGTGATCCTGATATACTCACGATGTCTACTTCTAGAACTACTTCGGTTTTGGCAAGTCTGGTAACATCAAGATCGACAACAACCAAGATGTATCCAGCAAGCCTTCGGCCCTAGACCAAGTTCTCCAACAACCCTGAAGCCAGAACCAAGTACATCTTCAATAATTTAAGCCGAAAACTACCAAGATCCCCGAAGACCGATCCCACCAAGCCTGATCCCGTTGATCCCGAACCCCAAGACCTTCGGAACTGAGATGTATGACCCTATCCGAGACCCCCTATTTTTATAATATATGATATCTATCTTGTTGCATGTTAAATTGTTCATGTCGCATACATATTGTGTGGGTTGGGGCATTAGGCCGATTCATCTCATAATTAAATATGGAGACTATATGCGGGCTATTCTAGTCTTATATATATCGACTCCATTTAAATTTTCATAGCGAACTGATACTATGTTTTGCCTTATTAATACAACATTTAAATAGCGGGATACCTAAATAACATGAACCTTCTAATTAATTGTCGGGACCCTGGTTCCCCTTAATAATGTCTAATTGCACCGCATCTTGCCATGCCATGCCATGCATCATATCATAATCATGCCGGATCTTCTGTCGTAGTATTAAAGAGTGCATCCGGTGTTTCTTTTAGTGCTTTGGTTCTTCGCGAATTAGGTCGTTGAGTGGATGCGAGTATCGACAAGTGCTTCGGATAATGTATCTTCGACGGTGTTTCCTAGGCGAGCATTCTCCCCCTTTCTACCTATTTTGCATTTATAGTCTTTATTTCCTCCTGTTGATCTATTCCTATCCGTGTTGCGATGCTTTAGTGTTCTGTACAAGATATATTCTGTGCAGCCTTTATATTGCTTTGGACACCTCCTATTACCCGTTGTTTGGGTAGATAGATGGTCCTGCGAGTTGTAGTCGCTTGCTCAGGTGTGATCTCGTGCCGTGAAGTACCACACAGTTGTTGGAATGTTGTCATATGCTTTACGGTGGAGAGGATCATGACTTTAAATACAACTATTAAATTGCTGGGATAACTAATGAAAGAGGCACCGATGGGAAATATATGCTATTTGGTTATTCATGTCCACTTGTGTCCTGTAGGCCCCGAGTAATTGATACGTGTTCCTTGATTATTCGCACTATCCACATCCGGGAGACCCTATGGATCCCCCTTAGCCAGAGCTTGATTCATTTCTTATTTCTTGGGGCCACAAACTAGTTTGGGGCTTTATTACTATCCTGTACTTATGCCATGCTTTACTGCTTTATTTACGATTGTGCGTGGAGCACCTGTACTGTTTTGGAACGTGGAATGTTTTCGCGGTATCGACAAGCCCAGTCACACTTTCGGGTTCCCAGTCGTTTACAACCATTGACACAAAACCTGGGTCCGTCTCGGAGCCGGCCAACTTTGTTGCGGGTAGCTTAGTGGGGTGGCCCCTTGAAATAGTTTATGAATCCTGTGATTGCTTTGTCGTGAAAGCCTCGTTGGGTTTTGATTTGGTTTTTCCGAGGTTTATCGTGTGTGTGTTGCTATTTGTGCACCCATGCAGGGTAAATCTTTCTGAAAGCCGTGTCCGCGGTTATGGACGACTTGGAGCACAGTATCTCGATCATAGTAAACTAGAACTAAAGTTGTGTTGTGAATTTCACTTAAATATATGACTAGTAATCAGCTTCACTATAAAGGAATGGATATAAAAGTGTCAATAACTGGTGGAACTGGGGTGTATCATGTCATGTTATACCTGCCTAGTAAGTATCGCAACTCCAATCGAATGAAATAAAAGTGCCAAAAACTTCTGGGTTTGGGATGTCACATGCTAATTGTATCTGACTAGTAAGTATTGTAACTACAACTGAATGGTTAAATAAAACTGCCCACTACTTACGCTATCAGGATGACTCATACTATCCATATCTAACTAGTAAGTGTTGCAACTATAATGGAATGAATAAAACTGTCAACTGTGTGAGTTCCTCAGTTTGACTTCCTCGTTTGGTCTCGAGGGGGAATACCAGGATGGGTATGATTGGTGTTAGTATCAGGTTGGTCCCGAATAGGTCCTTCATATCCCCCTCTAAGAGCCAGCAGTGGTTCCAAGTCTCTATAGGTTGTATAGTGCATGCTTCGCTGCCACTTCACTCCACCATACCTATGTAGGCGAGAGCCACCAAATTCTAGCCTCGCCGTGTACTGGCCTCAGTACTGACCGCTCCCTTTTTACTTTGCCCTTTGTCGGCACCCCTTTTGTTTAATAGGTATAAGTTCGACGTCGTTAGCAGGGTTACACTTCTGGCTTGGCCTGGGCAGGCTTATGGATGCCATTGGTTATTCTTCAGGGCTCTTATCCCCATTTGCATCGTATCCATACTCGAATGTTGTATCATTTTCAAGATGATTTGGATCTTTATACTGTATATCTTTGTTCTTGACTCATGGAGTCATTGTTGTATATAAATGTTATGTGGGTTCCATCGTGGAATAATGTGTAATGGCATTACTTCGTTTTCCACCCGCACACAAGTGCCTGGTGGGCGTCTTTGAATCGTTTCTATACGGGTTTGGCAGGAAGCGCTAAAATCTGCATAGGGCCGATTCGAGGGTGTTACACAATGACGCTGGTGGATCCATGTGGTTTAGGCAAGGAACACACATGCAATGACTCTTATGGATCCATGTGGTTGAGGAAACTAACAAACATGCAATGACTCTAGTGGATCCATGTGGGTTAGGAAAACAACACAAATGCAATGACTCTGGTGGTGGTTTAGGAAAGGAAGATACATGCGATGATTCTGGATGTGTTTTAGGAAAAGAACACACATGTAGTGACTCTGGTGGATCCATGTGGTTTAGGAACAGAACAGACATGAAATGACACCGGTGCGTCCATGAGGTTTAGGAAAGGAACACATATACAATGACTTTGGTAGATCCATGTGGTATAGGAAAATAACACACATGGAATGACTTTGGTGGATCCATTTGGTTTAGGAAAAGAACACGCATGCAATGACTCTAGTTGTGGTTTAGGAAAAGAACACACATGCAATGACACTGGTGGATCCATGTGGTTTAGGAAAAGAACACGCATGCAATGACTCTAGTGGATCCATGTGGATTAGGAAAAACCACATGCAATGACTCTGGTGGTGGTTTAGGAAACGAAGACACATGCAATGACTCTGGATATGGTTTATAAAAAGAACACACATGCAATAACACTGGTGGATCCATGTGGTTTAGGAAAGGAACACACATGCAATGACACTCGTGGATCCATATAGTTTAGGAAAAGAACACACTTGCAATAACACTGGTCGATCCATGTGGTTTAGGAAACGAACACACATGCAATGAAACTGGTGGATCCATATAGTTTAGGAAAGTAAAACACATGCAATGACTCTGGTGGATCCATGTGGTTTAAGAAAAGAACATACATGCAATGACTCTATTGGTGATTTAGGAAAAGAAGAGACATGCAACGACTCTGGTGGATCCATGTGTTTTAGGAGAAAAGAACACATGTAATGACTCTAGTGGTGGTTTAGGAAAAGAACACACATGCAATGACTCTGGATGTGTTTTAGGAAAGGAACACACATGTAATTACTCTAGTGGTGGTTTAAGAAAAGAAGACACATGCAATGAGTCTAGATGTTGTTTAGGAAAGGAACACACATGCAATGACTCTTGTGGATCCATGTGGTTTAGGAAAAGAATACACATGCAATGACACTAATGGATCCATGTGATTTCGGAAAGGAACACACATGCAATGACACTGGTGGATCCATGTGGTTTAGGCAAGGAACACATATGCAATGACTCTTATGGATCCATGTGGTTTAGGAAAATAACACACATGCAATAACTCTAGTGTATCCATGTGGTTTAGGAAAAGAACACACATGCAATGACTGTAGTGGTCGTTTAGTAAAAGAACACGCATGCAATAACTCTGGTGGATCCATGTGGTTCAGGAAAAAATGCACAATGCAATGACTCTAGTGGTGGTTTAGGCAAAGAACACACATGCAATTACTCTGGTGGATCCATGTGGGTTAGGAAAAGAACACACATACAATTACTCTAGTGGTGGTTTAGGAAAGAACACACATGCAATGAGAGTGGTGGATCCGTGTGGTTTAGGAAAAGAAGACACATGCAATGACTCTGGTGGTGGTTTAGGAAAGGAAGATACATGCAATGACTCTGGATGTGTTTTAGGAAAAGAACACATATGCAATGACTCTGGTGGATCCACGTGGTTTAGGAAAGGAACACACATGCAATGACACTGGTGGATCCATGTGGTTTAAGAATGGAACACAAAGACAATGACTTTGGTGGATCCATGTGGTTTAGGAAAAGACAACACATGCAATGACTCTGGTGGATCCACTTGGGTGAGGAAAAGAACACACATGCAATGATTTTAGTGGTGGTTTAGGAAAAGAACACACATGCAATGACACTGGTGAATTCATGTGGTTTAGGAAAAGAACACACATGAAATGACTCTGGTGGATCCATGTGGTTTAGGAAAAAAACACATGCAATGACTTTGGTGGTGGTTTAGGAAAGGAAGACACATGCTATGACTCTGGATGTGGTTTAGAAAAGGAGACATATGCAATGATATTGGTGGATCCATGTGGTTTAGGAAAGGAACACACATGCAATGACACTAGTGGATCCATGTGGTTTTGGAAACGAACACACATGCAATTACTCTAGTGTTGGTTTAGGAAAACAAGACACACACAATGACTCTGGTGGTGGTTTAGGAAAAGAACACACATGCAATGACTCTGGTGGATCCATGTGGTTTAGGAAAGGAACACACCTGCAATGACTCTGGCGGATCCATGTGGTTTATGAAAGGAACACACATGCAATAAAACTGGTGGATCCATATGGTTTAGGAAAGGAACACACATGCAATGACTCTAGTGGTGGTTTAGGAAAATAAGACACATGCAATGACTCTGGATGTGGTTTAGGAAAGGAATAGACATGCAATGCCTTTGATGGATCCATGTGGTTTAGGAATAGAACACACATGAAATTACACTAGTGGATCCATGTGGTTTAGGAAAGTAACACACATACAATGACACTGGTGGATCCATGTGGTTTAGGAAAGGAACACACATGCAATGACTCTTGTGGATCCAGGTGGTTTAGGAAAAGAACACACATGTAATGACTCTGGTGGATCCATGTGGTTTAGGAAAAGAACACACATGCAATGACTCTGGATGTAGTTTAGGAAAGGAACACCAATGCAATGACTCTAATGGATCCATCTAGTTAAGGAAAAGAACACACATGCAATGACACTGGTGGATCCATGTGGTTTAGGAAAGGAACACACATGCAATGACTCTAGAAGTGGTTTAGGGAATGAACACACATGCAATGACTCTATTGGTGGTTTAGGAAAAGAACACACATGAAATGACTCTGGTGGATCCATATGGTTTTGGTAAAGAACCCACACATGCAATGACTCTAGTGGTGGTTTAGGAAAAGAACACACACACTACTAGAGAAAAGCTTATAGCAATACCCCTTACCGCCGACGAAGTGGGAACGTGCTCGCCAGCGGTAAGGGATTCCAGACTTGCGTACTGTTACCACTGGCGTTGTCACGACGGGGCTACGACACGTTCCGCCGGCGAACTTGTTGCGTTCACGCTAGGGATAGGGTGGGCCGCGTGCCCCTCGGATGGGGCGCCACATACCGCCGGTGAATCTGGCTTTGCACGCCAGGGCTAGAAGAAGGAGCGCCGATGAACCAGGCCCGAGCTTGCCAGGGATAGCATGGGCCACGTCCCCCCGGATGGGTTGCCACTTACCGCTGGTGAAACGGCATGTGCGTGGCGGGGATAGGTGCACATACCACCGGCGACTTCTTATAAGCTTGCCGGGGATGATGTGGAGCCGGGTGGGCCACTGGGCCGTGCTACTACTGCCGGTTCCTTTATTGTTTCCGCCGGTGGTAGCCTGTGATTTATTACTAACTCGATCTAGCCACCTACCAACACCTCCTCACTCACCACTAGCTCACTTTTCATGGAAACTCAACCCCAAGCTTTGCTAGCTCATTCCTCCACTTCTCCCCACCCATTTTAGCTAATTCAACCAACCAAGTTTGATTTATTTGAGGAGATGTCGCTCCCCTCGCATGCATTTCTAGATCTACCTAGCAAGATCTAGATCTAGATATCTATCCACCACCTTTTCCACTTCTCTCTATTGGTAGATCTAGATCTCGAGCATAAGGTCCCGACAACACACAAACCCTCTCTTCGGTCGAAGTTTCGCATCTCTCCGGTGCTCTTGACCTCGCGTCAACTAATAGGTATAATGTGGTTGAATGTGTGCATGAGTTGGCTACAAGTCACTGTGGTGATGTCACTTGTGATGGTGAAAAGTGGTTGCACGCATATGTGGACCTTTTTTGTTTTGTTTTGCCGGAGGAATGTGCATGTACAATGAGTTGCCAATGTTTTGCCAGAATGTCGATTAACTTCCGTTCCGGCAAATTTCTAGCAATCTGGCGAGACAATTTTTAGCAAAGGTCATGCCGAATTTTTCCGTGAAAGCCGAGCCGACGGTTCTAATCTATTCTCTTATCGTGTAGGCGACGATGTTAATAAAGATGAAGGAAAGCGACGTGGATAGATACGTGGAACACGCGACTGCCGACATGTATCAAAATAACCGCATGGAAATAAAATGTCCGTGTCAAAATGCAAACTATCGTCATTGTTTGACCCCTTGTCACGCATGGTGAATGAGCACCTGCTCAGGTATAGTTTCATGGAGGGCTACACTCAGTGGATGGATGATGAAGATGACCATGAGGAAGAGGACGACGTTCAACACGAAAATGAAGAGGATGAGGAGGGAGAAGAACGGGATGTCGCACACGATGACGACAGTGATGAACAAGGTCGGGAAGAAGAAGAACATGCGGACGATGAGGACAGGAGTAGTAATACCCCGCTAACCGCGGCCGTGCACGACCCTCATCTCCAGGAAATTCTTATTGGCAATGCATCGACCGACCCCAGATGCAGGTCGTGGGCCGGAGGAGACCCGCTTGAGAGTAACTCTCGATCTTTTAGAGATGAAGGAAAAATACGAATGGAACGATGCAAGCGCAAACGATCTCTTCCGATACTTGAAGAAGCACTTACCTAAAGATAACACGTTGGCAGGTAGCCTATAGGAGGCAAAGAAAGTGGTGTGCCCTCTCGATTTACCGTACGAAAAATACCACGCCTGCATCAGTGACTGCGTGATGTATTGCAACGAGCACAAGGACTTGACCGCGTGCCCAAGATGCGGCAAGCCTCGATACAAGAGAGGGACGAGTAAAGATCCTCGAAAAGTTGTGTGGTACTTCCCGCTCAGGCCCCGTCTCCAGCGGTACTTCGCAGACCCCAAGGAAGTGAAGCTCATGCGCTGGCACGCGGAAAGGAAGGATGCAGTGATGAAGGATCCAGTGCGGGCTGAAAACCCAGTGCTGACGTACCCGTCGGATGCAAGCCAGTGGAAAGCATTAGACGATGAGTACGAAGATTTTGGGAAAGAAGCAAGGAACATCAGACTGGGTGCAAGCACCGACGGACTCAATCCGTTCGGGAACCAGAGCAGCAAGCACATCACCTGGCCCATGTTTGTATGGATGTACAACCTCCCCCCATGGCTATGCCTGAAGAAGAAGTACATACACATGAGCATGCTAATCCAAGGGCCGACGCAGCCAGGGAGCGATATCAACCTGTATATTGAGCTATGGAAGGAGGAGCTAGCCAACAACCTTTCCATCTGAAAGCAGCGCTGATCACGACTGTATAGGACTATCTTGGATATGGATATATCGCTTGCCAGGTGTGCCACAGACACAAGGCTTGTGTGAGGTGCATGGAAAGGACGCCGTTTCTTCAGTTGGGTAAGGATCCCGGTTCTTCGAAAACCGTCTACATGAGGACTCGGATGTGGCTACCCAAGAATGACCCATGGAGGAAGCGTGGAGATCTGTTCAACGACAAGGATGAGCTTGAAGTACCTCCTCCTAAGCGCAGCGACAAGGAGATCGATGCTTTGTTGAAAAGCTGGAAACACTACCCTCCGCCGAGTAAGATAAAGAAGCATAAGAGGAAGCAAGGAGATAAGAAGAAGGAAAAGGAACAGGGCCCGCTCATGGGGGTATGGAAAAGGAGGTCCGTGTTTTGGGACTTGCCGTACTGGAAGATCCTCGGTACTCCTCATAGCCTTGATGTCATGCATATCACGAAGAACGTGTGTGAAAGCTTGCTTGTCACTCTGCTCAACATGCCGGATAGGACCAAAGACGGGCTAAAAGCAAGACATGACCTGAAGGCCCTGAATATCAGAGAAGAGCTTCACCCCCAGTCTTCTTCTAGGGTTGAGGAGGAGACAAACGATCGCAAGAGAAAAAGGGCAGGGAAGGAGCCGGTTGAGGAGGAGGCGGAAGATCCTAAGGGAAAAAGGGCAAATAAGAGTGAAACCACCCGTCTCTCCTGCTTCACCCTATATCCTAACGCGCTCGAACAGATGATCGGTTGCCTCCTCGGAACCAAGTATCCGTTAGGCTACGCGGGGCTGATACGTAGATGGCTGGACCCGACGAAAGGAATCTTCAGTAGGATGAAGTCTCATGACTATCACATCATGATGACATAGATACTTCCGGTTGCAATCCAAGGGATCATGGAACCGCACGTCCGTGCAAAGCTGACTAGCCTCTGTAACTTCTTCGACGTCATCACTCGGAAGTCGATAACCGTCAAGAAACTTGGGAGGCTACAGGAAGAGATAGTCACCATCATATCCGAGATGGAGATGTACTTCCCGCCCGCATTCTTCAACATCATGGTCCACCTGCTGCTGCATATAGTGGATGATATCGGGGATCTCGGGCCTCTGTTCCTTCACAACATGATGGCGTTAGAAAGAATGAATGGGATCATCAAAGGATACGTCCATAACAAGGAACAACCGGATGGAAGCATCATCCAGGGTTTTCTCACCGAGGAGTGCGTCTCTTTCTGCAAGAATTATCTAAACAAGGAAAACCTACGTCCGATTGGTTTGCCCACGAACAAGCACCTCGGCAGGTTTGAGGGAGTAGGCCACCGCACCGGCAAGAAGGAAATGGACGTCGATCAGTTTGATAGGTGAGCCGACTTTGACTGGGCCCACTTAGTAGCTCTACAGCACATGGACAATGCCATGCCTTGGGTAGAAAAACACAAAACCATGATCAAGAACAATGCTAACAGGCCAATGACTGAAGAAGAGGTATTTAGAGCGCACAACCCCCCTTTCGCGCGCTGGTTCAAAGACCAGATTGATGCCAATCCCCCGCTAATGACAAGCGTCGCGGATACAATCACAGTGGCCTTGTGTTATGGGCCCGCGCCAAACCTCATGACTTATCAAGCATACGACATCAGCGGTTACACATTCTACACGGAGGAGAGAGACAAAAGAAGCGACTATCAGAACTCAGGTGTGATGATGGAATCTTACACTGGTGAAGAGAAGAAAAGATACTACGGAAGGATTGAGCAAATTTGGGAGCTCGACTACGTGTTGGAGATATGCCTAAGAGGCAATAATAAAAGTGATTATTATTATATCTTTGTGTTTATGATGAATGTTTACATCCCATGCTATAATTGTATTATTAGGAAACACTAATACTTGTGTGTTTTGTAAACATAAGAGAGTCCCTAGTAAGCCTCTTGTTGAACTAGCTTGTTGATTAATTGATGATCATGGTTTCCTGATCATGGACATTGGATGTGATTAATAACAAGGTTATATCATTAGGAGAATGATGTGATGGACACACACCCATAGTAAGCGTAGCATAAGATCAAGTCATTTAAGTTCGTATTGCTGTAAGCTTTTAAATGCATAGTAACCTAATACTTCGACCATGAGGTTGTGTTAATCACCATCACCGGATGGGTACTTTGATGACATCAAACACCGCTTCGTAACTGGGTGGTCATAAAGGTGTCATTGGGTATTCTAAAAGTATGTGTTGAAGCGCATGGACCAAGATTGGGATTTGTCCATCCATATAACGGATAGATATACTCTGGGCCCTCTCGGTGGAATGTCATCTAGTTAGCTTGCAAGCATGTGACTAGGTCACAAGGGATGACATATCACGGAACGAGTAAAGAGTACTTATCAGTAACGAGGTAGAACTAGGTATGGAGATGCTGACGATTAAGCCTCGGATAAGTATAATATCGTGAGACAAAGGTAATTGGTTTCGTATGTAAATGGTTCAATCGATCACGAAGTCATCGTTGAGTATGTGGGAGCCATTATGGATCTCCAGGTCCCGCTGATGGTTATTGATAGGAGATGTGTCTCTATCATGTCTGCATATTCACGAACCATAGTGTGACACACTTAAGGTTCGAAGTTGTTTTAAGTAGATATGGAATGTGCGTTAGAGACCGAATGTTGTTCGGAGTCTCGGAATGGATCCGGGACATCACGAGGAGATCCAGAATGGTCCGGAGAATAAGATTCATATATAGGGGATCATTTTCTGAGTTAGGAAATGTGACGGAGTGTTTGTATGGAGATTCTAGAAGGTTTCGGAATGTTCTGGAAGGTTCTAGAGGATTTCTTGGAGTTTGCTTGAAAACTAAGAAAGGGTCAAAGGAAACCTAGTGGGGCAAGACACGTATTCGTGGGGGAGGAGGACTCCTCCCCCCATCCCACCGCCGGCCATAGGAGGGGAGTCCTACTAGGACTCCCCCTCCCCAGGCGTGCCTCCCCCCCTTAAATAGGAGGGCAGGGGCGCCCCCTCCTAGCCCTCTCCTATAACACCAATCTCTGCCGCCTCTCTCCTCCACCTTTCTTCTGCACAGGCATAGGCGAAGCCCTGCAGAATTCTCTACTCCACCACCACCACCACGCCGTCGTGCTGCTGGGATTCCGTGGAGAAGATCTACTACCTCCGCTGCTCGCTGGAACGGGGAGAGGAAGGTCTGCTTCGACTCCGCACGTGTGACTGACTGCGGAAGCACTGCCGAAACGCGGCGCCGGAAGGATCGTCCACTTGACCGACTACGGAAGCGCTGCCGGAACGCGACACCGGAAGGATCGTCCACACGATCTTGAGATCGGCAAATGATTGACCACATCAACCACGAGATCTAATCTCGTTAACGCTTTCGGATCTACGAGGGTTAGTTCCTATCTATCTCGTTGCTCATGTCTAATAGATTAGATCTTGGCTTTTATCTAGATTAGATCTGGGTTTTCTTCGTTCTTGCGGTAGAAATTTTTTGTTTTCCATGCTACGAACCCATCAGTGGTATCAGAGCCGTATCTATGCGTAGATCTGTTGCACGAGTAGAACACAATGTTTTTGTGGGCGTTGATGCTTTTGTTGTCGGTGTCTTAGCATGTACTTTGCATCTTGCGGCATGGTGGGATGAAGCGGCTCGGGCTAACATTACATGTCATCGCACATGACACCTTCTCCACGCTTGACGTGCAACTTGCTTTGCACAAGTGGCTTTGTGGGTGTCTGTCTCTCCCACCATAGTTGAGATTCAATTTACAATGAGCATCTTGACAATACTTGTATCAACGTTGTGGTCCTTGTTCGTAGGTAAGATTGGTCTTATGCGAAAGCCCCAAACCACGTAAAACATGCAAAGAAAATTAGAGGCGTCTAACTTGTTTTTGCAGGGGTTTTGTGATGTGATATGGCCATCATGTGATTGTGATTGTATTTGATGTATGCAATGATCCTTGTTATAATATGGCAACCGCCAGGAGCCTAATGGTTGTCTTTAATTCTGTTAAGACCTGCGTGTCTATTCATCTTGTAATAGCTTTATTCCAAGTAGTTGTAATAGTTGCTGGTGATGATGGACAACCATGAAGCGGCGCCACTGACCTTGACGCAATGCTGGTGATGATGGAGATCATGTTCGTGCTTTGGAGATGGAGATCAAAGGCGCAAGAAGAAAAGGCCATATCATATCACACTAATTATGAATTGCCTGTGATGTTAATCCTTTATGCATCTTGTATTGCTTAGATCGCGACGGTAGCATTATAAGATGATCCCTCTCACTAAATATCAAGTAATAAAGTGTTCACCCTTAGTTGGCACCGTTGCTAAGACTCGTCATTTCGAAGCATCTCGTGATGATCGGATGTGATAGATTCTACGTGTGCATACAACGGGTGCAAGCCAGATTTGCACATGCGGAAACTAAGGTTATCTTGACGAGCCTAGCATGTACAGACATGGTCTCGGAACACGGAATACCGAAAGGTAGAGCATGAGTCATATAAATGATATGACGAACATGAAGATTGTTCGCCGGTGAAACTACATCTTCTCTCGTGAAGATCGGACTTGGTGTAGTGGACTTGGTTCGTGTAATCACTAAGACAATGTGAGGGATGTTGTTTTGAGTGGGAGTTCAACTAGTTAGTTTAATAATTAAATTTGAACTCAATTTGTCATAAACTTAGTCTAAACTACTTGCAAATTGTTGTAGATTATGGCGACCCCCTCCATCAATTTCAATGCGTTCCTAGAGAAAGAAAAGCTTAAGAACAATGGAAGCAATTTCACGGACTGGTTCCATGGACTGAAGATCGTCCTCAGGGATGGTCAGTTGACATATGTGCTCGATGCACCGCTGGGTGACCCACCTGCAGATAATGCCACTGATGACGAAAAGAATGTTTTCGCCACTAGGAAAAATCATTACTCCACAGTTCAGTGTGCCATCCTGTACGGTTTAGAATCGGAGCTCCAGAAGCGTTTTGAGCACCACGACCCGTTCGAGATCATTAAGGAGCTCAGGCTAATTTTTGAGACTCGCGCGGCCATGCAGAGCTATGAGGCCTCCGAAAAATTCTTTAACTGTAAGATGGAAGAGGGAAGCTCCGTTAGCGAGCACGTGCTCACCATGTGTGGGTACGCTAAGAAGCTCCAAGAGTTGGGAATATCGATTCCTAACGAATTGGGGATTCACCGTCTCCTTCAATCACTGCCACCAAGTTACAAGAACTTTTTTGATGAACTACAACATGCACTGCATGAACAAGACGTTGCCTGAACTATCGTCCATGCTGAAAACTGCTGAAGTGGAGATAAAGAAGGAGCACCAAGTGTTGATGGTCAATAAGACCACCAATTTCAAGAGACGAGGCAAGCCTAAGAAAAAGGGCAACTTAAATAAGGATGGAAAGAAAGCTTCCGCACCTGCTAAGAACCCCAAGGCTGATCCTAAGCCTGAAACTGAGTGCTTCTACTGCAAGGGTGCTGGTCACTGGAAGCGTAACTGCCCCAAGTACCTGGCGGATCTGAAGAATGGCAACATCAAGAAGAAAGGTATATTTGATATATGTGTTATAGATGTGTATCTTACTAGTAATCGTAGTAGTGCCTGGGTATTTGATACTGGTCCGGTTGCTCATATTTGAAACTCGAAACAGGAGCTACGGAATAAGCGAAGACTGGGAAGAGACGAGGTGACGATGCGCGTTGGAAATGGCTCCAAGGTTGATGTGATCGCCGTTGGCACGCTCCCTCTACATCTACCTTCGGTATTAGTTTTAAATTTGAATAATTGTTATTTGGTGCCTGCGTTAAGCATGAACATTATATCTGGATCCTGTTTATTGCGAGATGGTTACTCCTTTAAGTCCGAGAATAAAGGTTGTTCGATTTATATGAGTAATATCTTTTATGGTAATGCACCTGAGATGAATGGTTTATTCTTACTGAATCTCGATAGTAGTAATACACACGTTCACAACATAGATGCTAAACGAATAAAATTGAATGATAATTCTACATACATGTGGCACTGTCGTCTTGGTCACATTGGAGTGAAGCGTATGAAGAAACTCCATTCTGATGGACTTCTTGAATCACTTGATTTTGAATCACTTGAAAGATGCGAAGCATGGCTAATGGGAAAAATGACTAAGACTCCATTCTCTGGAATAATGGAGCGAGCTACAGACTTATTGGAAATAATACATACCGATGTGTGCGGTCCAATGAGTGTAGCATCGCGTGGTGGATATCGTTATGTTCTCACTTTCACGGATGACTTGAGTAGATATGGGTATGTCTACTTTATGAAACATAAGTCCGAAACTTTCGAGAAGTTTAAGGAATTTCAAAGTGAAGTGGAAAATCATCGTAACAAGAAGATTAAATTTCTGCCTTCTGATCGTGGAGGTGAATATCTGAGTGATGAGTTTGGCATGCATTTAAAGAAATGTGAAATACTTTCACAGTTGACACCGCCGGGAACACCACAGCGTAATGGTGTATCCGAACGTCGTAATCGAACTCTCTTAGATATGGTCCGATCTATGATGTCTCTTACAGATTTACCGTTATCATTTTGGGGCTACGCATTAGAGACAGCCGCATTCACTTTAAATAGGGAACCATCTAAATCCATTGAAACGACACCGTACGAATTGTGGTTTGGTAAGAAACCTAAGTTGTCGTTCCTTAAAGTTTGGGGTTGCGAGGCATATGTAAAGAAGTTACAACCTGATAAGCTAGAACCCAAAGCGGAGAAATGCGTCTTCATAGGATACCCTAAAGAAACAATTGGGTATACCTTCTATCATAGATCCGAAGGAAAAAATTTCGTTGCAAAGAATGGATCCTTTCTTGAGAAGGAGTTTCTCTCGAAGGAGGTGACTGGAAGGAAAGTAGAACTCGATGAGGTTGTTGAACCTTCTCTCGGATTTGAGAGTAGCGCAGCACCGGAAGATGTTTTTGTGCCGCCTGCACCAATTGGAGCGGAAGCTAATGATAATGATCATGAAACTTTGAATGAAGTTACTGCTGAACCTCGCAGGTCAACAAGGGTTCATACCACTACTGATTGGTATGACTCTGCCTTGAACGTCATGTTGGTTGACAACGCTGATGGTCCTGCGACGTATGAAGAAGCTATGGTGAGCCCAGATTCTGACAAATGGCTAGAAGCCATGAAATCCGAAATGGGATCCATGTACGAAAACCAAGTGTGGACTTTGGTGGACTTACCGGATGGCCGTAAGGTTGTCGAGAACAAATGGATTTTCAAGAGAAAAACAAATGCTGATGGTAATGTTACCGTCTATAAAGCTCGACTTGTTGCGAAAGGGTTCCGACAAATTCAAGGAGTTGACTATGATGAGACTTTCTCACCAGTAGCGAAGCTAAAGTCTGTGAGGATTTTGTTAGCAATTGCTGCATATTTCGATTATGAGATTTGGCAGATGGATGTCAAAACGGCGTTCCTTAATGGTGACATTGAGGAAGAGTTGTATATGGTACAACCCAATGGTTTTGTCGATCCTAAAGATGCTGACAAGGTATGCAAACTTCAGCGCTCCATTTATGGACTGAAGCAAGCATCCCGGAGTTGGAATCAACATTTTGATAAAGTAATCAAAAACTTCGGATTTATACAAACTTATGGAGAAGCTTGTATTTACAAGAAAGTGAGTGGGAGCTCTATATCGTTCCTAATACTATATGTAGATGACATATTGTTGATTGGGAATGATATAGAACTTCTTAATAGCGTAAAAACCTATTTGAATAATAGTTTTTCAATGAAGGATCTTGGCGAAGCGGCATACATTCTAGGCATCAAGATTTATACCGATAGATCAAGACGCCTAATAGCGCTTTCACAAAGTACATACTTGGACAAAGTTCTAAAGAAGTTTAGAATGGAAGATAGCAAGAAAGGGTTCGTGCCCATGTTGTTAGGTAAGACCTTGAGTAAAACTCAAAGTCCAGCTACAGCAGAAGATAGAGTGAAAATGAATAATATTCCCTATGCCTCAGCCATAGGTTCTATCATGTATGCCATGCTATGTACAAGACCGGATATAGCACATGCTGTTAGTTTGACTAGCAGATATCAAAGAGATCTTGGAATGGAGCACTGGACAGCGGTCAAGAATATCCTAAAGTACCTAAATAGGACTAAGGATATGGTTCTTTCTTATGGAGGTGATGAACAACTTGTTGTAAACGGTTACACCGATGCTAGTTGGAACACCGATCCGGATGACTCAAAGTCACAGTCGGGATACGTATTTATTTTGAATGGTGCTGCAGTGAGCTGGAGGAGTGCGACGCAAAGCGTTGTGGCGAAATCTTCAACTGAATCGGAATACATAGCTGCTTCGGAGACTGCACAAGAAGCCGTTTGGATGAAGGAATTCATTACTGAACTTGGCGTGGTTCCCAGTGCGTTGGACCCGATGGCCATCTACTGTGACAACACAGGTGCCATAGCTAATGCACAGGAGCCAAGGTCACATAGCAAGCTGAAGCACATCAAGCTACGTTTTCACGCTATTCGCGAGTATGTTCGAGATGGTGACATAAAGATTTGAAAAGTACACACTGATCTAAATGTGGCAGATGCGTTGACTAAACCTCTCCCTAGGGAAAAGCATGACCAACACCAGAACGCCATGGGTGTTAGGTATATTACTATGTAATCTAGATTATTGACTCTAGTGCAAGTGGGAGACTATTGGAGATATGCCCAAGAGGCAATAAGAAAAGTGATTATTATTATATCTTTGTGTTTATGATGAATGTTTACATCCCATGCTATAATTGTATTATTAGGAAACACTAATACTTGTGTGTTTTGTAAACATAAGAGTCCCTAGTAAGCCTCTTGTTGAACTAGCTTGTTGATTAATTGATGATCATGGTTTCCTGATCATGGACATTGGATGTGATTAATAACAAGGTTATATCATTAGGAGAATGATGTGATGCACACACACCCATAGTAAGCGTAGCATAAGATCAAGTCATTTAAGTTCGTATTGCTGTAAGATTTTAAATGCATAGTAACCTAATCCTTCGACCATGAGGTTGTGTTAATCACCATCACCGGATGGGTACTTTGATGACATCAAACACCGCTTCGTAACTGGGGGGTCATAAAGGTGTCATTGGGTATTCTGAAAGTATGTGTTGAAGCACATGGACCAAGATTGGATTTGTCCATCCATATGACGGATAGATATACTCTAGGCCCTCTCGGTGGAATGTCATCTAGTTAGCTTGCAAGCATGTGACTAGGTCACAAGGGATGACATATCACGGAATGAGTAAAGAGTACTTATCAGTAACGAGGTAGAACTAGGTATGGAGATGCTGACGATCAAGCCTCGGATAAGTATAATATCGCGAGACAAAGGGAATTGGTTTCGTATGTAAATGGTTCAGTCGATCACGAAGTCATCGTTGAGTATGTGAGAGCCATTATGGATCTCCAGGTCCCGCTGATGGTTATTGATAGGAGATGTGTCTCTATCATGTCTGCATTTTCACGAGCCGTAGGGTGACACACTTAAGGTTCGAAGTTGTTTTAAGTAGATATGGAATGTGCGTTGGAGACCGAATGTTGTTCAGAGTCTCAGAATGGATCCGGGACATCACGAGGAGATCCGGAATGGTCCGGAGAATAAGATTCATATATAGGGGATCATTTTCTGAGTTAGGAAATGTTCTGGAGTGTTTGTATGGAGATTCTAGAAGGTTTCGGAATGTTCTGGAAAGTTCTAGAGGATTTCTTGGAGTTTGCTTGAAAACCAAGAAAGGGTCAAAGGAAACATAGTGGGGCAAGACACAGATTCGTGGGGGAGGAGGACTCCTCCCCCCTTCCCACCGCCGTCCATAGGAGGGGAGTCCTACTAGGACTCCCCCTCCCCAGGCGCGCCTCCCCCCCTTAAATAGAAGGGCAGGGGCGCCCCCTCCTAGCCCTCTCATATAACTCCAATCTCTGCCACCTCTCTCCTCCACCTTTCTTCTGCACAGACATAGGCGAAGCCCTGCAGAATTCTCTACTCCACCACCACCACCACGCCATCGTGCTGCTGGGATTCCGTGGAGAAGATCTACTACCTTCGCTGCTCGCTGGAACGGGGAGAGGAAGGTCTGCTTCAACTCCGCACGTGTGACCGACTGCGGAAGTGCTGCCGAAACGCGGCGCCGGAAGGATCGTCCACTTGACCGACTGCGGAAGCGCTGCCAGAACGCGACGCCAGAAGGATCGTCCACACGATCTTGAGATCGGCAAGTGATCGACTACATCAACCATGAGATCTAATCTTGTTAAAGCTTTCGGATCTACGAGGGTTAGTTCCTATCTATCTCGTTGCTATGTCTAATAGATTAGATCTTGGATTTTATCTAGATTAGATCTGGGTTTTGTTCGTTCTTGCGGTAGAAGTTTTTTGTTTTCCATGCTACGAACCCATCACTACGTCGGGGAGAAGCTACCGATGTTCCGTGTCACATGGGCTACAGATGTCAGAAAAGAAGACGAGTATTTCACCACCATGCATTTGCCCAACAAATCCAAGACCAATAAATCCACCGCGCAAAATGAGCCATGGGTACTGGCTAAGCATGTCGAGGAATTCTTCTTCATTACCGACCCATCAAGGCCTAGTCGTGTCGTCGTGAGGAGAGGCAAATGGGCCCTCGTCGGAATGGATGGAGTCGCTGACGAGAAAGACTTCGACGGACTCATCGGTGGCCCGATGATGGAAGAACCCGATGAAGATGACGCAACATACACAAAAAGAAGAAGAAGGACCACGCTACCTAGGTCGTCAGCTACAACAACTCCTCCATACACAAGGAGTCACAATGATGGGACTGGCAGGGTCAAGTCAAAAAAGACCAAGCAAAAAGGCAAGAAGAAGAAGCAGAGTGCAAAGAAGAAACAATAAGATTGGTGTGGTCGAGAAATTAACACTCATCATTTTATGTGTATCTCTTATTAAGGATTTTATGTATAAGTGTGTACTACATACTCATTAAACTCCTACGGAGATGGCGATGGAATTGCAACTAATATAACCTAGCCATCATTTTATGTGTATTTGCCTGCGACGGAATTGCTATCATTTTATGTGTTTTTGCCTCCGGTGGTCCGATCCGATTACATCCCTAGTTAATTATCATTTAATGTGCGTTAACATGCCTAAAAAAAACATACCACCGGCGTATTTGGGCCATACGCCGGGGGTACCACGTGCTGGACCCACCTACCAGTGACCCTAAGGTTACCATTTAATAGTGTTAATTTGCCTAAGAAAACATACCCTCGGCGAATTTGGGACATACGCCGGGTGTACAATGCGCTGGCCCCACCTGCCAGTGACCCTAAGGTTATCATCGGCGATTACACTCATACGCCTGGGGTACTCTGACTATGGGTCCCACCCGCAGGATAAGGGTGTCGTCACCACACTCTGACGCTAGATCGATCCCCACCACACTCTGCCTCGAGCGCCAGCCTGTCGTCGACCCCGTCGATCCGCCGCCATCCGCCGTCAGTGAGGTGAGTCCCACCCGGCCCCCTCTCCCCTCCCTTCCTCTCTCCCCCTCGCCCTCCACTACCTAACCCTAGCCTCTCCACTTCAAGTCTGCCGTCGAGGAGTACACGGGGGCCCCACGCCGGCCAAGATCTTGCGCATCCTGCCCGTCGATTTGACACCGTCCGCCCGTCGCCGACCCCGTCAATCCGCCACCGTTCGCCGTCAGCGAGGTGAGTCCAACCTAGCCCCCTCTCCCCTCCCTTCCTCTCCCCCCCTCGCCCTCCACTACATAACCCTTGTAGCCTTCTTGTCAAGACCATAGTCAATGGCGGCTGCTGTCGGCTCTCACCTCGCTGACGACAATGGCCTAAGAACAGTTTGGGTTTCTGCCTGGCATTGATCTGTGGATTTCTTAATTTGGAGTTGTTCAGTCAGCGCCCTTGTATGGATGATGTTGTAACATTAGTATATCCTGTGTAGCCTTTTCTGTTTGGGTATGTGGTTCAGAAATATGAAACATGTTTTAACCTTCCAAGTTCAGAAATACGGTGTGTGCTTGCAATCTAATGAAAAATGAAACAATGTAGCGACAAATGGTTATTTACATGTTCGACCTCCTCTAAGAGCATGGTTGTTACCATCCTTCTTCATATGGAAGATATAGCTATTACAATCCTCCTTCGTGTGGCTGTTACAATCTTATGTTAGTTTTGTTTTCTACTACTTTCCATGTGCCATTGATATACTCTACTAATGGCATCTGTAGTAGCTCACTTTGGAACCTCCTGCACGTACCGTTGGAAGGAAGACTACCTGCTCAGCTACAGTTACTCGTCTTGTAGAGTTTCTTGTAGTATCCATCGGTTGGACTGTAACAACCAAGAGGAGTAGAAGGAGTAATTAGAGCAATGAGATAGGAGGAGTAGAATGGATCGTCTAATTAAATATTTTGAACATTTCTAAAAAGACAATTTTATAAATCCTCAAATTCAAAACAAATCTCAAGAAACTGAAAAGGTGATTTCAGAACCGATGGATCTTTATTCTATGTGTGATAGTTAGTTAACTAATTTTCCTAATTTGTTTTCTTTTTTCAGAAGAACGTGGAGGGGCAGGCCCGAGCACCGCCACGTCCACTTCGTCCTCGACTGCGCGCTATGTCAAGCCTACGCTCCAGGTGCTCAGCACCCTCGGTGAGCACCTTTTTATTTGGTGATGTTGTGAGATGGATTCTGTTGGCTTAAGCTACGACTGCCCCTGTTTTTTGACATGGTGGTTGAATTTTGTTGATTTAGCTACGGCTGCCCCTTGTTTTGGTGCATGGTGGTTAAATTATGGTTGTTTAGCTACTGTTGCCCCTTGTTTTCGTGCATGGTGGTTGAATTATGGTGGTTTAGCTATGGCTGCCCCTTGTTATGGTGCATGGTGGTTGAATTATGGTGGTTTAGCTATGGCTGCCCCTGTTTTTGTCCCAAATATGGTGGTTGTATCTGTTTTGCTGCAACTAGGAATGTTGTGCAGGTACATTGAGTGCCAATGTTTCATCGGAATGTCGATTAACTTCCGTTCCGACGAATTTATGGCACTCAGGCATGACCATTTTTAGCAAAGGTCATGGCGAATTTGCGTATCTAAAATCCTTTCTTTTTGCTTGTGTAGTGCTTGGTATAGCCATGTCGTCTTCTGGAAACCGCAACGAAGACGATCAGGGCCAG
Organism: Avena eriantha; assembly: GCA_910589775.1. Lineage (NCBI taxonomy): Eukaryota > Viridiplantae > Streptophyta > Magnoliopsida > Poales > Poaceae > Avena > Avena eriantha. The sequence goes on from OU342740.1 coordinate 207,653,808, forward strand.
CGAGACTTAGAGGAGCACTACGGGCTCATGTCCGAAGACATAGAGCTGGAGGAGGTAGGGGCGAAGAAGCCGACGAGACCACCGATGATGGCGGTAAGGAGATGGGTGTCGATGATGGCCTTGATGGCCGTCATGAGAGGGGCGACTAGACCACCGATAGTGGTGCTGCCGGGGGTGGCTCGGAGACAACGACCGAGGCCAAGAGGGAACGGAAGAAGCGGCGACCGAACACGGTCGGTGCCATGAAGGAGACATTCACAGCGGTGGACCCCAAGACGGTATCCCTATGGAGCCGAAGCATCTCGCGAGGGGGTACAGTCTCTAGCTGAGAGCTATCCTTTGGGACGTCGTCAATGTCAACGAGACGAAACTCCGAATGAAGAAGAAGCATCTATAGGACCAACTCCTCTTGCGGCTGCACGCGCGGTACCAGTTCCCCGAGGGCTTCACGAGCCTGGATCCCAAGGAGAACATCGTGAACAAGATTGCCCTCGGCAGGTTCACTAGGAACCTCAGCGGTTATAAAACCATGCTAAGGGGGATGATTGCTGACAACGAGCCATGGGAAGAGATCAAGCGCCACTTCCCGCGGCTTACCCCCGAGGACTACACACGCTTCCTGGAAAACGAGGACCTAGCCTACACCAAGGATCAGTCGGCCTAGGGAAAGGAGCTGGCGGAGAAGAACATCGGTCGCCACCATCTCGATTGCCGTGGCTACGATGGTAAGGCGGACAAGTGGCAAAAGGAGGACCAGACCTACGTAGAGAAGGGCATCGAGACCCCTTGGGCCAAGTACAAGGACCCGCTCTTCAGGGCATTTGTCAGGTCCCGGTACCGTAAAGAGATGGACGGGAAACTTTTCACGAGCCCTAGAATGGTGGAGGGTGTTGTCTTGGTCACCGACCTAAAGGTGGTGCAAGTTGAGAATGCAGTGGTAAGCAATTTTACCAGCTTACTAGTTTCATCCTGCTCACCACAACTCCATCTCTAAAATTCTTCATGCTACTTCTTACAGTGCGCGGAAGAAGCGAACGAGTCTGGCTCCTCGTCCCAGGCGTCGACCCAGATGTAGACGGGTAAAGTCCCGTGGGACAACCCTTTTATCAGGGGCTTGAACATCGTGAAGGAGCAACCGCCGTTGAAGAGGCCAGCAAGAGGCCATGTCCCCGACGCCAGAGGAGGTCGCCAGCATGTTGATTATGGCTTGGATGTGCCCACCACCAAGGACTCGCTGTAGGCGAAGAAGGACCGGGAGCACGTGGCTCTATTGGAGAAGGTGGCCAACTTGGAAGCAACCTTTGACCAGCACCTCCAAGCCGAGGTAGAAACCAGGGTCCAGGCAGAGGTGGCCAGCAAGGTCGATGGCGCGGTGGCCAGTCAGTTCAATGAGATCATTCCGAGAATAGTGGCGTCGATCTCCACTTACTTCGCCAACGGCCAAACGGGACCACTCCCGGTGATCAGCCTAGACGGCAGCAACTCGGGAAATATGTGGCCTCCTGCTACACGGACTCAAGACGCTCCTATATTGGTGACTCCACCTGCCGGCGCCAATGTAGGTGCTAGGGAGGATTCGCCGGCCATGGGGACAGCAAGCAGCCCGTCGGTCACTTAGACGTCTGACCCTGGTCCCTCGACGCGAGCCGAGCTCGACACTCTCACGGTAATTAATTGAGCCTCCACGCAAGTTAATTACTTCGTCGCCGCCCCTCTCTGACCTACACATGCATGTTTCTTCACAGGAGCAAAGTGTTCCTTGCACCATGCTCATGTATGTGGACAACAAGTTCAAGGATGTTGCGAGGGGACGCATCATGAACCCAGCAGACCGGACGTTCCACTGCAAGCCTATGGACGATAGCGTGCACCGGGTTGAGGTGGATCGGTCGTTCCCGGGATGTGCACACTTGGTTCCTCCTCATCAACCCCCGGGTGCCGAAGAAGAGCTGAAGGTCGGGCAACTGAAGAATCATGTCCTTCTACGGCCGAAAGCTCTACTTCAGCTGAAGCCCGCCGAAGAAAGGGTCACTCCAACATCTATGCCTGCGGTGGCAAGCCAAGAAATGGTCACTCCAGCGTCTGTGCCTATGGTGGCAAGCCAAGAAAGGGTGACTCCAGAGTTTGTGCCTTCGGCGGCAAGCCAAAGGGTCACTCCTCCACCTGCTGGTGATCTTCTCGAGCCCGAGACACATGAGCACGAAAACGCGGTGGACATCGATAAGGCTCCCATCGATTCGTTCATCACTGATTTGGAGGCTCCCGTCGATGTTGCTCCTTCCGAGGCACCCGCCCGTGATACCATGACAAAGAAGAAGCTCTTCTCTTCTAAAGAAACACCTGAGCCGGAAGACACAACCGCCTTCACCGCTCCGCCGCATGCTAAGGTTACCCTGAGGACACTCCGTGAAACGGCCATGGAGGTGATAAGACAAACCGGCACCCCTCCGTTCCATAAGAAGGGCGGCAGGAAGCGGAAGCCAAAGCATGGGAAAGACGCTGCAGCAAGCAAGAAAGTGGTTCTCGAAAAGCTGCCAACCAAGTGGAGACGATGCATTCCCTTGGTGAACGGATCCTGTCGGACCACATTGTCAAGACACTGTCGCCGAACCTGTGTAGCATGCATCAGACTGTTCGGTATCTAGAGCAGCAGCTTCTCAAAGATAAAAATCCCTCGTACCCGCTCTTCACGGTCAGGGTGCCCACTAACTATGGCTTCGCCACCACCACCTCCGGCGAGTTGTTCTTCATCACGTATGAAGACATCTTCAAGCTATTCCACATGTTACGGCTCAATCGAAACGTGGTCCGCCTGGTATCGCTAAAAATGGCGCACAACATCATCGTGGAGAAGACCCCGCACCTCGCTATCATGGACCCCTTCTACATGACTGTAGGCACCGTCGACAAGGAACAAGCGTTTGTCGCGAATTATATCACGGATTTCTTGGTGGCGAATAAGGACAAGTCTTGCTTTCTCCTTCCATACTTTCCCGAGTAAGTAGTCGGTCGCTAAACTTCCCGCTATTACATTCTTTAGTCAATTTCCTTAATAGCCAAGGATGAGGGTTTATTCCAACTGTTTTGCGCAGATAGAATGGGTGTGTCCTCATCGCCTTTCAGCCGTATTATTCCCGTGTCATCTATCTCGACTCCGGGAGAGACGTGCAGAAAGACTACACCGACGTCAAGTCTACTCTTGATAAAGCCCTCAACGGTTCCAGAGGCGCGGTTGGCCCACTCAAGTATGATAAAATATCCAAAGGCATCTATGTTAACTCCCATGTAACCAAGTTCCCCTGCCTTAGGCAATCATCGACTGACAATGGTATGGAGCCCTGGTTCGCCATCCTACATATGAGGGAGTACGCAAAGGATGAGGAGCAACTCTTGATGCCATCCGGTCTCAAGAAAAGGGCCAGAGACATTACAGAAACGACTGATGCAAACATCAGAGTGGAGTTCCGTGCCATCCAGCGGGAGATTGGAACGATACTCAGGAGGGATTTCTTGACTAGAGGTGCCACATTCAACTACAGCGGTATCCCGCTGACTAATGAAGAGATCGAGTACCGCTTAGCTGCGGTCACTGATGGGAGGACATTCACCATGCTAGCTGGCATCCATCCCTTCCCGCCGAAGCCGAAGAAAACCTGATCGAGTCACAAACTTGTCTCCTGCAAATGTTAGTAATAGAATTACGATTAGTTTATTTTATGCTTTTCTTTTTGCATGCCTATCTTTCCATGCAAATATTAGTCATAGAATTACTTAGCTATATCCGATGCTTTTTATTTTTTGCATACCTATATGTTATATCTCTATTATGAATATGTGCTGACAACACTAACATTTCTTTCTTGTGTGTGTGTGCGTAGATGCCGTGGTATGTCGTGTACGAGGGCAGGGTTCCCGGAGTCTACGCCGACTGGGAGGATTGTAGGAGGCAGGTCCACCGTTTCTGCGGGAATAATTACAAGGGCTATGCCACTTTAGATGAGGCGGAAACTCGCTACGCGAGGTTTCTAGCACGGCGGATGAGAGAGATGTGGAGGATCTGGTTGAACCCCTTCGTCGTGATGATGCACGCAGCCACCGCCGCCTCTCTAGTTTATTTGCTAGTTGGAGTCCAGTAGTATCTGTTGTGTGAACTATGAACTGTTTGAATGTTTCCTGCAACTCCGGAGACTTGTAATATTATGTCATATATGGTCACTTTCTACACTTGTGTGAACTGTTTGAATGTTATTGATGCATGGTTTGAACATATGTGTATTTCCTGTATCAGCTGTGTGTATTCTGTTATTATCCTATGTATTCTATCAATATTACATTGTATTCTGTGTGTATTTCGATTTTCTTTTTTAACTCTTGATAATGTTACCCCTGGCGAAATAATGTTCTATCCCTGGCGAATGAACTTTCGCCTGTACTAAACTACCACCGGCAAATATTGGAGGCGGTGGGAAGGCATACTTATCCCCAGCGTTTGTAGGTGCTCGCCGGCGCTGGAGCATATTACCACCGGCGAAAAACAAAGGAGCCGACGATGCGGACCTACCCCCGGCGTTTGTAGGTGCTCGCTGGCGGTAGATGCATACTACCACCGGTGAATTACGAAAACGCCGGCGATGAGGTGGTTGCCGGCGAGGTGGTTGCCGGCGAGCACCGAAGCGCCGACGATGAGCCTTTTCAAGTTCGCTGGCGGTAGGGTTTTCTCTACTAGTGATGTAATGACACTGGTGGATCGATCTGGTTTAGGTAAAGAACACACATGCAATGACTCTGCTGCTGGTTTAGGAAAGGAAGACACATGCAGTGACTCTAGATGTGGTTTAGGAAAGGAACACACATGTAATGACACTGGTGGATCCATATGGTTTAGGAAAGGAACACACATGCAATGACTCTAGTGGTGGTTTAGGAGAATAAGACACATGCAATGACTCTGGATGTGGTTTAGGAAACGAACAGACATGCAATGGCTTTGATGGATCCATGTGGTTTAGGAAATGAACACACGTGAAATTACACTAGTGGATCCATGTGGTTTAGGAAAGTAACAAACATACCATGACACTGGCGGATCAATGTGGTTTAGGCAAGGAACACACATGTAATGACTATGGTGGATCCATGTGGTTTAGGAAAATAACACACATGCAATGACTCTAGTGGTCATTTAGGAAAAGAACACGCATAAAATTACTCTGGTGGATCCATGATGGTTAGCAAAAGAACACGCATGCAATTACTCTATTGGTGGTTTCGGAAAGGAACACACATACAATGACACTGGTGGATCCATGTGATTTAGGAAAAGAACACACATGCAATGACTCTAGTGGTGGTTTAGGAAAGGAAGATACATGCAATGACTCTGGATGTGTTTTAGGAAAGGAACACACATGCCATGACTCTGGTGGATCCATGTGGTTTAGGAAAGGAACACACATGCAATGACACTGGTGGATCCATGTGGTTTAGGAACGGAACACAAATGCAATGACTTTGGTGGATCCATGTGGTTTAGGAAAAGAACACACATGCAATGACTCTGGTGGACCATGTGGTTTAGGAAAAAAACACATGCAATGACTCTGGTGGTGGTTTAGGAAAGGAAGCACATGCTATGACTCTGGTTGTAGTTTAGAAAAGAACACATATGCGATGACATTGGTGGATCCATGTGGTTTAGGAATGGAACACACATGCAATGACACTGGTGGATCCATATAGTTTAGGAAAAGAACACACATACAATTACACTAGTGGATCCATGTAGTTTAGGAAAGTAACACACATACCATGACACTGGAGTATCCATGTGGTTTAGGCAATGAACACACATGCAATGACTATAGTGTTGGTTTAGGAAAAGAAGACACACACAATGACTCTAGTGGTGGTTTAGGAAAAGAACGCACATGCAATGACTCTGGTGGATCCATGTGGTTTAGGAAAGGAACACACATGCAATGACTCTGGTGGATCCATGTGGTTTATGAAAGGAACACACATCCAATGATACTGGAGGATCCACATGGTTCAGGAAAGGAACACACATGCAATGACTCTAGTGGTGGTTTAGGAAAATAAGACACATGCAATGACTCTGGATGTGGTTTCGGAAAAGAACATACATGGAATGGCTTTGATGGATCCATGTGGTTTAGAAAAATAACACACATGAAATTACACTAGTGGATCCATGTGGTTTAGGAAAGTAACACACATACCATGACACTGGCGTATCCATGTGGTTTAGGCAAGGAACACACATGCAATGACTCTGGTGGATCCATGTGGTTTCGGAAACTAACACACATGGAATGACTCTAGTGGTGGTTTAGGAAAAGAACACACATGCAATGACTCAGGTGGATACATGTGGTTTAGGAAAACAACACACATGGAATGACTCTAGTGGTGGTTTAGGAAAGGAACACACATGCAATGACACTGGTGGATCCATGTGGTTTAGGAAATGAACACACTTGCAATGACTCTGGTGGTGGTTTAGGAAAGCAAGACACATGCAATGACTCTAGATGTATTTTAGGAAAAGAGCACGCATGCAATGACTCTGGAGGATCCATGTGGTTTAGTAAAGGAACGTAGATGCAATGACACTGGTGGATCCACGTGCTTTAGGAAAGGAACAGTGATGAAATGACTCTGGTGCATCCATGTGGTTTAGAAAAAGAACACACATGCAATGACTCTGGTGGATCCATGTGGTTTAGGAAAAGAACACAGATGCAATGACTCTAGTGGTGGTTTAGGAAAATAACACACATGCAATGACACTTGTGGATGCATGTGGTTTAGGAAAAGAACACACATGCAATGACTCTAGTGGTGCTTTAGGAAAGGAGGACACATGCAATTACTCTGGATGTGGTTTAGGAAAGGAACACACACGAAATAACTCTAGTGGATCCATGTGGTTTTGGAAAATAACACATATGCAATGACTCTCGTGGATCCATGTGGTTTAGGAAAGGAACACACATGCAATGACTCTGGCGGATCCACGTGGTTCATGAAAGGAACACACATGCAATGACACTTGTGGATCCATATGGTTTAGGAAAGGAACACACATGCAATGACTCTAGTGGTGGTTTAGGAAAATAAGACGAATGCAATGACTCTGGATGTGGTTTAGCAAAGAAACAGACATGGAATGGCTTTGATGGATCCATGTGGTTTAGGAAAATAATGCACATGAAATTACACTTATGGATCCATGTGGTTTAGGAAAACAACACACATCCAATGACTCTAGTGGTGGTTTAGGAAAACAACACACATGCAATGGCACTGGTGGATGCATATAGTTTAGGAAAATAACACACATGCAATGACTCTAGTGGTGGTTTAGGAAAATAACACGCATGCAATGACTCTGGTGGATCCATGTGGTTTAGGAAAAAATGTAGATGCAATGACTCTAGTGTTTGTTTAGGAAAAGAACGCACATGCATTTACTCTGGTGGATCAATGTGGGTTAGGAAAAGAACACGCCTGCAATTACTCTAGTGGTGCTTTAGGAAAGGAACACACATACAATGACACTGGTGGATCCATGTGGTTTAGGAAGGGAACACACATGTAATGACACTGGTGGATCCATGTGGTTTAGGAACGGAACACATATGCAATGACTTTGGTGGATCCATGTGGTTTAGGAAAAGAACACACATGCAATGACTCTGGTGGATCCATTTGGTTTAGGAAAAGAACACACATGCAATGATTCTAGTGGTGGTTTAGGGAAAGAACACACATGCAATGACAATGGTGGATTCATGTGGTTTAGGAAAAGAACACACATGCAATGACTCTGGTGGATCCATGTGGTTTAGGAAAAAACACATGCCATGACTCTGGTGGTGGTTTAGGAAAGGAATATACATGTTATAACTCTGGATGTGTTTTAGGAAAAGAACACCCATGCAATGACTCTGGTGGATCCATGTGATTTAGGAAAGGAACACGCATGCAATGACACTGGTGGATCCATGATCTTTAGGAATGGAACACAGATGCAATGACTTTGGTGGATCCATGTGGTTTAGGAAAAGAACACACATCCAATGACTCTGGTTTATCCATGTGGTTTAAGAAAGGAACACACATGCAATGACTCTGGCGGATCCATGTGGTTTATGAAAGGAACACACATGCAATGACACTGGTGGATCCATATGGTTTAGGAAAGGAACACACATGCAATGACTCTAGTGGTGGTTTAGGAGAATAAGACACATACAATGACTCTGGATGTGGTTTAGGAAAGGAACTGACGTGCAATGGCTTCGATGGATCCATGTGGTTTAGGAAATGAACACACATGAAATTACACTAGTGGATCCATGTGGTTTAGGAAAGTAGCAAACATACCATGACACTGGCGGATCAATGTGGTTTAGGCAAGGAACACACATGCAATGACTCTGGTGGATCCATGTGGTTTAGGAAAATAACACACATGCAATGACTCTAGTGGTCATTTAGGAAAGGAACACTGATGAAATGACTCTGGTGGATCCATGTGGTTTAGAAAAAGAACACACATGCAATGACTCAGGTGGATCCATGTGGTTTAGGAAAAGAACACAGATGCAATGACTCTAGTGGTGGTTTAGGAAAATAACACACATGCAATGACACTGGTGGATGCATGTGGTTTAGGAAAAGAACACACATGCAATGACTCTAGTGGTGGTTTAGGAAAGGAGGACACATGCAATTACTCTGGATGTGGTTCAGGAAAGGAACACACACGAAATAACTCTAGTGGATCCATTTGGTTTAGGAAAATAACACACATGCAATGACTCTGGAGGATCCATGTGGTTTAGGAAAGGAACACACATGCAATGACTCTAGCGGATCCACGTGGTTCATGAAAGGAACACACATGCAATGACACTGGTGGATCCACATGGTTTAGGAAAGGAACACACATGCAATGACTCTAGTGGTGGTTTAGGAAAATAAGACACATGCAATGACTCTGGATGTGGTTTAGGAAAGAAACATACATGGAATGGCTTTGATGGATCCATGTGGTTTAGGAAAATAATGCACATGAAATTACACTAGTGGATCCATGTGGTTTAGGAAAGTAACACACATAAAATGACACTGGTGGATCCATATGGTTTAGGCAAGGAACACACATGCAATGACTCTGGTGTATCCATGTGGTTTAGGAAAAGAACACACATGCAATGACTCTAGTGGTGGTTTAGGAAAGGAACACATGCAATTACCCTGGATGCGGTTTAGGAAAGGAACACATACACAATGACTCTAGTGGATCCACGTGGTTTAGGAAAAGAACACACATGCAATGACTCTAGTGGTCACGTGCAATGACTGTGGTGGATCCATGTGGTTTAGAAAAAGAACACACATGCAATGACTCTAATGGTGGTTTAGGAAAATTACACACATGAATAACACTGGCGGATCCATGTGGTTTAGGAAAAAAACACATGCAATGACTTTGGTGGTGCTTTAGGAAGGGAAGACACATGCAATGACTCTTGATGTGGTTTAGGAAAGGAACACACATGCAATTATTCTAGTGGATCCATGTGGTTTAGGAATAGAACACACATGCAATAACTCTAGGAGATCCATGTGGTTTAGGAAAAGAACACACATGCAAGGACACTGGTGAATCCATGTGGTTTAGGAAAGGAGCACACATGCAATGACATTGGTGGATCCATGTGGTTTAGGAAAGGAACACACATGCAATGACTCTGGTGGGTCCATGTGGTTTAGGAAAGGAACACACATGCAATGACTCTGGTGGATCCATCTAGTTTAGTAAAGGAAAACACATGCCATGACTCTAGTTGGTTCATGTGGTTTAGAAAAGGAACACACATGCAAAGACTCTGGTGAATCCATGTGGTTTAGCAAAAGAACACACATGCAATGACTCCGGTGATGGTTTAGGAAAGGAACACACATGCTATGACTTTGGCGGATCCATGTGGTTTATGAAAGGAACACACATGCAATGACTTAAGTGGTGGTTTAGGAAAAGAACACACATGCAATGACACTGGTGGATCCATGTGGTTTAGGAAACGAATACAAATGCAATGCCACCGGTGGATCCATATATTTTAGGAAAGGAACACAGATGCAATGACTCTGGTGGATCCATGTGGTTTAGGAAAAGAACACACATGCAATGAATCTAATGGTTTTGGAAAAGAATACACATGTAATGCCTCTAGTGGATACATGTGGTTTAGGAATATAACACATGCAATGAATCTAGTGGTGGTTTAGGAAAAGAACACACATGCGATGACTCTGGTGGATCCATGTGGTTTAGGAAAATAACACAGATGCAATGACTCTAGTGGTGGTTTAGGAAAAGAACACACATGCAATGACTCAGGTGGATACATGTGGTTTAGGAAAATAACTCACATGCAATGACTCTAGTGGTGGTTTAGGAAAGGAACACACATGCAATGACACTGGTGGATCCATGTGGCTTAGGAAATGAACACACTTGCAATGACTCTGGTGGTGGTTTAGGAAAGCAAGACACATGCAATGACTCTAGATGTGTTTTAGGAAAAGAGTACGCATGCAATGACTCTGGAGGATCCATGTGGTTTAATAAAGGAACGTAGATGCAATGACACTGGTGGATCCACGTGGTTTAGGAAAGGAACACTGATGAAATGACTCTGGTGGATCCATGTGGTTTAGAAAAAGAACACACATGCAATGACTCTGGTGGATCCATGTGGTTTAGGAAAAGAACACAGATGCAATGACTCTAGTGGTGGTTTAGGAAAATAACACACATGCAATGACACTGGTGGATGCATGTGGTTTAGGAAAAGAACACACATGCAATGACTCTAGTGGTGGTTTAGGAAAGGAGGACACGTGCAATTACCCTGGATGTGGTTTAGGAAAGGAACACACACGAAATAACTCTAGTGGATCCATGTGGTTTAGGAAAATAACACACATGCAATGACTCTGGTGGATCCATGTGGTTTAGGAAAGGAACACACATGCAATGACTCTGGCGGATCCACGTGGTTCATGAAAGGAACACACATGCAATGACACTGGTGGATCCATATGGGTTAGGAAAGGAACACACATGCAATGACTCTAGTGGTGATTTAGGATAATAAGACACATGCAATGACTCTGGATGTGGTTTAGGAAAGAAACATACATGGAATGGCTTTAATGGATGCATGTGGTTTAGGAAAATAATGCACATGAAATTACACTAGTGGATCCATGTGGTTTAGCAAAAGAACACACATGCAATGACTCCGGTGATGGTTTAGGAAAGCAACACACATGCTATGACTCTAGCGGATCCATGTGGTTTATGAAAGGAACACACATGCAATGACTTCAGTGGTGGTTTAGGAAAAGAATTCACATGCAATGACACTGGTGGATCCATGTGGTTTAGGAAACGAATACACATGCAATGCCACCGGTGGATCCATATAGTTTAGGAAAGGAACACACATGCAATGAATCTGGTGGATCCATGTGGTTGAGGAAAAGAACACACATGCAATGACTCTAGTAGTGGTTTTGGAAAAGAAGACACATGTAATGCCTCTAGTGGATCCATGTGGTTTAGGAATATAACACACATGCAATGAATCTAGTGGTGGTTTAGGAAAAGAACACACATGAAATGACTCTGGTGGATCCATGTGGTTTAGGAAAATAACCCACGTGCAATGACTCTAGTGGTGGTTTAGCAAAAGAACACACATGCAATGACACTGGTGGATCCATATGTTTTAGGAACGGAACACACATGCAATGACTCTACTGGTGGTTTAGGAAAATAAGACACATGCAATGACTCTGGATGTGGTTTAGGAAAGAAACATACATGGAATGGCTTTGATGGATCCATGTGGTTTAGGAAAATAATGCACATGAAATTACACTAGTGGATCCATGTGGTTTAGGAAAGTAACACACATACAATGACACTTGTGGATCCATGTGGTTTAGGCAAGGAACACACATGCAATGACACTGGTGGATCCACATGGTTTAGGAAAAGAACACACATGCAATGACTCTAGTGGTGGTTTAGGAAAGGAACACATGCAATTACTCTGGATGCGGTTTAGGAAAGGAACACATACACAATGACTCTAGTGGATCCATGTGGTTTAGGTAAAGAACACACATGCAATGACTCTAGTGGTCACGTGCAATGACTGTGGTGGATCCATGTGGTTTAGAAAAATAACACACATGCAATGACTCTAGTGGTGGTTTAGGAAAATTACACACATGAATTAACACTGGCGGATCCATGTGGTTTAGGAAAAAAACACATGCAATGACTTTGGTGGTGCTTTAGGAAGGGATGACACATGCAATGACTCTGGATGTGGTTTAGGAAAGGAACACACATGCAATTATTCTAGTGGATCCATGTGGTTTAGGAATAGAACACACATGCAATAACTCTAGGAGATCCATGTGGTTTACAAAAACAACACACATGCAATGACACTGGTGAATCCATGTGGTTTAGGAAAGGAACACACATGCAAAGACATTGGTGGATACATGTGGTTTAGGAAAGGAACACACATGCAATGACTCTGGTGGGTCCATGTGGTTTAGGAAAGGAACACACATTTAATGACTCTGGTGGATCCATCTAGTTTAGTAAAGGAAAACACATGCAATGACTCTAGTGGGTTCATGTGGTTTAGAAAAGGAACACACATGCAAAGACTCTGGTGAATCCATGTGGTTTAGCAAAAGAACACACATGCAATGACTCCGGTGATAGTTTAGGAAAGGAACACACATGCTATGACTCTGGCGGATCCATGTGGTTTATGAAAGGAACACACATGCAATGACTTCAGTGGTGGTTTAGGAAAAGAACACACATGCAATGACACTGGTGGATCCATGTGGTTTAGGAACTGAATACACATGCAATGCCACCGGGGGATCCATATAGTTTAGGAAAGGAACACACATGCAATGAGTCTGGTGGATCCATGTGGTTTAGGAAAAGAACACACATGCAATGACTCTAGTAGTGGTTTTGGAAAAGAAGACACATGTAGTCCCTCTAGTGGATCCATGTCGTTTAGGAATATAACACACATGCAATGAATCTAGTGGTGGTTTAGGAAAAGAACACACCTGCAATGACTCTGGTGGATCCATGTGGTTTAGGAAAATAACACACATGCAATGACTCTAGTGGTGGTTTAGGAAAAGAACACACATGCAATGACTCAGGTGGATACATGTGGTTTAGGAAAATAACACACATGCAATGACTCTAGTGGTGGTTTAGGAAAGGAACACACATGCAATGACACTGGTGGATCCATGTGGCTTAGGAAATGAACACACTTGCAATGACTCTGGTGGTGGTTTAGGAAAGCAAGACACATGCAGTGACTCTACATGTGTTTTAGGAAAAGAGCACGCATGCAATGACTCTGGAGGATCCATGTAACTACCTCGGTGAATTACGCTCTTAGTTAATGCCTGGATGAATGAAAGTGGTTAAAATAGTACGGTGGGGCCCAGGGCCACTCACGGTAGACCTTTCGGCCGTCCTAACCACTTTCAGACAACAGGACAAGAACGAGCGGCGTAATCGGCAGGCGAAGGGATCAACTACATACACAAGTGAGTATGTATGCAAGCCACATACAACAGTACATCAGAGCCATTCCATGTCAAAGAAATAGAAATATTGCAACGCCATACGGCAAGATCCAAATGTCCTAGATAGATATAATAATTTAGGATAGCTCCTCATACATCACACATCAGAGTATCAGGCGGAAGCGGAAAACAAGATCCGAGTACGGATAAGAAGCAAATTGGCATAAGATGGCCCATAAATAAACACATCCCGCCCACAGATCACACGGATCCCCGTTCCCGGAATCTCTACACCGAATGATCGTTGCCAACATCATCTGTCTCCTCCACCTAGTATCCATCTTGCGGGTACACCTGTTCATCTGAATCAAACAATTTATCGTGTGAGACCCTAGGGGTACTCAGCAAGTCTTTATGCCACTAAAGGGGACACAACCTGGGGTGACGCAATTGCAGCAAAAGAGAATACCTAACAATTCTACAGATACTCGCTAACCTTCCGCCTAACCAATGATAGACGGAAGTCCGTGAATTAAGAACAACAGTTATAACAGTATAATTAACAGATCCATCCTCCTCCTCGCTTACCAACGAGTAAGCGGACGAACAACCCCCATCATCCATTGGCAGTTTTATTAACCATTCCATGAGTATTGCACTATTTACTAGTCAAGTACTTAGTCAATTTAAAAGCGGTACTTTAATTATACTTGTCTATGATCGAGAAACTGTGCTCCAAGTCGTCCATAACCGCGGACACGGCTTTCAGAAAGATTTACCCTGCAGGGGTGCACGAATAGCAACACACACTCGATCAACCTCGGAAAAACCAAATCAAAATCCAATGAGGCATTCACGACAAAGCAATCACAGGATTCAGAAATATTTCAGGGGGCCACCCCATTAAGCTACCCGCAACGAAGTTGGCCGGCTCCGAGACGGACCCAAGGTTTGCGTCATGGCTGTAAACGACTGGGAACCCGAAAATGTGACTGGGCTTGTCGATACCGCGAAAACACTCCGCCTCCAAAACAGTACAGGTGCTCCACGCACAATCTTAATAAAACAGTAAAGCATGGCATAATTAAAGGATAGTAACAAAGCCCCAAACTACTTTCTGGCCCCAAGAAATAAGAATGAATCAAGCTCTAGCTCAGGGGGGTCCATAAGGCCTCCCGGATGTGGATAGTGCGAATAGTCAAGGAACAGGAATCAAGTACTCGGGGTCCTACGGGACACAAGTGAGCATGAAAAACCAAATAGCAGATATTGCTCACCGGTGCCTCTTTCATTAGTTATCCCATTACTACTCAGGTTATGTTGTTTAGGTACCTCATTATCCATCAGACACTCACATACCCTACTCATGCTTTTCTACGACTCGCATGGCTCAAACAACTCCTGTAGTAATGGCTCATGGGACCGGAACAGGCTTGGTGTGGTTTAAAAGTAAAGGCTATGCAGTACTTGGGATTCAATTTCATGCAATCGTGACTCAATGATGCAAGAATACGATAGAGGAAATAGGTACTGTATGTATGCAAGCATGTTGTAGTGCTTGCCTGGCAGTTCATTTGAAGCGAGAGATGTATCTGGGTAATACTCCTGTGGATCTTGGTAATTCTCCTGCTGGGCGTCTATTCGAAGAAGAACCAAACAAACAAGTGCCAACATAAATAGAGTGCACAAGCATATGAATTAAAATGCGACAAGCAAACAAGCATGCCATGATGAATGATGCCCAAGTTGCATGGCATTTAAGTAGCATGGCAAAGGGAAGGGGTGGATACAAGAAATAAAGCACTTTATTATTTATTTGCCCAAGTTTTATTGTCATAAACAGTTCAGATTTTAAATGACAACATGATGCATGCTTCAATTCAGAACAAGGAATGCATAAATAGAACAGGGTCGTCGCGCTGATCGATTTAGACATATTATTTGTCAAATTTGGAGTTATAAAACAAAAGTCATTAATTAAATAAGGAAAAGGGCATTTTCTTGAAATTTTAATTATCTCGAAATTAAAGTGTTCAAAATATATTTTGAAGGGCATATTTGAATTCCTCACATTTTTCTGATTCCAAAACATATATTATTGGTATTATTTGGATTTTTATTTTAAAAATTAATTGAATCTGAATAGAATTTGAATTTATATTAATTTGAAAAAGATTTGAATAAAACAGACTCAGGGAAAAACTTTTTATACCCAGGCAAACTCAGACACAGACACTGACGGGTGGGGCTTAGCTGACTGGGCCACACGCGCGCGAAAACGCGTTTTGCACGCGGGTCTGGCTTACCCACATCGGCTGACAGGCGGGCCAGCGGCGGAAGGGACCACGTGCCAGTGGGAAAGGCCCCAGCGGCTGACTGGTGGGGCACCAGTTGGACCGCGGGTTACGGCTAGGAAAGCTGGGGGGTTTTTCTGCTAAACTGCTGGCGTGGCTGACTGGTGGGGCTGAGAGGAGCGCGGGTTGAGGAAAATAAAAAGGGGAGGGGCTTTTTGCAAATCGACCACGGGCGGCTATTGTTTCTCTTCTCTTCGCGTCTGAAACAAAACTGGCGCGCGGCGCGGGGCGGGGATTCGATCCGGGGACGTGTGCGTGTGCGCTAGGGGAGCTGTCAGGGAGGTGGGCGCGGGCTAGATAGGGCGAGCGTGGCGCGGGAAAAGCTGCAGAAGACGGCGAGCTACGGCGCACGGTGACTGTTCGATGAAAAGATCGGCGGCTCTAGGGCGGCACGGCGAGGCGGAGGTTGTCAGGGAGGGGGAGATGCTCACCGCGGGCTCGCTGGTGGGCTTGGATCGGCACGAGGAGCGGCGGAACGGCGAGGTCGCTGGCGCTCCGACGGACTAGGGTTTCGGAGACGGCGAGGTACTGGCGACGCGGGGAAGCTTCTCGTCCACGTTGGCGTGTACGGTGCGGTGCAGGGGTTGTCCTAGATCTCCTCAGCCACTTCATGATCGCGTGGCTCGGCCGGTTCGTCAGGGCGGGGTGGTTGCTGGCAGCGACCGGCGTCGGCTGCTGGTGGCCGGAGAGGAAGGAGGGGAAGAAGGGGCGGTGCAGGGGTGGATCTGGAGAGGACAGAGGAGGCGTGCGAGAGGGGAAAAGGAGGGAAAGGGGAAGGAGGCAGCTGGGGCATGGCAAGATAAAGGTGGCCTCGTGCCACCTTTTTCCTCCTCCTCGAGCACGTGCTCGGCCGGCTGGGCTGGCTGGGGCTGGTCCAGGGCGAGGCAGTGAGGCTGCAGGGTGGGGCTGGCATGAGGGAGAGAAGAGAGGGAGGGACTAGCTCGGGTTAGGTTAGATGGTGGCCTCGGGTTAGGTTTAGCTAGGGTTAGGGTTTGGGTGAGCTCGATTAGAGAGAGGAGAGGCT
Organism: Avena eriantha; assembly: GCA_910589775.1. Lineage (NCBI taxonomy): Eukaryota > Viridiplantae > Streptophyta > Magnoliopsida > Poales > Poaceae > Avena > Avena eriantha. Next base: position 207,670,878 of record OU342740.1, read on the forward strand.
GGGGTGGTGGGTCAGGTAGAGAGAGGGTGGCCAGTTGGAGAGAGGGGCTTGGCATGGAGGCCAAGCTAGAGAGGAAGAGAGAGAGAGAGGGTTAGTAGAAATTAGGGTTATTGGAAGAATAAAGGAATTTATTAGGTTTGATTATTTTTAAGTAGTTAGATTGGAATTTTGGTGTAGGAGGCTAATCTAAGAAGAACTAAAAGGGCTTGGTCTTGCATGGACTAATGTAGAGAAGAAACTAGAAAGAAAGAAGAAGAAAAGAATTAGGTGAAATAAGGCTCATGTGGTCATACATGTAGATAAATAGAAAAATAAAAGAAAGGAATGTGGTAAGATCATCCCAAGTGGAGCATGGTGGAGGCTAGAATTACCACGAGGTGGAGGTGAAAAGAATTCCAAGAAAAAGAAAAAGAAATGAATTAAGGAATAGGCCTCATATGGTTCATGCATGGAGAATAAAATAAGAAGATAAAGAGAGGGGTGAGACTATGAGGATGGTGTAATGGTGGTGGATGGTTTTGCTTAGGTAGAATCCAACAAATCCAAAGAAAAACCAAAGAAGAGAAAGGTGGTGAAGACTTGTGCATGGCCCATGCAAAATAATAATGCCCTTATTTATTTTGTGAAAACAATATTAATATGATGGCATTAATATTATGCATTTCCAAGAAGTGGAGGTAAAACCAAGCACAAGAATTTAGAGGATTTAATCCACCCCAAACTACATGAGGTAGAATTAAAATATCAAAGGAAAAGAAAGACAAGCTCATTGTTAATGGGATGGTGGAATTATGAAGTGATGGAAAAGAAAGGTGATGGAAATGAAATAAGAGGTATGCCCCCAACTCAACTTGGGCATCGAACAAGATATCAATAGCCAAATACAATATCAAGAGGAAAATATAATTAATAATGCATGTGAGAGAAGAACCAAAAGAAAAGGAGTTTTATATGATGCTCAAAAGCAAGGTGGCATGATGACATGAGCATGCTATCATTATGATGCAACAATAATATATATGAGGTAGCCAATATCTTACTAGGACAAGTAGCATTACAATTGTTAGACAATTGGGATGCTACAATCCATGCGGTTTAGTAAAGGAACGTAGATGCAATGACACTGGTGGATCCACGTGGTTTAGGAAAGGAACACTGATGAAATGACTCTGGTGGATCCATGTGGTTTAGAAAAAGAACACACATGGAATGACTCTGGTGGATCCATGTGGTTTAGGAAAAGAACACAGATGCAATGACTCTAGTGGTGGTTTAGGAAAATAACACACATGCAATGACACTGGTGGATGCATGTGGTTTAGGAAAAGAACACACATGCAATGACTCTAGTGGTGGTTTAGGAAAGGAGGACACATGCAATTACTCTGGATGTGGTTTAGGAAAGGAACACACACGAAATAACTCTAGTGGATCCATGTGGTTTAGGAAAATAACACACATGCAATGACTCTGGTGGATCCAGGTGGTTTAGGAAAGGAACACACATGCAATGACTCTGGCGGATCCACGTGGTTCATGAAAGGAACACACATGCAATGACACTGGTGGATCCATATGGTTTAGGAAAGGAACACACATGCAATGACTCTAGTGGTGATTTAGGAAAATAAGACACATGCAATGACTCTGGATGTGGTTTAGGAAAGAAACAGACATGGAATGGCTTTAATGGATCCATGTGGTTTAGGAAAATAATGCACATGAAATTACACTAGTGGATCCATGTGGTTTAGCAAAAGAACACACATGCAATGACTCCGGTGATGGTTTAGGAAAGGAACACACATGCTATGACTCTGGCGGATCCATGTGGTTTATGAAAGGAACACACATGCAATGACTTCAGTGGTGGTTTAGGAAAAGAACACACATGCAATGACACTGGTGGATCCATATGGTTTAGGAAACGAATACACATGCAATGCCACCGGTGGATCCATATAGTTTAGGAAAGGAACACACATGCAATGAGTCTGGTGGATCCATGTGGTTTAGGAAAAGAACACACATGCAATGACTCTAGTAGTGGTTTTGGAAAAGAAGACACATGTAATGCCTCTAGTGGATCCATGTTGTTTAGGAATATACCACACATGCAATGAATCTAGTGGTGGTTTAGGAAAAGAACACACATGCAATGACTCTGGTGGATCCATGTGGTTTAGGAAAAGAACACACATGCAATGACTCTAGTGGTGGTTTAGGAAAGCAACACATGCGATTACTTTGGATGTGGTTTAGGAAAGGAACAGATACACAATGACTGTAGTGGATCCATGTGGTTTAGGAAAAGAACAGACATGCAATGACTCTAGTGGTCACGTGCAATGACTGTGGTGGATCCATGTGGTTTAGAAAAAGAACACACATGCAATGACTCTAGTGGTGGTTTAGGAAAATTACACACATGAATTAACACTGGCGGATCCATGTGGTTTAGGAAAAAACACATGCAATGACTTTGGTGGTGCTTTAGGAAGGGATGACACATGCAATGACTCTGGATGTGGTTTAGGAAAGGAACACACATGCAATTATTCTAGTGGATCCATGTGGTTTAGGAATAGAACACACATGCAATAACTCTATGAGATCCATGTGGTTTACGAAAAGAACACACATGCAGTGACACTGGTGAATCCATGTGGTTTAGGAAAGGAACACACATGCAATGACTCTGGTGGGTCCATGTGGTTTAGGAAAGGAACACACATGCAATGACTCTGGTGGATCCATCTAGTTTAGTAAAGGAAAACACATGCAATGACTCTAGTGGGTTCATGTGGTTTAGAAAAGCAACACACATGCAAAGAATCTAGCGAATCCATGTAGTTTAGCAAAAGAACACACATGCAATGACTCCGGTGATGGTTTAGGAAAGGAACACACATGCTATGACTCTAGCGGATCCATGTGGTTTATGAAAGGAACACACATGCAATGACTTCAGTGGTGGTTTAGGAAAAGAACACACATGCAATGACACTGGTGGATCCATGTGGTTTAGGAAACGAATACACATGCAATTCCACCGGTGGATCCATATAGTTTAGGAAAGGAACACACATGCAATGACTCTGGTGGATCCATGTGGTTTAGGAAAAGAACACACATGCAATGACTCTAGTAGTGGTTTTGGAAAAGAAGACACATGTAATTCCTCTAGTGGATCCATGTGGTTTAGGAATATAACACACATGCAATGAATCTAGTGGTGGTTTAGGAAAAGAACACACATGCAATCACTCTGGATGTGGTTTAGGAAAGGAACACGCATGCAATGACTCTGGTAGATCCATGTGGTTTACTAAAAGAACGCACAAGCAATGATACTGGTGGATCCATGTGATTTAGGAAAGAAACACACAAGAAATGACTCTAGTGGGGGTTTAGGAAAAGAACACACATGCAATGACTCTGGTGGTGGTTTATGAAAACAACACAAATGAAATGACTCTGGTAGATCCATGTGGTTTAGGAAAAGAACCCACACATGCAATGACTCTAGTGGTGGTTTAGGAAAAGAACACACATGCAATGACACTAGTGGATCCATGTGGTTTAGGTGAAGAACACACATGCAATAACTCAAGTGGTGGTTTAGTAGAGGAAGACATATGCAATGAATCTAGATGTGGTTTACGAAAGGAACACACATGCAATGACACTGGTGGATCCATGTGGTTTAGGAAAGGAACACACATGAAATGACTCTAGTGGTGGTTTCAAAAAAGAAGACACATACAATGACACCGGTGGATCCATATAGTTTAGGAAAAGAACACACACGTAATGACATCGGTGGATCCATATAGTTTAGCAAAGGAACACACATGCAATGACTCTGGTGGATCCATGTGGTTTAGGACAAGAACACACATGTAATCACTCTAGTGGTGATTTAGGAAAAGAAGACACATGCAATGAATCTAGTGGATCCATGTGGTTTACGAAAATAGCGCATACACAATGACTCCAGTGGTGGTTTAGGAAAAGAACACATATTCAATGACTCTGGATGTGGTTTAGGAAAGGAACACATATGCAATAACTCGGGTGGATCTATTTGCTTTAGGAAAAGAACACACATGCAATGACACATGTGGATCCCTGTGGTTTAGGAAAGTAACACACATGTAATGACTCTAGTTGTTGTTTAGGAAAAGAACACACATGCAATGACTCTGGTGGTGGTTTAGGAAAAGAACACACATGAAATGATTCTGGTGGATCCATGTGGTTTAGGAAAAGAACCCACACATGCAATGACTCTAGTGGTGGTTTAGGAAAAGAAAACACATGCAATGACACTTGTGGATCCATGTGGTTTAGGTAAAGAACACACATGCCATGACTCTGGTGGTTGGTTAGGAAGACACGTGCAATGACTCTAGATGTGGTTTAGGAAAGGAACACACATGCAATCAAACTGGTGGATCCATGTGGTTTAGGAAACCAACACACATGCAATTACTGTAGTCGTGGTTTAAGAAAAGAAGACACATGCAAATACTCTGTATGTGGTTTAGGAAAGTAGCACACATGCAATGTCTCTGGTGGAGCCATGTGGTTTAGGAAAAGAACACACATGCAATGACACTAGTGGATCCATGTGGTTTAGGAAAGGAACACACATGCAATGACAATAGTGGATCCATGTGGTTTAGGCAAGGAACACACATGCAATGACTCTGATGGATCCATGTGGTTTAGGAAAATAACACACATGCAATGACTCTGGTGGATACATGTGGTTTAGGAAAATAACACACATGTAATGACTCTTGTGGATCCACGTGGTTTAGGAAAAGAACACACATGCAATGAGTCTAGTGGTGGTTTAGGAAAAGAACACACATGCAATGACACTGGTGGATGCATGTGGTTTAGGAAAAGAACACACATGCAGTGTCTCTAGTGGTTGTTTAGGAAAGGAGGACACATGCAATTACTCTGGATGTGGTTTAGAAAGGAACACACACGCAATGACTCTAGTGGATCCATGTGGTTTAGGAATATAACACACATAGTCTAGTGGTGGTTTAGGGAAAAGGACACACATGCAATGACTATGGTGGATACATGTGGTTTAGAAAAAAACACGTAGGATCGGCCACGTAGGATCGGCCACGTGGGATCTGACCTGGCGAGGCCAGACTGCTCGTCACGATATGCGACCGTCATAACGCTTATGATGATTCAATATCGTCATAGACGGTTATGACAATTTCAGTTAAAATGTCGTTATAGGTTATTTGCGACGCTTAGCTTTCGACGATCTCAAAATCGTCATAAACGGACTATTGTGACGATTTTGTGATGAAAATAGAGGGTCATATATTGCCAGATTCCTTGTAGTGTCAGTTTTCTTTTAGTCTCTTCCACGCCATCAAGTTATTTTCTAGCACCGTTGTCTTATATCCATACCACTTGTATTTCACTATCTCTTCGCCGAACTAGTGCACCTATACACCTGACAAGTGTATTGGGTGTGTTGGGGACACAAGAGACTTCTTGTATCTTGATTGCAGGGTTGCTTGAGAGGGGATACCTTTGACCACTTCCTCCCTGAGTTCGATAAACCTTGGGTGATCCACTTAAGGGAAAACTTGCTGTTGTTCTACAAACCTCTGCACTTGGAGGCCCAACAAGTCTCTACAAGAATAGAAGTGCGTAGACATCAAGCTATTTTCTGGCGCCGTTGCCGGGGAGGTAAGGTAAAAGGTACTCACATCCTCCGCTGTGAGTGCACGAAGTTATTTCCTTTAGAATCTGCAATTTTTTCTTTTTGTTTCTTGTTTTCACTAGTTAGGCTTAATGGAAAACAACAACAAAATTAGAGAGCTTTATAGTATTTATCTTGAGTTAGGACATGAAGTGTTTGAAGATAAAACTAAAAAACCTATGGAACTTTATTTGCATGCTAATAGCAATGTTGTTAGTATGAATTCTTTGTACACCATTATTGCTAATGTTATGGAAACGTCTAAGCTTGGGGAAGTTAGTTTTTATGAAAATGATCTTTTTAGTTCCCCAGCTTTAGAAGATAGCTATTATGTTGCTTATGATGATACGAAACCTCCAATATATGATGATTACAATGATGATTATGATATTTTCAGTCCACCTACTATTGCGGAGGAAATTAATTATGACTACAATATGCCTCCTATATTTGATGATTATGGTGATGAGAATAATAATGATAGCTATTTTGTTGAATTTACTCCCAATATAATTAATAAGAATGACTATGCTTATGTCGAGAGTAATAATCATTTTATGCATGTGGCTCATAATAAGAATGTTTCTTGTGATAGTTATATTGTTAATTTTATTCATGATGCTACTGAAAGTTATTATGAGAGAGGGAAACATGGTTTTATGTATCTCAACAATATTAAGTTTCCCCTCTTTATGTTGAAAGTCTTGAAGTTGCACTTGTTTTGCTTTCCTATGCTTGTTGCTTTGTGCTTTCATGACTTGTTTCTTTACAAGATTCCTATGCATAGAAAGTGGGTTAGACTTAAATGTGTTTTGAATTTAGTTCTTGATGCTCTCTTTTACTTCAATTCATATTTCTTATGTGAGCATCTTCTCAAACTATCATGCCTAATTTAAAGGCGTTAACCTCTAATGAGAGAGAAATAACCCAAAAGTTTTAGATGAGTCTTGTAAGTTATTACCTCTGTAATAACCACTCCTTATCCTTTTTATTTGCTTTTTGTGCCAAGAGTAACCTCTAATGAGAGAGAACTAATGATTGGGAAAGTTACTGTCCGAAACAGATTTCTGTGCTTCACCGGAAAAATTCGTGTAAAATCTCTGTATGTCCTTTTAAGGCGTGAATTTTTTTGCTTCTTCCCCAGGTTGTTATCTAACTTTCGTTAGTTCAACACTTTTAGATTTGAGACCTATAAGGTATTCGAAAAAATTCGTCTTTACCTTCTAGTCTGTTTTGACAAATTTCTGCCATTATTTGCATTTGCTTCTTGTTGGTTCCTTTTTAAGTTCTTTTGGGGAATTGAGCTTTTCAAGGGAAGTGCTACAGTATCTAGTGTTTTAATGGAAGTTTAATTGGTGTTGAAACTGAACCCAAATACTTATTATCTTAAATGCACTAATGTTGCTAATAAAGATTGTCTGAAGTTTTGTATGAAAGAAAAATTTCAGGTGTATAGAAGGAATGAGTAATGAGATGAAGGATGTATTAAAACTCAAGATTGGGGATGCCACGCATGTCACCCCAAGAAATATCCAAGAAGTACAAGGGTCAAAGCTTGGGGATGCCCAAGGCATCCCCTTCTTCATCAATAAAAATCCCAGGTTTCTTCCAAACGCTTCATTTTATTGTTTCATGCACAGTTGTGTTTTTCTTGGAGCGTCTTATTTTTCGTTTTTGTTTTGGTTTTTCGTTTGCTTTAGTTTTCTTGGTTTTCTGAATAAATTGGTTGTACCCCCTCTTTCATACATTGGTTTCCAAAAAGTTTGGTTTGGTTTGGTTTGGAAAAGAGTAGGAAAGTTAATGCTTATGTGGTAAAAAGAGCTCATTTTTGACCGTGGCCTATGCTTTGTCATGCCATGCTTGATATTGTTTTGGCTATATGCTTAGTATTATTTGTTGTAGCATGACTTGTTATAAACAATTGAGATTGCTTAATGTGCCTTGGATGAATCATGAGTTGTTTTAGCATATTAAAGCATAGTATAGTGGTATTCTCCATTGATGCTTTACTTGGGTTGACTTGGCGCATGCTCACACCATGTTATGACTATCTCAAGGCACCGTATCATTTATGATCCTTTTGTTTTCAACTTGTAGTATCACTTTATGCTTCGATCAATGATGTTTTGTCACTCTGCATGATTATGGCCATTATCGCTCTCTTAGTTTGTCGCTCCCAGTCTTTTGCTAGCCTCCACAACCAAGTATGAGTTCCACTCATGCATCCAACTCCCTAAACCAAGTTATTCCAAAGAGTCCACCATACCTACCTACTATCTTATGCTACTCCAAGTACATTCATGCTTTTGTTTACCTTCCAAATTAAACTTGTTATGAGAAAACTAGTGATTAAAGCTCTCACGAACTTGAAGGCACACTTTACTTTACTTGCCTCTAATAAACTTGAACCATTGGGTACTTCTTTGTTGCGTATATTATTGCGCTTTATAAGTTGAAATTAGCAGAACCATGTACCATTGGGAACACTTTCAACATTGCACTTGTACTTTTTACCCCGTTGATATCATGTTCTTTTGCTTACGGATCCCGGCGGTGTGAAATAAAAGTGGAACTTGTAGGATCATGGAGTTTGTATGTGTGTTAGACAAATGCCTAGGCCGCTAGCCTAAGCCATGCCTAATCATGGTGGAAACTTGCAGCATCACCATAATGAGCACTCTATGAAGCATCCTCAATAAAAACCTATGCAAATAGCAAATAAAAAGATCGCTGAGATGCTCATTGTCTGCTTGCCTTGTCAATTTGGTTATGGGATAGCTCCTGTATCATGTGCAAGGGGTACCCCATTGGCGGTTCTTTATGATACATATGTACTTACAATGACAAGAGCTTACTCATGACTAAAGTTGAGTAGCATGAGTGTAACATCCCAATTTCAGCCACCCTGATTAGTTGACCAGAATGAAAAATCAGGGGGAACAAAAACTTTTTCTTCCTTAATGCTGAAGTGTTGCTTGTTGTTTGGATATGCTTATGCATATGAATGTGCATTAGATGACATACTCCTTACCTTAACACAAGTTGACAAAAGCTACTTCCCAAAACAGTCTTGGCTTAATTTCCATATTCTCAAATGTTCTGGCATTTCAAAGCATGAGACAAGATGCTTATGTAACCAAAACTATTTTTGTAACTTCTATTGACAAAACTATGGAGAGTTATATAATATAATCTCCTTATGTTTTCAAGACAGAACCTTCAACTACTCTTACCTCTAGGATCTCCAAAACCTTTTTGTAAGCTTTTGAATTCTACTCCTGGTAGAGATACCAAGGATCTTACCTTGTTCAAACTCCAACCTATTTCAAAATACCCATCCTTACCTCAAGCTAAGCTTGGTGGTAAACCTAGTAGTAGTTGAATTGTTTGTAAGATGAGTTGCCTTGATCTGCTATTGAATTGTCTGCTTAGGAGATTGTATGAGCTGCTCTAGGAGCTCATCACTAGGATCAGGATGTCCCCAAATAATCCCACACTAAGCAAGAATACAATATGGATCTGATCTGTAGCCCCTAGGTGATCATCTAAAACCCTTAACCAGATCAATTCTGAGGATATCCATACTAGAAGCTTCCAAGTCAATGAAGACCATTATCAAGCATGGATCCTTACTACTCAATCTAAAATTCAACATCATCCCCTTGATGATGCTTGGGTACCTTGCCACCCATCAAAAACACCCCCTCTCATGTTCTAGTCAAAAACCCTAAATCTGCCAAATTTGGCAAAGTTTGGAAATCTGTTTCCAACATCACCTTTTTGAATGCCTCCCTTTCTCAACCCTTCTGCATTTTTGGAAATGCATACGAACCATCTTGTTAACCATCCTAAGGACTACCAAGGCCCACTATTTCCCTTGGTTAGAACCTCCTCCTACCCACTTGATCTTGATGGTTTTGTAGGCAAGAAAATAACTTTTCCTGCAAATCTAGTCAACGTGCCTAATTTGGTAAAAGCTCACACCACCATCCAACCTTCTTTGTACCAACTCTTTGCATGGTTGTGTTCTACTAATATAGGTCTATCATTACCTACTTCACTTGTTCCAACTGGATCCTTGAGCTGTTTACACCCACAAGATTTTGGAGGCTAGTTGATAATCTAGTTTGGCAGGCTTATTTTATTCAAAGTTTGAAATCAATTCTTGGTGATCTCAATCAGGATCAAGCTCAAAACTCTACACAATTGTAATCTACATAACTTGGTCTATCCATACATATATACCATGCCCGAAGGGGAGCTCTGAGCTGCAAGATCTAGCATTGTTTTGATGGCATGAAATTAACCTCACCCTAGATCCTTAATCTAGGGTATTCCACCTTAATCAACTTGGATTCTCCAATACCGAGGTTGCAGATGCTTGCTAAACCTTGCCTACGTCATCTCCCTTGGTCATCAAGATTGATTAACAATTATCCATATTTAATATGGACCAAAACTATTTAATTTCCTTTAATAGGCAAAACCTCCAAAACTTCTTCCACAAAGGAAAGTTTGGTTTTTGCTAAAACACTTCCCCAACTTTTGGCTCAATTGAGATCCATATATCACACCCCATCTTACCACCTCAACAATAAATATTTTTGAGATCCTTTATTATTTCTTTTTGCCTATTTTCTTAAATGGCAGAAATGGAAAAATAATTGTTTTAAATACTTTTAAGACTCAATAAATCTTGGGAAAATTCCCCTTAGTTTGTATTCCCATTTGGGATCATCCCACCTCAAAAAATCCAATTATCAAATGTAAATTTATCAAATGATCTTCCGAAAACCACTTCTGCAGTTTTTGACTAAATGGATTTAAGTAGACTTTAAAGCTTTGGAAAAATCTCAAATAATTCCGAGATGGGTATCTTGGCCCCCTCTATCTACCAGCATCTTTAGTTCTTATTGCCTAAGCCAAGATTTGAGACATCCATCATGATCATGTATATTGCCAATCTTGTCTATTTTCCAAGATGTTGATCAATATCAAGTCAAACCCCTCAAGCCTTCCACAGCAAGCCTCCTCTACCCCAGCACACCCCTTTGGTCGAGCTGTACTGTAGCTAAGCTACTGTAGAAGCCCCTTCCCTTTGTCCTTTAGTTCTTGGAGGAAGGAGAGATGCATTGGTCACACTTTCTCCTTACTTCTTGCAGCAGCCATCTCACCTCACCCCTCCTCTGCACACGACCAGAACCACCCCTCCACCGCCCATAGAAAACCCTCCCCTGGTTTGTGCCTCTCCCTCTTGCTCTCATAAACCGAGGGCACTCTAGACCACTCCCTCTTTGGTTAAAAGGCCAGAGACTCTCACCCCTGCCCCTGCCCCAGATCTCGTCCCTCAGCTCTCCCTCTTCATGGAAGGAGAGGAAGCTCTCCTCTCGGCCTCCTTCGAGTAGTGTAGTTCCTGATCGACTCTGACCTCTCCCAACCCCTCCTTTACACCCCGAAGCTCTCCTCTAGATACCCTGCAAACCCCTATCCAACCTCCCTCTTTGCATGTCCGAGTCGTTGGAGAAGAAGCCCCCTCGGGTTCGAGCTTGCATGCAAGCTTACAGGTCACCCCGACCTCCCCCACTCTCCTTCTATGCTTGCATGTCTCTCTCCGGTAAGTATCCCTCTCACCCGGCTTTCATTTTTGGCTAGGTCCCCTCCCGGACGTCGTTGCGGAGGTGCTCGGGTACAACCGACCTCGGCTCGACACGGGATCCCTTAGATCCGCACCAAAGCGGGTGCTGCCGCCCCTCCCCAAGGTCGTGATGGCACGCCGCGTCACCCAAGCCTCCTCTCCGTCGCCAGAACGCCGCCAGGTGAGCTCCCCGCGCCGCCTCTCGCCTCCCTAGGGTTCTGCCGCCGCCAGGAAAGTTTCGCCGGGGATGACGATGACCAACCGTCGATCCGCACTTGATCAGACGGCTGTCATCGCCTGTACCCCTTCGCCGCCCCGCTGACGCTGACAGATGGGCCCTGCCCGGGGTGTTTGAACTCCTCCTCTCCCACGCGGCCTGAGGCGCCGGTTGGGCCGGCCTAGCGGCGGTGGCCTGTTTCCCCTTCTGGTTTTGGCCCACGACGCCTTTTCCTTTTTACCAATTTTCCCAGATCTGAAACTAGCTGTTTGGTTTAAATCAAAATAAAAATTGAAACTGCGTCCAAATGCCTAGATCTAATATTCCTAATGGCTATGAAGGTTTGCTTAATCATGTAGTTCCTCTGTTTTTCCCAAAAGAACTTTGGTTCTTTTTGATAATTAAAATACCCTAAGATGTCCTTTTCACTAAATAAATCTTTAAAGCAGTTTGGTAAATCCAAATTGGGTAAACCTAGTTGTATCTGATAGGTGTTGCATGTACCTACCATAGGACCTTGGTCTCATGCCAAGGTGAACAGTAGGTTAGCTTGAGAAAACATAACAAACAAAATTCATTTATAACTCTAGAAAATTCCCTACACCAAACCATGAGTCCAATTGACCCAAGTCCAATTACCCTATATGTGGTACACTAAGGCCTATCCAAATCCAGGAGCTCATGATTTATTGAGCCTTGGATATCTTTCTCTAAATTAAACTATTCTATGCATGGTTTATTCTCCTCTAAATTCACTACAGTAGCTATACAGCTCCAAAAAGGGAGATTCCAATTTCTACAGAAAGGTATTCCAAATACCTACACTGTGCCCTTGGAATAAATTCCATAGCTTCTGTAGATTTAATTTGGTGAAAAAGACAAAAACCCCACAGAATTGCCTTGGGGAATTTCTTGAGGGCATTCTGGTAGTTATCATGACTTGATTCTAACTCTCAGTGAACAAGTACATCAGACCCTACCTAACCACCTGAGGAAATAATTGTTTGAGCTCCAGAACTTTTCTGGTGACTTATTTCCTAAAACTAGAGTCTTTTCCACTATAAAAATCACTATAAATCTTTTGTAATTGATAAAATAGTGAAACCATTTTTGTTGGTTTAATTCTATCAATACCTATCTGTTGATATCATGTTTTTACAATGGTACCCTGGAGAATATGTCATGGTCCAAAATCCATCTCTTAGGTAACTTCTAGACTATACATCCTAAGGGATTTTCATCCCCCTTCTCCAAGACCATCTCAACCTCCTAAATACAATCCTCTCTAAAACTACTGAACCTTAATTGGAGTTTATTAAATTGTTTGTTTGCTGAATGGTAGTGGTGATTGTATGCCTTTTATTGATTGTGCCCTTTTGTTTGTTTGCATGTGTTCCCTATCGACGATAGTTGCGATTATATTAGAGAGCAGAAGAAGATGGTTATTATTGTATATTGGGTATTCTAAGGAAGAAGTCCAGGGACATTTATGCCATACTGCTGATCACAGGCAAGCCACCTTCTTGCTCATAAGCCTTGTCCTACTATTTTACTTATGCATGTTTTACCTACTATTTATTAAAAACTGCATTGTTTTACTATATGTTGATATATACATATATATATATATGGTAGTGGTTTGGCTCCTCCAAACCATTGCACCTTGGTACTACTAAGTACAACCCCCTTGGTGATACCTAAGTGTCCCTAGTAGAGTAGATGGGGCTTATCCACCATACCCCTTTGGAGACCCCGATTTAGCCAAAGTAAAAGCTAGGGGACGGGAAGACCCCGGAAAAGTTATACCAAATGTTTTATGATAAAACCTTGGTGAGGTGGGACCTCCCAAGAGATGTTGAAAAAGAAGAAGTTTTTGTTTTACAAAATGATGGAGAAAAACCGGAGGAAAAAGGGTTTAGGGAAACGCACCTGGTTCTTTGCAGTTTAGCTATAACAACTTAACCCTATGCAACCACATTACTTTGGAATGGGACAAGGCTGGATTTGATGGTTGTCTATTCCGGTATAAGCTGCCTCGCAACAACTATAGGGGATCAGGGATCCCTGGAGGGTGGGCCTTCTCCGATAAAGGTGGGACCTAGAGAAGGAACAAAGGGTCGGCAGGCCTCCACGCGTTACTATGAGCCCCTCATTGAAAGCGCACACTCGAGAACTGGAAAAAGCGCTCCGGTTAGTCCTCGCCCGACGTCCTGGTTTTGAGGGGATTAACACTCATAGGGTAGGCACTTATATTGGAGTGGGCTTCCGGAGAGTTTTGATCCGTTACTCGACCCACGATCGGTGAAGATCAGGGTAGGGTACCCGGATGGTGTGGGTAAAGTGTACAACCTCTGCAGAGTGTAAATCTATTCGAATAGCCGTGTCCGCGGTTAAGGACGGGTTGGACAAACTTCTGTAGAGTGGTGCTGGTTTTGTTTTCAAAAAGGATTTCTGAAAATAAAATGTTTTGACCATGGGATGGTCGGGAAGGATCCCTACTATGACCATGGGATGGTCAGAAAGGGATGGAAGGAGTTTGGTCGTGGGACGACCGGGAGAAGGAAACAAATGGGTGACCCAGTCCTAATATTTTTCCAGAACTTTTCAAAATGGTTTCCAAAATGTTTTATAAAAGTTTTCAACAAAGATATGTATATGCTATATCTACAAGAGAAACTATTTGAGAAAAGAACCTCCCTTGGAGCCCTCCTACTACCTCAGCCAAAATGCATATCCTCCTGTATTATTAATATTTTAAGGTGGTTTGCGAGTACATTCAATGTACTCACCGGCATTGTCCCTGGCTATTTACTTGGTCATATTTCAAGAAGAAGATGGTTTGGCGATTCTGGGAGCTAGGACGTTCTCCCAGTCAGTTGCCTGTAGGTTGAGGCACGATTGGGCTCTGTGCATGATGATGTTCCGCTGCTGAGGATGGTATAGCCATAATGGCATTTATGTAAGTCCTGTTTTTCGGTATATTTTGGATGTTGTAATGATACTTGTCGCTTATGTGCCACGACTAATTGATCATGGGATCGTGGTTGTATGCATAACAGGGATTCTCGGAGGATTATTCCGGGGGCCCACAATGAGGTTCGGTCTTCGTAAGTAAGGGGCATGATATTTCGGTTTATAACTTGTCAAGCATATCCTCTTCGTTGTGTCACTTTGACCTTAATCACCTTCAAGATGCTTATGATAGGGGCAATGAGAGCTGAAAGCTATAAGTACCATAATTTTTGGAAGGTCTTTATGAGACTTGAATCAATACTTTCTTCTATGAAGGCCTTTCTTCCACCATTATATTGAGTCTTCAACTTCTACCTTTATGCACCTACTTTGAGAGCATAGTGGCCATTCTTAGTTCTATGTGCATTGTCCCAAGACTAGTTGATTGATGCATACTTTGATATTGCTTGTTTTAAACTATTTGTATCTAGTCACTCTTATGAACTTTGAAGGTGTCCTATGCATTATATTTGCTACTCTATTGAGGGACAAGCTGAATACTATTATGCTATGTTTTCTTTATGTGAAACAAACAAACGTCTTGCAAAGAACTATTATTCATGAATCTTTTGTTTGTGCCTTTTCATGTTGCATCATAGTTTCTTTGTCTTATTGCTAGAAATTTGTCTTTCATGTTATGATTGAAGTACTATGATCCCAGCTTTTCATGTTTTACAAATACTTTGATCAAGTTTATGATGGTGCATGTCACCTAAAAAATTATTCTTTCTTTTTATCACTTACCTACTCGAGGACGAGCATGAGTTAATCTTGGGGATGCTGATACATTGCAAATGTATCTATAATTTTTGATGTTCCATGTTTTATCTACTTTCTTGTGTTTTGTCCACACTTTGGAGTACTTTTCATATGATTTCTTGGACTAACCTATTAACAAGTGCCACAGTGCCAGTTGCCTGTTGTCTACTGTTTTTGGTTCCAGGAAAGTCAGAAAATCAATATTCTAGGAATTGGATGGGACAAAAGCCAAAGTTGATATTTTCTCGGAAGAGTCACGTAGCTAGAAGGAGAGTCGGATAGGGGCCACTGGGTGGCCACACCATCCCATGGCGCGGGTCCCTCTAGGCCGCGCCAAGGCATGGTGTGGGCCCCCTGGCCGCGCACCGACCTTGCCCTCTGGCCTATAAGAAGCCTCTCAAGGCATAAACCCTAGATCGTCAAGCCTCCAACCACGAAAAGTACCGCAGCACCGCCGCCACCGAAGGGGAGATTCGGGGGACAGAAAGGCTCTGTTCCGGCACCCTGTCGGGACAGGGAAGTGCCCCCGGAGCCATCTCCATCAATCTCCACCACCATCTCCATCACCATTGCTGATTCCCATGATGAGGAGGGAGTAGTTCTCTCTCGAGGCTAAGGGTTCTACCGGTAGCTATGTGTTCATCTCTCTATCTATGCATGATCTTGTTGTGGTCATGAGCTTGTAATCTATAGATCTACGTTGCTACTCAAGTGCTTTAATAGATCTCTGCTCTCCCCATGTTTGTGAAAGTGACAGCGTGCTCACCATGGTGGCACTTAGGCTAGAGATTACAAATACTTGTTATGAGTTATATTTGGAGTTGGATGTTTCTATGAAATTGTGGTGTTTGTTGGACTCATCTAGTACTCAAGGTGACAGTGTGGGGTTTTCTAGATGGGAAAGGCTTACTTTGAGGTGTGCTGTTATAGCTCTACCATGGATTAGAGTGTCCAACCGGAGAGTAGTTAAGAGTAGTTTCATAAATAGAATATACTTATATGAGAGTTTTCACTAGTGAAAGTATGATCCCTAGGCCTTGTTTCTTATCACTAAAACACCGTTTTCTATTAGATCTATTACACGTTTGCTTGCTTCCATCTTTACTTCAGTTTGCCTTTAGTCTCTTCCACGCCATCAAGTTATTTTCTAGCACCATTGTCTTATATCTATACCACTTGTATTTCACTATCTCTTTGCCGAACTAGTCCACCTATACACCTGAAAAGTGTATTGGGTGTGTTGGGGGACACAAGGGACTTCTTGTATCTTGATTGCAAGGTTGCTTGAGAGGGGATACCTTTGACCACTTCCTCCCTGAGTTCGATAAACCTTGGGTGATCCACTTAAGGGAAAACTTGCTGCTATTCTACAAACCTCTAAACTTGGAGGCCCAACAACTGTGTACAAGAATAGAAGTGTGTAGACATCAAGAACCCACACATGCAATGACTCTAGTGGTGGTTTAGGAAAAGAACACACATGCAATGACACTGGAGGATACATGTGGTTTAGGTAAAGAACACACATGCCATGACTCTGGTGTTTGTTTAGGAAAGGAAAACAGATGCAATGACTCTTGTGGTGCTTTAGGAAAGGAACACACATGCAATCACACTGGTGGATCCATGTGGTTTAGGAAACCAACACACATGAAATTACTCTAGTGGTGGTTTAAGAAAAGAAGACACGTGTAATGACCCTGGATGTGGTTTAGGAAAGGAACAAACATGCAATGACTCTAGTGGATCCATGTGGTTTAGGAAAAGAACACACATGCAATGACACTGGTGGATCCATGTGGTTTAGGAAAGGAACACACGTGCAATGACACTAGTGGATCCATGTGGTTTAGGCAAGGAACACACATGCCATGACTCTAATGGATCCATGTGGTTTAAGAAAATAACACACATGCAATGACTCTGGTGGATCCATCTGGATTAGGAAAATAACACACATGCAATGACTCTAGTGGTGGTTTCGGAAAAGAACATGCATGCAATGACTCTGGTGGATCCATGTGGTTTAGGACAAAAATGCACATGCAATGACTCTAGTGGTGGTTTAGGAAAAGAACACACATGCAATTACTCTGGTGGATCCATGTGTGTTAGGAAAATAACACACATGCAATTACTCTAGTGGTGGTTTAGAAAAGGAACACACCTGCAATGAAAGTGGTGGATCCATGTGGTTTAGGAAAAGAACACACATGGAATGACTCTGGTGGTGGTTTAGGAAAGGAAGATACATGCAATGACTCTGGTAGATGGGTTTTAGGAAAAGAACACACATGCAATGACTCTGGTAGATCCATATGGTTTAGGAACGGAACACACATGGAATGACACTAGTTGATCCATGTGGTTTAGGAAAAGAACACAGATGCAATGACTTTCGTGGAGCCATGTGGTTTTAGGAAAATAAAACACATACAATGACGCTGGTGGATCCATTTGGTTTAGGAAAAGAACACACATGCAATGACTCTAGTGGTGGTTTAGGAAAACAACACACATGCAATGACACTGGTGGATCGATCTAGTTTAGGAAAAGAACACACATGCAATGACTCTGGTGGATCCATGTGGTTTAGGAAAAACACATGCAATGTCTCTGGTGGTCGTTTAGGGAAAGAACACACATGTAATGACACTGGTGGATCCATGTGGTTTAGGTAAAGAACACACATGCAATGACTCTAGTGGTGGTTTAGGAAAATAACACACGTGCAATGACTCTGGATGTGGTTTGGGAAAGGAACACCAATGCAATGACTCTAATGGATCCATGTGGTTTAGAAAAAGAACACAGATGCAATGATACTGGTGGATCCATGTGGTTTAGGAAAGGAACACACATGAAGTGACTCTAGTGGTGGTTTAGGAAAAGAACACACATGCAATGACTCTGGTGATGGTTTAGGAAAAGTACACAAATGAAATGACTCTCGTGGATCCAGGTGGTTTAGGAAAAGAACCCACAAATGCAATGACTCTTGTGGTGGTTTAGGAAAAGAACACACATGCAATGACATTGGTGGATCCATGTGGGTTAGGTAAAGAACACACATGCAATTACTCAAGTGGTGGTTTAGCAAACGAAGACATATGCAATGACTCTAGATGTGGTTTAGGAAAGGAACATACATACAATGACACTGGTGGATCCATGTGGTTTAGGAAAGGAACACACATGCAATGTCTCTAGTGCTGGTTTTAGAAAAGAAGACACATGCAATGACTTTGGATGTGGTTTAGGAAAGGAACACACATGCAATGACTCTGGTGGATCCATGTGGTTTAGGAAAAGAACACACATGCAATGACACCGGTGGATCCATATATTTGAGCAAATGAGCACACATGCCATGACTTTGATGGATCCATGTGGTTTAGGAAAAGAAGACACATGAAATGACTCTAGTGGTGATTTAGGAAAAGAAGACGCATGCAATGACTCTAGTGGTGATTTAGGAAAAGAAGACACGTGCAATGACTCTAGTGGATCCATGTGGTTTACGAAAATAGCACACATGCAATGACTCTAGTGGATCCATGTGGATTATGAAAATAGCACACATGCAATGACTCCGGTGGATCCATGTGGTTTAGGAAAACACATGCAATGACTCTGGTGGTGGTTTAGGAAAAGAACACACATGAAATAACTCTGGCAGACCCATGTGGTTTTGTAAAAGAACCCACACATGCAATGACTCTGGTGGTTGTTTAGGAAACAAAAACACATGTAATGACACTGGTGGATCCATGTGGTTTAGGTAAAGAACACACATGCAATGACTCTATTGGTGGTTTAGGAAAAGAACACACATGCAATGACTCTGGATGTGGTTTAGGAAAGGAACACCAATGCAATGACTCTAATGGATCCATGTGGTTTAGGAAAAGAACACACACGCAATGATATTGGTGGATCCATGTGGTTTAGGAAAGGAATGCACATGCAATGACCCTAGTGGTGGTTTAGGAAAAGAACGCACATGCAATGACTCTAGTGGTGGTTTAGGAAAAGTACACATATGAAATGACTCTAGTGTATCTAGGTGGTTTAGGAAAACAACCCACACATGCAATGATTCTTGTTGTGGTTTAGGAAAGGAACACACATGCAATGACACTGGTGGATCCATGTGGTTTACGTAAAGAACACACATGCAATTACTCAAGTGGTGGTTTAGGAAAGGAAGACATATGCAATGACTCTAGATGTGGTTTAGCAAAGGAACAAACATGCAATGACACTGGTGGATCCATGTCGTTTAGGAAAGGAACACACATTCAATGACTCTAGTGGTGGTTTCAGAAAAGAAGACACATGCAATAACTCTGGATGTGGTTTAGGAAAGGAACACACATGCAATGACTCTGGTGGATCCATGTGGTTTAGGAAAAGAACACACATGCAATGACACCGGTGGATCCATATATTCAAATGAGCACACATGCCATGACTTTGATGGATCCATGTGGTTTAGGAAAAGAAGACACATGAAATGACTCTAGTGGTGATTTAGGAAAAGAAGTCGCATGCAATGACTCTAGTGGTGATTTAGGAAAAGAAGACACGTGCAATGACTCTAGTGGATTCATGTGGTTTACCAAAATAGCACACATGCAATGACCCTAGTGGTGGTTTAGGAAAAGAACACAGATGCAATGACACTGGTGGATCCATGTGGTTTAGGTAAAGAACCCACATGCCATGACTCTGGTGGTTGTTTAGGAAAGGAAGACACATGCAATGACTCTAGATGTGGTTTAGGAAAGGAACACAAATGCAATCACACTGGTGGATACATGTGGTTTAGGAAACCAACACACATGCAATTACTCTTTTGGTGGTTTAAGAAAAGAAGACAGATGCAATGACTCTTGATGTGGTTTAGGAAAGGAACACACATGCAATGACTCTGGTGGATCCATGTGGTTTAGGAAAAGAACACACATGCAATGACATTGGTGTATCCATGTGGTTTAGGAAAGGAACACACATGAAATGACACTAGTGGATCCATGTGGTTTAGGCAAGGAACACACATGCAATGACTCTGATCGATCCATGTGGTTTAGGAAAATAACACACATGCATTGACTCTGGTGGATCCATGTGGTTTAGGAAAAGAACACACATGCAATGACGCAAGTACTGGTTTAGGAAAAGAACACGCATGCAATGACATTGGTGGATCCATGTGGTTTAGGACAAAAACGCACAAGCAATGAATATAGTGGTGGTTTAGGAAAAGGAGACACATGCAATTACTCTGGTGGATCCATGTGGGTTAGGAAAAGAACACACGTGCAATTACTCTAGTGGTGGTTTAGGAAAGGAATACACATGCAATGAAAGTGGTGGATCCATGTGGTTTAGGAAAAGAACACACATGCAATGACTCTGGTGGTGGTTTAGGAAAGGAAGATACATGCTATGACTCTAGCTGTGTTTTAGGAAAAGAACACACATGCAATGACTCTGGTGGATCCATGTGGTTTAGGAACAGAACACACATGCAATGACACAAGTGGATCCATGTGGTTTAGTAAAAGAACACAGATGCAATGACTTTGGTGGATCCACGTGGTTTTAGGAAAATAACACACATGCAATGACTCTGGTGTATCCATTTGGTTTAGGAAAAGAACACACATGCAATGAATCTAGTGGTGGTTTAGGAAAAGAACACAAATGCAATGACATTGGTGGATCGTTGTGGTTTAGGAAAAGAACACACATGCAATGACTCTGGTGGATCCATGTGGTTTAGGAAAAACACATGCAATGACTCTGATGGTGGTTTAATAAAGGAAGACACATGCAATGACTCTGGATGTGGTTTAGAAAAAGAACACACGTGCAATGACACTAGTGGATCCATGTGGTCTAGGAAAGGAACACATATGCAATGCCACTTGAGGATCCATATAGTTTAGGTAAAGAACACACATGCAATGACACTGCTGGATCAATGTGGTATATGAAACAAACACACATGCAATGTCACCGGTGAATCCATATAGTTTAGGAAAGTAACACACATGAAATGACTCCGGTGGATCCATGTGGTTTATGAAAAGAACACACATGCAATGACTCTAGCGGTGATTTGGGAAAAGAAGACACATGCAATGACTCTGGTGGATCCATGTGGTTTAGGAAAAAAACATGCAATGACTCTAGTGGTGGTTTACGAAAAGAAAACACATCCAATGACCCTAGATGTGGGTTCATTGAAAGGAAACATATGCAATGTCTCTGGTGGATCCATGTGGTTTCGGAAAAGAACACACATGCAATGACACTGGTGGATCCCTGAGGTTTAGGAAAGGAACACACATTCAATGACTCTAGTGGTGGTTTAAAAAAGAACATACATGCAATGATTCTGGTGGTGGTTTAGGAAAAGAACACACATGAAATAACTCTGGTGGATCCATGTTTTTTTGGAAAAGAACCCACACATGCAATGACTCTAGTGGTGGTTTAGGAAAAGAACACACATGTAATGTCACTGGTGGATCCATGTGGTTTAGGTAAAGAACACACATGCAATAAATATAGTGGTGATTTAGGAAAATAAGACACACGCAATGACTCTAGTAGATCCATGTGATTTACGAAAATAGCACACATACAATGACTATAGTGGTGGTTTAGGAAAAGAACACATATTCAATGACTCTAGATGTAGTTTAGTAAAGGAACACATATGCAATAACTAAGGTGGATCTATTTGCTTTAGGAAAAGAACACACATGCAATGACACTGGTGGATCCCTGTTGTTTAGGAAAGGAACACACATGCAATGATTCTAGTGGTTGTTTAGGAAAAGAACACACATGCAATGACTCTAGTGGTGGTTTAGGAAAAGAACACACATGAAATGACTCAGGTGGATCCATGTGGTTTTGGAAAACAACCCACACATGCAATGACTCTAGTGGTGGTTTACGAAAAGAACTCACATGCAATGACACTGGTGGATCCATGTGGTTTAGGAAAATAACAAACATGCAATTACTCTAGTGGTGGTTTAGGAAAAGAACACACATGCAATGACTATGGTGGTTGTTTAGGAAAGGAAGACACATGCAATGACTCTAGATGTGGTTTAGGAAAGGAACACACATGCAATCACACTGGTGGATCCATTGGTTTAGGAAACCAACACACATTCAATTAATCTAGTTGTGGTTTAAGAAAAGAAGACACATGCAATGACTCTGGATGTGGTTTAGGAAAGGAACACACATGCAATGACTCTGTTGGATGCATGTGGTTTAGGAAAAGAACACACATGCAATGACATTGGTGGAACCATGTGGTTTAGGAAAGGAACACACATGCAATGACACTAGTGGATCCATGTGGTTTAGGCAAGGAACACAGACGCAATAACTCTGATGGATCCATGTGGTTTTGGAAAAGAACACAAATTCAATGACTCGGGTGGTGGTGTAGGAAAAGAAGACACATGAAGTGAGCCTGGTGGATCCATGTGGTTTAGGAAAATAACACACATGCAATGACTCTGTTGGATCCATGTGGTTTAGGAAAATAACACACATGCAATGACTCTGGTGGATCCATGTAGTTTAGGAAAACAACACACATGCAATGAATCTAGTGGTGGTTTAGGAAAATAACACGCATGCATTGCCTCTGATGGATCCATGTGGTTTAGGAAAAGAACACACATGCAATGATACTGGTGGATCCATGTGGTTTAGGAAAGGAACACACATACAATGACTCTAGTGGTGGTTTAGAAAAATAACACACATGCAATGACTCTGGTGGTGGTTTAGGAAAAGAACACATATGAAATGACTCTGGTGGATCCAGGTGGTTTAGGAAAGAACCCACACATACAATGACTCTAGTGGTGGTTTAGGAAAAGAACACACATGCAATCACACTAGTGGATCGATGTGGTTTAGGTAAAGAACACACATGCAATAACTCAAGTGGTGGTTTAGGAAAGGAAGACATATGCAATGACTCTAGATGTGGTTTAGGAAAGGAAAAACATGCAGCCACACTGGTGGATCCATGTGGTTTAGGAAAGGAACACACATGCAATGACACTAGTGGTGGTTTAAGAAAAGAAGACACATGAAATGACTTTGGATATGGTTTAGGAAAGGAACACACATGCAATGACTCTGGTGGATCCATGTGGTTTAGGAAAAGAACACACATGCAATGACACCGGTCGATCCATATAGTTTAGCAAAGGAACACACATGCAATGACTCTGGTGGATCCATGTGGTTTAGGAAAAGAACACACATGCAATTACTCTATTGGTGATTTAGGAAAAGAAGACACATGCAATGACTCTGGTGGATCCATGTGGTTTACGAAAATAGCACACATGCAATGACTCTAGCGGTGGTTTAGGAAAAGAACACACATTCAATGACTCTGGATGTGGTTTAGGAAAGGAACACATATGCAATAATTCCGGTGGATCTATTTGCTTTAGGAAAAGAACACACATGCAATTACATTGGTGGATCCCTATTGTTTAGGAAAGGAACACACATGCAATGATTCTAGTGGTTGTTTAGGAAAAGAACACACATGCAATGACTCTAGTGGTGGTTTAGGAAAAGAACACACATGAAATGACTCAGGTGGATCCATGTGGTTTTGGAAAACAACCCACACATGCAATGACTCTAGTGGTGGTTTACGAAAAGAACTCACATGCAATGACACTGGTGGATCCATGTGGTTTAGGAAAAGAACACACATGCCATGACTCTGGTGGTTGTTTAGGAAAGGAAGACACATGCAATGACTCTAGATGTCGATTAGGAAAGGAACACACATGCAATCACACTGGTGGATCCATGTGGTTTAGGAAACCAACACACTTGCAATTACTCTAGTGCTGGTTTAAGAAAAGAAGACACATGCAATGACTGGATGTGGTTTAGGAAAGGAACACACATGCAATGACTTTGGTGGATCCATGTGCTTTAGGAAAACAACACACATGCAATGACACTGGTGGATCCATGTGGTTTAGGAAAGGAACACACATGCAATGACACTAGTGGATCCATGTGGTTTAGGCAAGGAACACACATTCAATGACTCTGATGGATCCATGTGGTTCAGGAAAATAACACACATGCAATGACTCTGGTGGAGCCATGTGGTTTAGGAAAAGAACATACATGCAATGACTCTAGTGGTGGTTTAGGAAAATAACACGCATGCAATGACTCTCGTGGATCCATGTGGTTTAGGAAAGGAACAAACATGCAATGACTCTAGTGGTGGTTTAGGAAATAACACACATGCAATGACTCTGGTGGTGGTTTAGGAAAAGAACACATATGAAATGACTCTGGTGGATCCAGGTGGTTTAGGAAAGAACCCACACATACAATGACTCTAGTGGTGGTTTAGGAAAAGAACACACATGCAATGACACTGGTGGATCCATGAGTTTTAGGTAAAGAACACACATGCAATAACTCAAGTGGTGGTTTAGGAAAGGAAGACATATGCAATGACTCTAGATGTTGTTTAGGAAAGGAACAGGCATGCAATGACAGTAGTGGATCCATGTGGTTTAGGAAAGGAACACACATGCAATGACTCTAGTGGTGGTTTAAGAAAAGAAGACACATGCAATGACTCTGGATGTGGTTTAGGAAAGGAACACACATGCAATGACTCTGGTGGATCCATATGGTTTAGGAAAAGAACACACATGCAATGACACCGGTGGATCCATATAGTTTAGCAAAGGAACACACATGCAATGACTATGGTGGATCCATGTGGTTTAGGAAGAGAACACACATGCAATGACTCTAGTGGTGATTTAGGAAAATAAGACACACGCAATGACTCTAGTAGATCCATGTGATTTACGAAAATAGCACACATGCAATGACTATAGTGGTGGTTTAGGAAAAGAACACACATTCAATGACTCTAGATGTGGTTTAGTAAAGGAACACATATGCAATAACTAAGGTGGATCTATTTGCTTTAGGAAAAGAACACACATGCAATGACACTGGTGGATCCCTGTTGTTTAGGAAACGAACACACTTGCAATGACTCTAGTGGTTGTTTAGGAAAAGAACACAAATGTAATGACTCTGGTGGTGGTTTAGGAAAGGAACACACATGAAATGACTCTGGTGGATCCATGTGGTTTTGGAAAAGAACCCACACATGCAATGACTCTAGTGGTGGTTTACAAAAAGAACACACATGCAATGACACTGGTGGATCCATGTGGTTTAGGAAAATAACACACATGCAATTACTCTAGTGGTGGTTTAGGAAAAGAACACACATGACTGTGGTGGTTGTTTAGGAAAGGAAGACACATGCAATGACTCTAGATGTGGTTTAGGAAAGGAACACACATGCAATCACACTGGTGGATCCTTGTGGTTTAGAAAACAAACACACATGCAATTACTCTGTTTGTGGTTTAAGAAAAGAAGACACGTGCAATGACTCTGGATGTGGTTTAGGAAAGGAACACACATGCAATGACTCTGTTGGATCCATGTGGTTTAGGAAAAGAACACACATGCAATTACATTGGTGGATCCATGTGATTTAGGAAAGGAACACACATGCAATAACACTAGTGGATCCATGTGTTTTAGGCAAGAAACACATATGCAATAACTCTGATGGATCCATGTGGTTTAGGAAAATAACACACATGCAATGACTCTGGTGGATCCATGTGGTTTAGTAAAAGAACACACATGCAATGAATCTAGTGGTGATTTAGGAAAATAACATACATGCATTGACTCTGGTGGATCCATGTGGTTTAGGACAAAAACGCACATGCAATGACTCTAGTGGTGGTTTAGGAAAAGAACACACATGCAATTAATCTGGTGGATCCATGTGGGTTAGGAAAAGAACACACATGCAATTACTCTAGTGTTGGTTTAGGAAAGGAACACACATGCAATGACCGTGGTGGATCCATGTGTTTAGGAAAAGAACACACATGCAATGACTCTGGTGGTAGTTTAGGAAAGGAAGATACATGCAATGACTCTAGATGTGTTTTAGGAAAAGAATACACATGCAATGACTATGGTGGATCCATGTGGTTTAGGAACGGAACACACATGCAATGACACTGGTGGATCCATATGGTTTAGGAAAGGAACACAGATGCAATGACTTTGGTGGATCCATGTGGTTTTAGGAAAATAACACACATGCAATGATTCTGGTGGATCCATTTGGTTTAGGAAAAGGACACACATGCAATGACTCTAGGGGTGGTTTAGGAAAAGAACACACATGCAATGACACTGGTGGATCCCTGTTGTTTAGGAAAGGAACACAGATGCAATGACTCTGGTGGTGGTTTAGGAAAAGAACACACATGAAATGACTTGGTGGATCCATGTGGTTTTGGAAAAGAACCAACACATGCAATGACTCTAGTGGTGGTTTAGGAAAATAACACACATGCAATGAAACTTGTGGATCCATGTGGTTTAGGTAAAGAACACACATGCAATGACACTAGTGGATCCATGTGGTTTAGGTAAAGAACACACATGCCATGACTCTGGTGGTTGTTTAGGAAAGGAAGACACATGCAATGACTCTAGATGTGGTTTAGGAAAGGAACACACATGAATCATACTAGTGGATCCATGTGGTTTAGGAAACCAGCACACATGCAATTACTCTAGTGGTGGTTTAAGAAAAGAAGAGACATGCAATGACTCTGGATGTGGTTTAGGAAAGGATCACACATGCAATGACTCTGGTGGATCAATGTGGTTTAGGAAAGGAACACACATGCAATGACACATGCAAATACCATAATGATCCAATAGTAATAACCCCTTCATCGGATCTCTGATATAATCGCCACTATCGTCGTCGCAACAGCACATGCAAGCAAGAAAACGCACAATCAACACTGGGCATACAATCACTAATACCATGCAGCAAACAAGCAATTAAATGATACCAAATTTAGAATCGGTAGGTTTTGAGAGGATTGGATTTAGATGATTGAAAGGGTCTTGGAGATAGGGATGAACATTCCTTAGGGTTTATTGTCGAGGAACTACCTAAGAGGGGGTTATGGACCAAGGACCTATTCTGTATGGTACCATTGTGTAAAAATGATACCAACATATAGGTGCTGATAAAATAAAACCAACAAAAGTGGTTTCACTATTTTATCACTTTTCTTTATTTTCTTAATAATTTTCTAGTGAAATAAACTTGGATGTTTCACCAAAAAAGTTCTGGAGCTCCAAAAAGTATTCCCTTGGATGTTTCAGTAGGGTTTGATGTACTGATCCAAATAGAGTTGGAATCATGTCAAAATATTTACCAGAATGCCCTCAGGAAATTGCTAAAGGTAGTTCTATAGGCAATTTGTCTTTTTCACCATATTAAATCCACAGGGGCTATTGATATGAAACCAAGGACACCTGTTAGGTATTTCTAATACCTTTTTGTATAAATTGTATTCACTCTTTTTGGAGTTCTAGAGGTACTGTAGTGATTTAGCTAGTGAAACTACCATAAGAAGAAGGTTTTAATTCATTAAAATTACTCAGAAGCTTAATAATTCTACATCTCCTGGAATTTGGTAGTATTTAGTGTAGCACACCAAAGGGAGGTTGATTTAGGTCAATACCCATGTTGGTTTTACCTCAGGAATTTTCTAAAGTCATAAAAGGTATGTTTTTGTTATTTTTGTTGTAGGAGTTTAATGGGTCCACTTGGAGGGAGGCCAAGGTCATGAGGTAGGTACAGGCAATTCCTACCAGGGGCACTTGGGTTTACCCCATTTGGGGTTGTGAAACTCATTGGGGGATTTTCATAGTAAAATATGATACATTTTAGTAGCAAATTTAATATAATTAATATGGGCAATAATTGAGGCACCCAAAAGTACTGTATGTTAGAGTAAACATTCAGTAACCGTAGGAAATTTAGATCTAGGCAATTGGAGTTGGTTTCCATTTTCAATTTGATTTAAACGGGAGGGCAACATTCGGATCTATGCAAAAAGAAAAAAACACAGAGGCTCTCCGGGCTGGGATCTGGGCGAAAATGGGCCATAGGGGCGGATTCCGGGCCATCTGGCGCTGGCTCGCACGAGAGGGAAATTTGAAGGACTTCTAGGTGGGCCCCAGTGGTTAGTGATAGTGGCTGGCCGAAGGGGTACGGGTGAATGAGGGCCGTTGGATTTAGGAGGATCTGATGGCAGGGCGTCATCGTCTCTAGCAAACAGAGCCCGTGGCGGCGGAAACCCTAAAAGAGGGGAGGAAGAGGTGGGGAGGGCTCACCGAGCGACGGAGGGGCTCCGGCGATACTTCAGATCGACGAGGCGCGTGACGGTGATTCTATAGATGGTCGGTATCGAGGGGTTCGGCCACGGGGGAGCGGTTCACACATCTCGCAGGCGTAGAGGTGTCGAGAGCTTGTCGGAGAACGCTCAGGGTACCTGCATGTTGGAGGAGAAAGCTGTTTTAGCTAAGGCTCGCCAGGAGGCTCACACCAGAGAAGAAATGAGGAGGAAAGGAGTAGGTGTCGTGGAAATGGCCACGGCAGTCACTGCTACTGGCAGTGATTGATTTTAACGTGAGGAAGAGCTGGCGGCAATCCGTGGTGCGAGATGGGGGCAGATGCACATGGTTTGCCCAGGTTCGGCCCCCCGGAGGGTAAATACCTACTCTTTCCATATTAGATTAATGGAGAGCGAGTTACAGGGGTGGCGAGCTTGGCGTCTAAGCAGCGAGTCGCTTGAGGGGGTGTATGATAGAACGTAAGTCCTCAAGGTACCCTAGGGAGGTTATATATGAGGCACCGCTAGGGTTTACAGTTTAGCACCGAACAAGATATGGATTCAGAGGATTTTGACCTAATCCGACTGGGCTTCAAGTATGCTTCTGGACCTTCATTCGCCAGTCGCCAAGCCTTCTCCTCAGTCGCATTCCAGTCGTCGTCCTGCAGGCCCACTCGTAGACCCTTCGGCCCAATCAAAACGTCCTGCTGGGCATACCACATTCGACATATCCCCATCAGTAGTCCCCGAGGCCATTGTTGATAAGGGCTGGTGTCCTTTTGGCGGTCGGATTAGGTGAGCCCAATTTGGATGCCCAGCCGAATCGGCGATGGACTCCAGTAAAACCGAGAAAAATTTCCCCAGGCTCCCAATCGCTGCTCCAGCAAATGTCACGACTGCCAAGTCGCTGCTTCGGCGAGTGGACAGGACTAGCTGCTTGCAAGTGGAATGGAGGAGTTGGACCGTCAACCTGGTCAAACTATCCGTTGGATATTCCAACGGTAACTTCGGCGTAATTACCGCAGGTAACGGCTACCCCGATTTTGGCGGGTAGCGTTCCTCTATAAGGGGAGTGGCGAATCAGCTCTGCAGATCCTTCCCCGCATTCTTCATCCTCCCACATTCATTCTTTCTTCCGTCCTTCGATTCGATCCTTCCGCACCGAGCGACTCCACATCCTTCCCGATGGCGCCTCCCAAAGGCTCATGGGGGAAATCCAAGTGCATCACGGCCCAACTCGAGTCCTTCGAGGATGCCGGAGTCCTCCGTAAGGGGAACTGGCAGGTTCCCCCTCCCTCTGAGACCGAGCCAAAGCCACGAGCTGGCAAATTCATTTGTTTCCCAAGCCATCTAGAGAGAGGTTTGGGGTTTCCCATCTCGCTCTTATTCCAGCGCTTATGTGCATATTACGCAATCAAACCATCGGATCTTGGCCCGCACAGCATCGAGCAGCTGGCGATCTTTGTCACCTTCTACGGGTGCTACCTCGGCTGCAGGTCGTATTTCCCGCTGTGGCTGGAGCTCTTTCATGGCCGCATCGGGCGCGAGGCGTCCAGCGGCTTGATACTGGCAACTGGCGGCATCACGTTTCAATCGAAGCCGAAGGCCAACTTCATCAAGCTCCTTCTACCGAAGAAAGCCGCCAGCGAGTGGAAAAAGAGCTTGTTCTATGTTTAGGAATCCACTCCCTCCAGCGAGGTGGCACTTCCCGAGTTCATCACCGAAAGGAGCGAGCCTCGTCGTCTGGCGCTGCAGAAGCTCCCTGAAGCCCAGAAGATGGCCGTCGCAGAGATGATGGACCAGATCTAGAGGTTGAAGGACCATGGGTTAACTTCGATCAACCTTTACAACTGCTGGCTCGGACGGCGTCTGGTTCCGCTAGCGGCTCGACCGCATTGGGTGTATGAGTATAGCGAGTAGCACAACCCCTTCCGAACCAGCAAAGAGTCGTGGGAGGCCGAGGATTACAAGCCCCCACTATAAGTTTTCCCTCTAGTCCCTCTAGTCATGTCATTTGGTATTTACTCATAGTTGTTCTCAGCTATTCCAGGTGTTGGAGGGCTGGCTCCCTCCGCCTGACGAAGAGGTCCCCCGGGAGCTCGAGGAGGCCTCCGAAAGAGACGACGAGGAGGAGGAGGTTCCCTCCAGCGCCTACGGCTTGCAAGACTCGCATGCAGAAGCAGCGCAAGTTCGAAGCGAGTTGTAGCCTCGATGAACACGAAGGAGGCGACAAGATCGTGCAAGAGCACACATCCCGGCGCACGGCCACACCGTCGAAGCCCACGCGCAAACTGAAGTCGCCAGTGAAGAAACCAGCGTCGCCACCCAGGTCATCGGTGGTGTTTGAGTCAGACGATGACTCTGACGATGAAGACACCCCCGAAACATCGCACAAAGTCCCGGACGATGCGATTCCGATGAAGGCATTGGAGGGCGAGGACACCGAGGTGGCAGTAGAGGTTCCTCTGGCGGTGATTGTGCCAATAGTCTCGAAGGTACCAAGCCAAGAGGTGGCTGAGGCAGCGGCATCGAAGTCGCCACAGTCGTCAAGAGCGGCCGCGTATTCGGAGCAGGAAATTCAGGCGACCGCGGCTTCGTCGTCGAGGAATCCCGCGGTGTCATGGGCTTCGAAAGGGGGCTCACGCGCAAGCTGGGGCTGGAATTGGACAAGCCCGCCTACATCAGCACCGGACTGCGTGTTCTCCTAGTCACCAAGTAAGCCTCGAATTCTTCATTCCAAGTCGCGTTTCCATTTTTGTGATGTCTCTGCGTTGACTTTGGGGTTTTGGCAGGTCTAGAGTCAAGAAGATCGGTCGCCCTTCAGTGGCGAAGATTCCACCAATCACCACCGCTGGAGAGGGCGACCTTCCTAAGAATAGGAAGTCTGCTGATGACGCGGCGACTGCGGAGGGTGCGAAGAGGTAGAAAGGCGGTGCCGACGACTTTGTGGCGATGGATAGCGCCAAGGGGAGCGATCCTTCCGCAATCATCGAAGAGGTGACGGCCGCGCAGTCGGAGCCAGTCACGGTCACCCCTACGACGGAAGCGCCAGCTCCGGCGACCAGTGCCCCGGCTAGAGCATCAGCAATGTTCCCGCGCTTCATGGCGAAGGGGTTCCCAGGCGTGGCGGACAACCAGTCTCCACAGAGCCTTGAGATCGTCGATGAAGATGTTGGGTCTCGTCGTGGGCGCACGTCCTTCACAGTCCCGTCGACTGACACCGGCGAGCTTCACAAAATGCTTGGCGCCGCCATACAGGTACGTCCAGTCCCTGAGTGTCTAGCTGCTGAATTTCAGCGGCTAGGCACTGAGTTGCTTCTACTCTCCAGTCCCCGAGTTCCTAGTCACTGAACTTCAGCGGCTAGGAAGTGAATTTCTTTCTACTCTCAAGTCTCCGAGTTCTTAGTCGCAGAATTTCAGCGGGCTAGGAACTTGATATTTCTCTTTGTAAGTACTGAATTTTGTTGCTTTTGTAGGGTTTGCAGAGGGAGTCGACCGATCGATAGGCAGCCAGGCTGCGTTTGGAGCGAGATCTGTGCATGGCGCAGGAGGCAAAACGGCGACTCCAGGAAACTGTTGGTATGTAGTTGCTTCTTTTCCTTTTTCTCTTTCAGTTGGGAACTGTTGGTGTGTGGCGCGTTGATGATTTTTCCCTTTCCTTTTCAGTTGGTCTTCCGTCTCCAATTTCTAAGGCTCGTGAAGGGTATGTTCTAGTCGCCGAGCTGGACGCGACGACTGAGCGAATTGCCTCACTGATCCGAGACTTGGAGGAGGCAAAAGCAGCCTCAATTTCGTCTGAGGACCGAGCAAATGTTGCTATCACTGCGGCTGAGCAGGAACATAAGGCCACGGACTCGATCATCATGGGGCTGCAGAATGATCATGCCGCCTTGGAGAAGCATGTCACGGAGAACTGCCGCAAATCTCAGTGAGTCTCCGTCTTTTGCTTAACTCGTTTGGCGAATCCCTGATTGGGAAAGTCCGTAGTTTCACTGAAGTCTGATTTTGCAGCTGTGATAGGGCAAAGCGACCCGGTGGTTCATACCTTCAACGCCTCACAGTGCGTGACTACCGTGGTGCATGCGTCCACGGCTTCGGTGTTATGTGTCCAAGCGGTCCTTCAAGGCATGTCCGCCACCGAGGTTATTCCTAGGGAGCTTACGGAAGTGTGGTGCTATCTGGAGGAGGCGCATGTCGTCGTGGAGTGGATGCCGCGCTCGGCTTACAAGCGCAGGGCCACCATGACATTGAGCCTGGGTCTGACCCATTTCCCCGACGATTTCGACCTTGACAACGTCACCAGCGGCTACCCATCAGCGACTGGCACGGTGGAGATGTCAGAGGTGCTGAAGCTGACTGCCAAGGCTGCCCCTTTTGCTGATCGGGTGTTGGCGATGGGGGATCTTCTTCCATACCAGGAAACGGTACCGGCGCCTGGCGACCCCGAGCCGGAGCATCGCGACATGAAGTCGGAGCAGCCCTTCCGGTCGGCGTTGTCGAAGTCGCTGACGACCTACCCGACGAATCCGTGGTAGCCGTTCGTTCGTGTCAAGGGAGGTGGTGGTGCTTCTTCGTTAGGACCTGCGGAATAGATAGTGTCGTTGGGCAATTTTTAATATATGCCAAGTGGCGACTTCTGTCAAGTCAATAATATTTTGAGTAAGGGGAGCCAATCGACTCGTATTGCGACCATAATCATGTGGTGTCTTTATTTTTGTTTGAGCGAGTCCCCGGGCGCGTCCGCCCTTTAATGGGGTATAAGTCGATTGTATACTTATGTGTATTCTTTTGGTTGTGCACTGTTTTGTCCCTTGCATCTTCTGAGGGGCGAGTCCCCAAGCGCGAGTGGGATTGTTTTGTAGGCGAGTCCCCGAGCGTGGTGCTCAACTGTATTGGGCGCGTTCCTGTT
The DNA here is from genome assembly GCA_910589775.1 of Avena eriantha. Lineage (NCBI taxonomy): Eukaryota > Viridiplantae > Streptophyta > Magnoliopsida > Poales > Poaceae > Avena > Avena eriantha. Next base: position 207,704,509 of record OU342740.1, read on the forward strand.
GTAGGTTGTTTTAATGCGTTGTTTGTAATGAGTATCTTCCCCTGGCTTGGAAAGCCAGTCACTTCGCGAGTCCAAGGCAGCTCCCTTACTTGGTGTGTTCTCGAGCCGCGTGAGGATTCCATTCTTGCGGAGTCCCCGTGCGTGGTACTTAACCGTTCGAGTCGCTTTGCACGAGGATGGGAAGGACAGGTCGCTGTGAGGAGCGTATACTAGTTGTCTTGGCCCGGTGGGCCAGTCGAGTTAGGCGACTCCGATGGTGGCTCCGGATTGGTGTATTCGTGGACATCCTAGGGCTCGAATATTTTCAATGCCCATAGGCCACACTACTTAGTCGTGTCGGTCGCTCCACTAGGGGTTGACTTCCGTGGGTAGCGTATTGCTAATTTGTACGAGTGCGAGTGGCACAAGAATATGGCGAGTAGACATGTGTTTGTGTGATCCGAATGAATTTCATTATATATGCTAGCTGAGTACAAGTTGGGGTTCTATGTATAGAACTTTTTGAGAAGGTTTACATTCCATGGCCTTCCGACCTCGAGCTGGCTGTCACCCCATATGTCGATGAGGTAGTAGGCGTTGTTGCCGAGGACTCACCCTATGGCGAATGGTCCCTCCCATGGGAGGAGAGTTTGTGCATGCCCTTCTTGTCCTGGGCCAGTCGTAGGACCAGGCCGCCCTCCTGGAAGGTGCGAGTCCGGACTCGGTGGCTATGGTAGCGGCGGAGTCCTTGCTGGTAGATGGTGGTGCGGGAGCGGGCCAGGTCGCGTGCCTCGTCGAGTTGGTCGATGCTGTCTTGGCGGGCGACCTCGTTGGTTGCCTCGACGTAATTGGCGACTCGAGGTGAATCGTTCTCTAGGTCAGTTGGCATTACGGCTTCGGTGCCATACACCATGAAGAAGGGTGTGAACCCGGTGGAGCGGTTGACGGACGTGCGGATCCCCCATATTACGGAGGGGAGCTCGTCAAACTAGCATCCTGGGGTGCGCTCGAGGGGCACCTAGAGTCGTGGGTTGAGCCCGTGGAGGATGCTCTGGTTGGCACGTTTATCGAGTCGTATGACATGTTCTTCACAGAATTCCACCATGCCCCCCTTGGCGAAGTTGGTGCCGTTGTCCATTATGATGCTGTGCGGGTAGCCGTACTGATAGATGAGCTCGTGTAAGAACTTGGTGGCCGTCCTGCCGTCGCACTTTTTGATCGGCTTGGCCTCGACCCATTTGGTGAACTTGTCGACCGCAATCAGGAGATGGGTGAAGCCGGATGGGGCATTCTTGAACGGGCCTACCATGTCCATGACCCATACGGCGAATGGCCATGTGATGGGGATGGTCTTGAGAGACGAACCAGGGAGGTGCGTTTGGTGGGCGTACTTCTGGCATCCGACGCATCGCTGGACAATGTTGGTGCCGTCGGTGTCTGCGGTGAGCCAGTAGAAACCGTGCCGCGTGGCTTTGGCAACCAGTGACTTGGCACCAGCGTGATGGCCGATGTCTCCGGCGTGAATGTCCTGGAGGATCTTGCGGCCTTCTTTTGGCTATACACAACGCTGGTACACGCCAGTCACGCTGCGTTTGTGGAGCTCGCCGTTGATGATGACAAAGGATTTGCAGCGGCGCACGATAATTCGCGCCTCCGTCTTGTTTCTTCGTAGGATCTTGTGCTCGAGGAAGGCGACGTATGGTGCCGTCCAGTCACTAGGGTCCACAACCATGTCGACTAGGGCCGGCTCTGGTTGCAGTGTTATCCCGACGTCGATCTCCTTTGGTGGGCTAACCGAAGGTTTATGGATGATGTCGAGAAGACGCCTGCTGGTGGCGCTTGCCGGGCCGATCCGATGCGGGAAAGGGCGTCTGCCTCCTCGTTCTTGCGTCTGTCGATCCGCTCGTCGGAGTAGCCATCAAAGTGTCCTCCCAGCTCGTCTACCGCTTGGCGGTACGCGATCATTGTTGGAGAGACAGCGTCGCATGTCTCGGCGACCTGGCCGGCGACTAGGTCGGAGTCGCCATAGTATCATAGGTGGTTGATGTTCATCTCGTTAGCGGCCCTCATGCCATGGAGGAGGGCCTCATATTCTGCCATGTTGTTGGTGCAGGGCTTGAAGTTGAGGTGGAGCACCTAGCGGAGGTTGTCTCCTTTGGGAGAGGTTAGTATGACCCCAGCCCTTGCACCGTGGGCGTTCTTGGAATCGTACAAAATGGAGCGACCAGTAGTGGAGGTACGGGAGCTTCTCCGGCTGCTGTGCTTCTTCCCAATCTACGAGGAAATCAGCTAGGGCTTGTGATTTGATCGCTTTCCGGGGCTCGTATTTGATGTGTGGGTCCGATTTCGACGGCCCACTTGGCGACTCACCCGGTCGCCTCGTGATTGTGTATTATGTCCTGTAGAGGTGCGGAGGAGACTACCATAATCGGGTGCTCCTGGAAATAGTGCGGGAGTCGCCGCTGAGCTCGAAATATCACTTACACCAGTTTCTGGTACTGCGGGTAGCACTGTCGTGAATCTGTCAGGACTTCGCTGATGTAGTAGACAGGGCATTCTATGGGGCGCTCTTTGTCGTCCTCCGGCCGTTCGACGACCATGACGGCATTGACGACTCGAGTGGAGGCCACCACATAGACGAGCATTGGCTCTTTGTCGAGTGGAGCACTAAGGAGTGGAGCCGTGAGTAGAACTTCTTTGAGCGCTTTGAGTGCATCGTCTGCCTCCGCGTCCCATTGGAACATGGGGTTCTTGCGCATCAGGCGATAGATAGGCATTGCCTTCTCTCCTAGTCGGGGGATGAAGCGCCTGAGGGCCGCGACTCGCCCGGCCAACTTATGGACGTCGCGCAGGCACTCGGTTTTCCCGAGTCGCGCGATGGTGTCGATCTTGGTGGGGTTAGCCTCGATGCCGCGCTTGGAGACTACATATCCCAGTAGATGTCCTGTGGGGACGCAGAAGGTGCATTTTCCTAGGTTTCGCTTGATTTTGTACCTCCGCAGATTAGTGAAGGTTTTAGCCAGGTCGTCGATGTAGACGTGGATGTTGCGGCCAATTTGGCTCACGAGGCACTCATGCATGCACCTTTGGTATGTGGCGTCGGCGTTCTTGAGGCGGAACGTCATGGTCGTGTAGCAGAAGGCGTCGAATGGCATGATGAACACCGTCTTCTCCTCGTCCTCGACCGCCATTTTGATCTAGTTGTAGCTAGAATATGCATCGAGGAAGCACATCGACTCCTATCCCGCGGTCGAATCGATGATCTGATCGATGTGCGGTAGGACGAACTCCTCCTTCGGGTAGGCGCTGTTGAGGTTGGTGTAGTCGATACACATTCGCCATGTGTTGTTCTTTTTCAGAACCAGGACTGGGTTTGCCAGCCACATTGAGTATTTGATTGTCCAAATGAAGCATACGGCTAGCAGGCGTTGTACTTTTTCGGCGATTGCTCGACGGCGCTCTTCATTTAAGGGCCGTAGCGACTGCTTTACTGGTCACACTTTGGGGTCGGTGTTTAGTTTGTGCTCAGCGAGTTCCCTCGGGACACCTGGCATGTCAGATGGCTTCCTTGCGGAGATGTCGCGGTTCTCATGGAGGAACCCAATGAGCGCGCTTTCCTATGCGGGGCTCATGTGCGCCCCGATGGTGACCGCCTGGCTTGAGTCGTCGGGGACGAGCTCGACGGTGCGGGTGTGCGTGGTCGCCTCGAATGCGGAGTTCACGGCGGTTGTCTTCTTCAGGATGGTGGGGTCATCCTTATTGATGTTGCCCACGTATTTCATCAGCGCCTCCGTGTGGTCGGTCTCCACAGTGATGACGGCGTCGGCAAGCTCGGATCCTTTATCCTCGCATTCCACGGCCAGATCGGGGTCGCCGTGGGTATTCGATTATTGGCGTGTGGTCCTGGCGACTCCAGGTGATGCTCTGCTCGGACCAGTTGAGGAAGCCAGGGATGTCGAGGTGGGTCTCCGCTTTGACGGTGACCACGCGGGTGAGCACCTTCTTCTCGAGCTTGGTGCCGAGCCCGGTGAAGGTGTGTAGCGAGCCGGCTGCATGTCCGAAGCCGCTGGTGTTGCCGTTGTCCCTTAGCGGGTTGTTGTTGGGGTCCTCCCTCGCTCGCCTCGCCTTTTCAATCTCTTTGAGAGAGTGGCAATCCCTGGTGGTGTGGGTGGCGGGTTTTCCCTCCCTGCTCTGGTAGATGCAGGGCTGATTGAGCAGGGCAGCAGGGTCGAATTTCAGCCTTGTTGTATTGTTGGAGCGGTAGTTTCTGCTGTCGCGGTAATTTCCTCTATGGTGGCAGTAGCTCTTGGGTTCGCGTTGGCCGTAGCCGGTGTTGGCAACAAATTTGACTCACCCGTTTGTGCGGCACTCGCCGGTGATGCAGGTGTTGCTGTAGCGCATGTCGTGTAGGCGCCCGCTGTCGTGGATGCTGATTCGGCGTCTTCCTCCCAACTCGTCGTCAGAGTCTTGGTTGGGGTCCTCCTCCGCGTAGCGCTTGGCGATCTCAAGGAGGTCGGGGACATTGTCGATCGTCCGGTAGGCCCTCTTGATCTTAGCGACCAGGGGTTCATACAGGCACGCGTTCTTGAAGCAATGTATCGCCGTATCTGGGTGGATGTCGGAGGCGTTGATCCACAGTTCTTGCACCTTTGAATCCAACGGCGAGTCCACTCGCGTTGTCCCTAGATGCATCGCTCCAGGTCTTCTATGGTGGTGGCGCGGGTGTAGGAGCCCTCGAAGTTCCTGATGAAGGCATCCCGCATTTCTTCCCAGGAATCAATGCTATCGGTGGGGAGGGTGTTGATCCATTGCCGATTCGCACCCTCCATCATTAGGGGGAGGTAGCGAGCGGCGAGCAGGTCGGTGTGGCCGGCGATTCCCATCTCCATGAGGTATTTGTCCAGCCAGACAGCTGGATCGTACATCGGGTCGTACTTTTCGATCTCCTTGGGTGACTTGAAGTTGGCGGGGTATTTTTCCCTACGAATCATGGGCCCGAAGCATTGCAGTCCGACTCGACTGAGCGAGCCTCTTGGTTCGGGGTCGCTGCGGTTGGTGAGGGTGTGCCTCAAGTTGTTGGACTGGCGCGCCCGCCAAGCCTGGTTGTTGACGATGTGTTATCGGGCATCAATGGGCTGCTAGTTGGCGGCGACCATGTTATTCGCCGGTCGCGGTTCGTTGGTGGACAAAGCGGGCTTGGCGGCCTGTGGTTGATTCGCCAGAGGATGCGGTGGAGGGCAGGTCAATGCGTTGGCGATGGTGGGGTGACCGCTTGATGCCGCTCTACTTGCCGAGGAGCGGGAGTACATCCGTCCCCGTGGGTCGACTCCTGCATCTTGTTGCTCGACGGCCCTGGCGAGTAGGGCCTTGGCGTACTGGATCTGCAGCGCGTCGTTGCCTTGGACGTCGAGGTTGGCGACCGCTGCGTCGGCCGCGATGACGTCGTCCATCGGGTTGGAGTAGAGTGGGAGTCCGTTGGCGTCGCGGGCTTGTGGCGAGATGATGATCCGTGGCTGATCGGGCGGGGGCACGCGACCAATGGGTGGTGGAGGGGCTCTAGTCACCAGTGCGCCGGGTGGTGGTCTCGCAGGGTTGCTTCCACCTGGCAGCACGTTCTCGCAGTATTCGCGTTTGGCCGCAAGTGCGGGGTCGCTTTCATCGTTGAAGTTCAGGATGCGGCCCTGGACGTTGGAGTTTAGGCGGGTCCTGATGCGGCGCTGGTGATAGAGCGATAGCTCCCGCGCTGTTTCTTGCTCGAGGCGGTATTTCTTGTGCTCGGCGAGCTTGTTGCGTTGCCCCTTGGCGAGTCGTAGGCGGGCTTCCTCCACCTCTATGGCCGTGGCAGTCTGCGGGATCGGCGTGGAGAATGGATCTGGCAGAGCGGCCGTGCTGCCCGCCATGTAGATCACGTTAAAGCGATTGGATCTGGCGCGGAAGTCTTCAAGCGACTCCGAGCCAGAATCGGCGTCGAAGATCCCAAGGATGGAGGAGTCCTCGAAATCCTCCGGGTTGGAGACTCGCGTGATGGAGTCCTCACGTGATGCCGCGGTGATAGATCCGTCGACCGAGGCTGGGGTCGCGGAGTTGGCGTCGTCGTTTAGGGCCTCATCGTTTGTGGTGGCGTTGGTCTCGGCCGCATCGCTACCGGCCGAATCGTACTCGGTGACAGGGCTCCTGATGGAGCGAACCTGCTCCTCCGAGAGCAGATCGTGGTGCGGCGGCGATCCACCAACGATCATCGGCGCCGCTGGGTCGACCGCGCTAGTGAAGCCGACGAAGAGGTTGATGCAGCCGACTGGCATCACCATGCCGTGAGTGACCGGGCGTGATGCCGGGATGTAGCTACTGGGCAGGATCTTTGAGATCCCGCCAATGGCGACCATGCGGCCGGTGGCGAGTGGCGGATCGATCGGCGAATAAGGTCTCGCCGCAGAACTCAGGCCAGTCCTGCTATGCCCCACGGCGGGCGCCACTATTGTGGAAATGGCCACGACAGTCGCTGCCACTGGCAGTGATTGATTGTAAGATGAGGAAGAGCTGGCGGCCATCTGCGGTGCGAGATGGGGGTGGATGCACATGGTTTACCCAGGTTCAGTCCCCTGGAGGGTAAAGACCTACTCCTTCTAGATTGGATTAATGGAGAGAAAGTTACAGGGGTGGCGAGCTCGGCGTCTAAGCAGCGACTCGCTTGAGGGGGTGTATGATAGAACGTAAGTCCTCAAGGTACCCTATGGAGGTTTATATGAGGCACCTCGCTAGGGTTTATAGTTTAGCACCAAACAAGATATAGATTCGGAGGATTTTGACCTAATCCGACTGGGCTTCAAGTACGCTTCTAGGCCTTTAGTTGCCAGCCGCCAAGCCTTCTCCTCGGTCGCATTCCAGCCGCCGTCATGCAGGCCCACTCGCAGACCCTTCGGCCCAATCGGAACGTCCTGCTGGGCATACCCCATTTGGCATATGCCCATCAGTAGGGTAACCCTTGTACGACCTTATTTTTCCTCGCAGCTCCATGGGAGGGAGGTTCGGGCTCCTAGGCAGGGGAAGCCAAGGAAGGGTGGATGGAGATCTAGGGTAGCTCAGAGAGGTATTTGGGGTCATATGAGGGGATGGGGAAGGTCAGAGTCGACCAAGTACTCCACTACTCGAAGGAGACCGAGAGGAGAGCTTACTCTCCTCCATGGCGATGGGGAGCTCGGGATCTAGATCTGGAGCTTGAGAGGGGTAAGGGGAAAGGGTAGGGGCGGTCTGAGAGCAGAGGGGAGAGTTGCGGTGGCCTTTAGTCCTTTAAACTGAATGGAGAGATCCATGGTGAGCTTGGTGCATGGAGGGGCTTGGAGGGGAGGGTTGGTCACTGGTTGGTCGAGCTGGGTGGTGCTAGGAGGCAGTGTGGGCCTGAGCACGACCAAAGAGGGAGAGGGGAGTGGCTACTGCTGCTTTTAATGTGCAAGATCTTTTGCAAGACATGTCTCTCCTTCTCTCATACAAGAACATGGGATCCAAGAGGGCAGTGCTACAGTAATCTCGACTAGGGGAGTTCTGGTGTGTGTGGTGCATTGTTTTGCAAGATTGGTGGTGGTTGTGTTTGGGTTTTTCATTCAAAAAGGCTAAGTACTCAATTCTGCCATAAGGGATGATCAAGTGGTATGTCTTGATTTTTGATCTTGACCAAAAGAGGTAAGGATGCTGGTAGATGGGAGGGTTAATATACATCTCTATGATTTATTTGGGATTTTTCAGAAGATTAGAAGTTCACTTAAATCCATTTATTCAGAAACTGCAGAAGTGAATTCTTGGAGTTCATTTGATATTTTTACATTGGACAAGGTGGGTTTTTGAGTTGAGATGATCCCAGAAGTGAATACACACTTAGGGGATTTTTTCCAAGATTGATGGAGGTTTAAAAGTCTTTACAACTATTATTATTCCATTTCTCCAATTTGAGAAAAAGGGCAAAAAGAAATAATAAAGGATCTCAAAAATATTTATTTTTGAGATGGGAATGTAGGGTATGGTATATGGATCTCAAATGAGCCAAATGTTGGGGAAGGTTTTTGGCAAAAACCGAACTTTCCTTTATAGAAGGAGTTGTTAGGTTTTTGTTAAATAAAGGGATTTAATAGGTTTTGGAGCCATAATAAATATGGGTAATGTTTCATAAATCTTGATGATCAAGGTAGATGATGTAGACAAGGTGTATCAAGCATTTTCACTCTTGGTAATAGGAAACCCAGCTTGAATTAGATGTAAAACAAGGAGTTGTGGATCTAGGGTGATGTTATTTTTATACCACCAAAACCTTGTTGGATCTTGGAGCTTAGAGCTCACGTTGATGCAAGGGATAGATGGGTATTTAGAAAAAGTCATATAGGTGATAATGGCAGAAGGAGTTTGGATTGGTTACATTTGAGGTGGTCTAGAAGTGATGGCAAACTTTGTTGAAAATAAGGCTGCCATACCAGATGAGTCATGACGCCTTATAAATCATGTGGGTGTAAGAAGCACAAGGACGCACTTGGAACAAGTGAAGTAGATGTTAGTAGAACTATATGAGTAGAACACAATCTTGCAAAGACTTGGTCCATAGAAGGTTGGATGGTGGTGTGAGCTTTTATCAAAGTAGGCATGTTGACTAGATTTGCGGGAAAAGTTATTTTCTTGCCTGCATAACCATCAAGAAGAAGTGGGTTGGAGGATGATCTAACCATGGCAAAGAGTGGGACTTGGTAGTCCTTAGGATGGTTAACAAGTTGGTTCAAATGCATTTCCAGAAATGCACATGGTTTGAGAAAGGGAGGCATTGAAAAAGGTGATGTTGAAACAGATTCCAGACTTAGCCAAATTTGGCAGATTTAGGGTTTTTGACTAGATTATGAGAGGGGGGCTTTTGAGGTATATCAAGATACCAAAGCATCATCAAGTGGATGAGTTTGAAGATTAGATTGAGTAGAAGGGATCCATGCTTGATATTGGTCTTCATTGACTTGGAAACTTCTAGAATTGATCACTATAGAAGGTGGTCTAGTTAGGGGTTTTAGATGATCACCTAGTAGTTAGAGATTAGACCCATATTGTATTATTGCTTATGGTTTGGTGATTTTAAAATGTCTTGATCCTAGTGGATGAGCTCCTAGAGTAGCTCATAGTAGTTCTTAGCAATCAAGTCAAACAGCAGATCAAGACAACTCATCTTACAAGCAAATCAAGTACTACTTGGGTTACCATCAAGCTTAGCTTGAGGTAAGGATGGGCAATTTTGAAAGGTTGGAGCTTGAGTAAGGTAAGAGTCCTTGGTATTTCTACCAAGAGTAGAATTCAGAAGTTTTATACAAGGTTTTCAGAATCCTAGAGGTAGGAGTAGTTGAAGGTTCTGTCTTGAAAACAAAAGGAGATTATAATAGATTGCTCTCAATAGTTTGGGGAAATAGAAGCTACACAAAGGGTGGAGGTTGTAAAGGTATCTTGGCTCATGTTTTGAAATGTAAGAACAATTGATAATATGGAAAATTAAGCCAAGGCAGTTTTTGGGAAGTAGCTTTTGTAAACTGGTGTTAAGATAATGAGTATTTCCTCTAATACGCATAAGCATATGCAAACAACAAGCAAACACTTCAGCACTAAACAAGAAAAAGTTTTTTCCCCCTGATTTTTCCATTATGGGCGACTAAACAGGGTTGCTAAATGTGGGATGTTACAATTACTCCAGTGGATCCATGTGGTTTAGGAAAAACATATGCAATGACTCTAGTGGAGGTTTAGGAAGGGAAGACACACGCAGTGACTATGGATGTAGTTTAGAAAAAGAACACACATGAAATGACACTGGTGGATCCATGTGGTTTAGGAAAGGAACAAATATGCAATGACGCTCGAGGATCCATATAGTTTAGGAAAAGAACACACATGCAATGACACTAGTGGATCCATGTGGTTTAGGAAACGAGCACACATGCAATGCCACCGGTGGATCCATATAGTTTAGGAAAGTAACACACATGCAATGACTCTAGTGGGGATTTAGGAAAAGAAGACACATGTAATGACTCTAGTAGATCCATGTGGTTTAGGAAAAAAACATTCAATGACTCTAGTGGTGGTTTACGATAAGAACACACATGCAATGACTCTGGACGTGGTTTAGGAAAGGAACACATATGCAATGACTCTGGTGGATCCATGTGGTTTAGGAAAAGACCACACATGCAACGACACTGGTGCATCCCTGTGGTTTAGGAAAGGAAGAGACATGCAATGACTCTAGTGGTGGTTTAGGAAAAGAACACACATGCAATGACTCTGGTGGTGGTTTAGGAAAATAACACACACGAAATAACTCTGGTGGATCAATGTGTTTTTGGAAAAAAACCCACACATGTAATGACTCAAGTGGTGGTTTAGGAAAAGAACAGACATGCAATGACATTGGTGGATCCATGTGGTTTAGGTAAAGAACACGCATGCAATGACTCTGGTGGTGGTTTAGGAAAGGAAGACAGATGCAATGACTCTAGATGTGGTTTAGGAAAGGAACACACATGCACTGACACTAGTGGATCCATGTGGTTTAGGAAAGGAACACACATGCAATGACTCTAGTGGTGGTTTAAGAAAAGAAGACACATGCAATGACTCTGGATGTGGTTTAGGATAGGAACATACATGCAATGACTCTGGTGGATCCATGTGGTTTAGGAAAAGAACACACATGCAATGACACTAGTGGATCCATGTGGTTTAGGAAAGGAACACACATGCAATGACACTGGTGGATCCATGTGGTTTAGGCAAGGAACTCACATGCAATGACTCTGATGGATCCATGTGGTTTAGGAAAATAACACACATGCAATGACTCTAGTGGATCCATGTGGTTTAGGAGAAGAACACACGTGCAATGACTAGTGGTGGTTTAGGAAAAGAACACGCATGCAATGACTCTGGTGGATCCATGGGGTTTAGGAAAAAACGCTCATGCAATGTCTCTGGTGGTGGTTTAGGAAAAGAACACACATGCAATTACTCTGGTGGATCCTTGTGGGTTGGGAAAAGAACACACATGCAATTACTCTAGTGGTGGTTTAGGAAAGGAACACACATGCAATCACACAAGTAGATCCATGTGGTTTAGGAAAAGAACACACATGCAATGACTCTGGTGGTGGTTTAGAAAAGGAAGATACATGCAATGACTCTGGATGTGTTTTAGGAAAAGAACACACATGCAATGACTCTGGTGGATCCATGTGGTTTAGGAAAGGAACACACATGAAATGACACTGGTGGATCCATGTGGTTTAGGAACAGAACACAGAATCAATGACTTTGGTGGATCCATGTGGTTTAGGAAAAGAACACACATGCAATGACGCTGGTGGATCCATTTGGTTTAGGAAAAGAACACAGATGCAATGATTCTAGTGGTGGTTTAGGAAAATAACACACATGCAATGACACTAGTGGATTCATGTGGTTTGGGAAAATAACACACATACAATGACTCAGGTGGATCCATGTGGTTTAGGAAAAAACACATGCAATGACTCTAGTGGGGGTTTAGGAAAGGAAGACACATGATATGACTCGGGATATGGTTTATAAAAGAACACACATGCAATGACACTGGTGGATCCATGTGGTTTAGGAAAGGAACACAAATGCAATGACACTGGTGGATCCATATAGTTTAGGAAAAGAACACACATGCAATGACACTGGTGGATCCATGTGGTTTAGGAAATGAACACACATGCAATTACTCTAGTGTTGGTTTATGGAAAGAAGACACACACAATGACTCAGGTGGTGGTTTAGGAAAAGACCACACATGCAATGACTCCGGTGGATTCATGTGGTTTAGTAAGGAACACACATGCAATGACTCTGGCGGATCCATGTGGTTTATGAAAGTAACACACATGCAATGACACTGGTGGATCCATATAGTTTAGGAAAGGACCACACATGCAATGACTCTAGTGGTGGTTTCGGAAAATAAGACACATGCAATGACTCTAGATGTGGTTTAGGAAAGGAACAAACATGCAATGACTTTGATGGGTCCAGGTGGTTTAGGAAAAGAACACACATGAAATTACACTAGTGGTTCCATGTGGTTTAGGAAAGTAACACACATACAATGACACTGGTGGATCCATGTGGTTTAGGCAAGGAACACACATGCAATGACTCTGGTGGATCCATGTGGTTTACGAAAATAACACACATGCAATGACTTTGGTGGATCCATGTGGTTTAGGAAAATAACACACATGCAATGACTCTAGTGGATCCATGTGGTTTAGGAAAGAACACATGCAATGACTCTGGTGGTGGTTTAGGAAAGGAAGACACATGACATGACTCTGGATGTGTTTTAGAAAAGAACACACATGCAATGACACTGGTGGAACCATGTGGTTTAGGAAAGGAACACACATGGAATGACACTGGTGGATCCATATAGTTTAGGAAAAGAACACACATGCCTGGTGGATCCATGTGGTTTAGGAAATGAACACATATGAAATTACTCTAGTGTTGGTTTAGGGAAAGAAGACACACACAATGACTCTGGTGGTGGTTTAGGAAAAGACCACACATGCAATGACTCTGGTGGAACCATGTGGTTTAGGAAAGGAACACACATGCAATGACTCTGGTGGATCCATGTGGTTTAGGAAAATAACACATATGCAATGTCTTTGGTGGATCCATGTGGTTTAGGAAAAGAACACACATGCAATGACTCTAGGGGTGGTTTAGGAAAAGAACACACATGGAATTACTCTAGTGGATACATGTGGTTTAGGAAAGACACATTTAATGACTTTGGTGGTGGTTTAGGAAAGGAAGACACATGATATGACTCTGGATGTGGTTTAGAAAAGAACCCACATGCAATGACACTGGTGGATCCATGTGGTTTAGGAAAGGAACACCCATGCAATGACACTGGTGGATCCATATAGTTTAGGAAAAGAACACACATGCAATCACACTGGTGGATCCATGTGGTTTAGGAAATGAACACACATGCAATTACTCTAGTGTTCGTTTAGGGAAGGAAGACACACACAATGACTCTGGTGGTGGTTTAGGAAAAGACCACACTTGCAATGACTCTGGTGGATCCATGTGGTTTATGAAAGGAACACACATGCAATGACACTGGTGGATCCATATGGTTTAGGAAAGGAACACACATGCAATGACTCTAGTGGTGGTTTCGGAAAATAAGACACATGCAATGACTCTGGATGTGGTTTACGAAAGGAACAAACATGCAATGACTTTGACGGATCCATGTGGCTTAGGAAAAGAACACGCATGAAATTACACTGGGGGATCCATGTGGTTTAGGAAAGTAACACACATACAATGACACTGGTGGATCCATGTGGTTTAGGCAAGGAACACACATGCAATGACTCTGGTGGATCCATATAGTTTAGGAAAAAAACACACATGCAATCACACTGGTGGATCCATGTGGTTTAGGAAATGAACACACATGCAATTACTCTAGTGGTTGTTTAGGTAAAGAAGACACACACAATGACTCTGGTGGTGGTATAGGAAAAGACCACACATGCAATGACTCTGGTGGATCCATGTGGTTTAGTAAAGGAACACACATGCAATGAGTCTGGTGGATCCATGTGGTTTATGAAAGGAACACATACGCAATGACACTGGTGGATCCATATGGTTTAGGGAAGGAAATCACATGCAATGACTCTAGTGGTGGTTTTGGAAAATAAGACACATGCAATGACTCTGGATGTGGTTTAGGAAAGGAACAAACATGCTATGACTTTGATGGATCCATGTGGTTTAGGAAAAGAACACACATGAAATTACAATGGTGGGTCCATGTGGATTAGGAAAGTAACACACATACAATGACACTGGTGGATCCATGTGGTTTAGGCAAGGAGCACACATGCAATGAATCTGGTGGATCCATGTGGTTTAGGAAAATAACACACATGCAATGACTTTGGTGGATCCATGTGGTCTAGGAAAAGAACACACATGCAATGACTCTAGGGGTGGTTTAGGAAAAGAACACACATGCAATGACTCTAGGGGTGGTTTAGGAAAAGAACACACATGGAATGACTATAGTGGATACATGTGGTTTAGGAAAGGAACACACATGAAATGACTCTAGTGGTGGTTTATGTAAGGAACACACATGCAATGACACTGGTGGATCCATGTGGTTTAGAAAAAGAACACGCTTGCAATAACTCTAGTGGTGGTTTAGGAAAGGAACACACATGCAATGACTCTATATGTGTTTTCGGAAAAGAACATGCATGCAATGACTCTGGTGGATAAATGTGGTTTACTAAAGGAACATACATGCAATGACACTGGTGGATCCATGTGGTTTAGGAAAGGAACACTAATGAAATAACCTGGTGGGTACATGTGGTTTAGGAATAGAACACAGATGCAATGACTTTGGTGGATCCATGTGGTTTAGGAAACGAACACACATGCAATTACTCTAGTGTTGGTTATGGAAAAGAAGACACAACAATGAATCTGGTGGTGTTTTAGGGAAAGAACACACATGCAATGACTCTGGTGGATCCATGTGGTTTAGGAAAGGAACACACATGCAATGACTCTGGTGGATCCATGTGGTTTTTGAAAGGAACACACATGCAATGACTCTAGTGGTGGTTTCGGAAAATAAGACACATGCAATGACTCTGGATGTGGTTTACGAAAGGAACAAACATGCAATGACTTTGACGGATCCATGTGGCTTAGGAAAAGAACACGCATGAAATTACACTGGGGGATCAATGTGGTTTAGGAAAGTAACACACATACAATGACACTGGTGGATCCATGTGGTTTAGGCAAGGAACACACATGCAATGACTCTGGTGGATCCATATAGTTTAGGAAAAAAACACACATGCAATCACACTGGTGGATCCATGTGGTTTAGGAAATGAACACACATGCAATGACTTTGGTGGATCCATGTGGTTTCGGAAAAGAACACACATGCAATGACTCTAGGGGTGGTTTAGGAAAAGAACACACATGCAATGACTCTAGGGGTGGTTTAGGAAAAGAACACACATGCAATGACTCTAGGGGTGGTTTAGGAAAACAACACACATGCAATGACTCTAGGGGTGGTTTAGGAAAAGAACACACATGGAATGACTGTAGTGGATAGATGTGGTTTAGGAAAGGAACACACATGCAATGACTCTAATTGTGGTTTATGAAAGAAACACACATGCAATGACACTGGTGGATCCATGTGGTTTAGGAAAAGAACACACTTGCAATAACTCTAGTGGTGGTTTAGGAAAGGAACACACATGCAATGACTCTATATGTGTTTTCGGAAAAGAACATGCATGCAATGACTCTGGTGGATCCATGTGGTTTACTAAAGGAACATACATGCAATGACACTGGTGGATCCATGTGCTTTAGGAAAGGAACACTAATGAAATAACCTGGTGGGTACATGTGGTTTAGGAATAGAACACAGATGCAATGACTTTGGTGGATCCATGTGGTTTAGGAAAAGAACACTCATGCAATTACTCTGGTGGATCCATGTGGTCTAGGAAAAGAACACACATGCAATGATTCCAGTGGTAGTTTAGGAAAAGAACACACATGCAATGACACTGGTGGATTCATGTGGTTTAGGAAACTAACAAACATGCAATCACTCTGGTGGATCCATGTGGTTTAGGAAAAATTACATGCAATGACTCTGGTGGTGGTTTAGGAAAGGAAGACACATGATATGACTCTGGATGTGGTTTAGAAAAGAACACACATGCAATGACACAGGTGGATCCATATAGTTTAGGAAAAGAACACACATGCAATCACACTAGTGTATCCATGTGGTTTAGGAAATGAACACACATGCAATTACTCTAGTGTTCGTTAAGGGAAAGAAGACACACACAATGACTCTCGTGGTGGTTTAGGAAAAGACCACACATGCAATGACTCTGGTGGATCCATGTGGTTTAGTAAAGGAACACACATGCAATCAGTCTGGTGGATCCATGTGGTTTATGAAAGGAACACATATGCAATGACACTGGTGGATCCATATGGTTTAGGAAAGGAACACACATGCAATGACTCTAGTGGTGGTTTCGGAAAATAGGACACATGCAATTAATCTGGATGTGGTTTAGGAAAGGAACAAACATGCAATGACTTTGATGGATCCATGTGGTTTAGGAAAAGAACACACATGAAATTACAATGGTGGATCCATGTGGATTAGGAAAGTAACACACATACAATGACACTGGTGGATCCATGTGGTTTAGGCAAGGAACACACATACAATGACTCTGGTGGATCCATGTGGTTTAGGAAAATAAGACACATGGAATGACTCTAGGGATGGTTTAGGAAAAGAACACACATGGAATGACTGTAGTGGATACATGTGTTTTAGGAAAGGAACACACATGCAATGACTCTAATGGTGGTTTAGGAAAGGAACACACATGAAATGAGACTGGTGGATCCACGTGGTTTAGGAAAAGAACACACTTGCAATAACTCTGGTGGTGGTTTAGGATAGGAAGACACATGCAATGACTCTATATGTGTTTTCGGAAAAGAACATTCATGCGATGACTCTGGTGGATCCATGTGCTTTACTAAAGGAACATACATGCAATGACACTGGTGGATCCATGTGGTTTAGGAAAGGAACACTAATGAAATAAACTAGTGGGTCCATGTGGTTTAGGAAAAGAACACAGATGCAATGACTTTGGTGGATCCATGTGGTTTAGGAAGAGAACACACATGCAATGACTCTGGTGGATCCATGTGGTTTAGGAAAAGAACACACATGCAATGATTCCACTGGTGGTTTAGGAAAAGAACACACATGCAATGAAACTGGTGGATTCATGTGGTTTAGGAAAATAACACACATGCAATGACTCTAGTGGATCCATGTGGTTTAGGAAAAATTACATGCAATGACTCTGGTGGTGGTTTAGGAAAGGAAGACACATGATATGACTCTAGATGTGGTTTAGAAAAGACCACACATGCAATGACACTGGTGGATCCATGTGATTTAGGAAAGGAACACACATGCAATGACACTGGTGGATCCATATAGTTTAGGAAAAGAACACACATGCAATCACACTGGTGGATCCATGTGGTTTAGGAAATGAACACACATTCAATTACTCTAGTGTTGTTTTAGGGAAAGAAGACACACACAATGACTCTCATGGTGGTTTAGGAATAGACCACACATGCAATGACTCTAGTGGATCCATGTGGTTTAGTAAAGGAACATACATGCAATGAGTCTGGTGGATCCATGTTGTTTATGAAAGGAACACACATGCAATGACACTTGTGGATCAATATGGTTTAGGAAAATAACACACATGCAATGACTCTAGTGGTGGTTTCGGAACATAAGACACATGCAATGACTCTGGATGTGGTTTAGGAAAGGAACAAACATGCAATGACTTTGATTGATCCATGTGGTTTAGGAAAGGAACACACATGAAATTACACTAGTGGATCCATGTGGTTTAGGAAAGTAACACACATACAATGACACTGGTAGATCCATGTGGTTTAGGCAAGGAACACACATGCAATGACTCTGGTGGATCCATATAGTTTAGGAAAAGAACACACATGCAATCACACTGGTGGATCCATGTGGTTTAGGAAATGAACACACATGCAATTACTCTAGTGTTGGTTTAGGGAAAGAAGACACACACTATGACTCTGGTGGTGGTTTAGGAAAAGACCACACATGCAATGACTCTGGTGGATCCATGTGGTTTAGTAAAGGAACATACATGCAATGAGTCTGGCGGATCCATGTGGTTTATGAAAGGAACAGACATGCACTGACACTGGTGGATCCATATGGTTTAGGAAAGAAACACACATGCAATGACTCTAGTGGTGGTTTCGGAAAATAAGACACATGCAATGAATCTGAATGTGGTGTAGGAAAGGAACAAACATGCAATGACTTTGATGGATCCATGTGGTTTAGGAAAAGAACACACATGAAATTACACTGGTGGATCCCGGTGGATTAGGAAAGTAACACACATACAATGACACTGGTGGATCCATGTGGTTTAGGCAAGGAACACACATGAAATGACTCTCATGGATCCATGTGGTTTAGGAAAATAAGACACATGCAATGACTTTGGTGGATCCATGTGGTTTAGGAAAAGACCACACATCCAATGACTCTAGGGGTGGTTTAGGAAAAGGACACACATGGAATGACTATAGTGGATACATGTGGTTTAGGAAAGGAACACACATGCAATGACTCTAGTGGTGGTTTAGGAAAGGAACACACATGCAATGACACTGGTGGATCCATGTGGTTTAGGAAAAGAACACACTTGCAATAACTCTAGTGGTGGTTTAGGAAAGGAACACACATGCAATGACTCTATATGTATTTTCGGAAAAGAACATGCATGCAATTTACTCTGGTGGATCAATGTGCTTTACTAAAGGAACATACATGCAATGACACTGGTGGATCCATGTGGTTTAGGAAAGGAACAATAATGAAATAACCTGGTGGGTCCATGTGGTTTAGGAAAAGAACACAGATGCAATGACTTCTGTGGATCCATGTGGTTTAGGAAAAGAACACACATGCAATGACTCTGGTGGATCCATGTGGTTTAGGAAAAGAACACACATGCAATGATTCTAGTGGTGGTTTAGGAAAAGAACACACATGCAATGACACTGGTGGATTCATGTGGTTTAGGAAAATAACACACATGCAATGACTCTGGTGGATCCATGTGGTTTAGGAAAATTTACATGCAATGACTCTGGTGGTGGTTTAGGAAAGGAAGACACATGATATGACTCTGGATGTTGTTTAGAAAAGAACACACATGCAATGACATTGGTGGATCCATGTGGTTTAGGAAAGGAACACACATGCAATGACACTGGTGGATCCATATAGTTTAGGAAAAGGACACACATGCAATCACATAGTGGATCCATGTGGTTTAGGAAATGAACACACATTCAATTACT
Organism: Avena eriantha; assembly: GCA_910589775.1. Classification (NCBI taxonomy): domain Eukaryota; kingdom Viridiplantae; phylum Streptophyta; class Magnoliopsida; order Poales; family Poaceae; genus Avena; species Avena eriantha. The sequence goes on from OU342740.1 coordinate 207,723,583, forward strand.
CTAGTGTTCGTTTAGGCAAAGAAGACACACACAATGACTCTCGTGGTGGTTTAGGAATAGACCACACATGCAATGACTCTGGTGGATCCATGTGGTTTAGTAAAGGAACACACATGCAATGACTCTGGTGGATCCATGTTGTTTATGAAAGGAACACACATGCAATGACACTGGTTGATCCATATGGTTTAGGAAAGGAACACACATGCAATGACTCTAGTGGTGGTTTCGGAAAATAAGACACGTGCAATGACTCTAGATGTGTTTTATGAAAGGAACAAACATGCAATGAATTTGATGGATCCATGTGGTTTAGGAAAAGAACACACATGAAATAACACTGGTGGATCCATGTGGTTTAGGAAAGTAACACACATACAATGACACTGGTGGATCCATGTGGTTTAGGCAAGGAACATACATGCAATGACTCTAGTGGATCCATGTGGTTTCGGAAAATAACACACATGCAATGACTTTGGTGGATCCATGTGGTTTAGGAAAAGGAACACACATGAAATTACAATGGTGGATCCATGTGGTGTAGGAAAGTAACACACATACAATCACACTGGCGGATCCATGTGGTTTAGGCAAGGAACATACATGCAATGACTCTGCTGGATCCATGTGGTTTCAGAAAATAACACACATGCAATGACTTTGGTGGATCCATGTGGTTCAGGAAAAGACCACACATGCACTGACTCTAGTGGATCCATGTGGTTTAGTAAAAGGAACACACATGCAATGACTCTGGCGGATCCATGTGGTTTACGAAAGGAACAGACATGTAATGATACTGGTGGATCCATATGGTTTAGGAAAGGAACACACATGCAATGACTCTATTGGTGGTTTCGGAAAATAAGACACATGCAATCACTCTAGATGTGGTTTAGAAAGGAACAAACATGCAATGACTTTGATGGATCCATGTGGTTTAGGAAAATACCACACATGAAATTATAGTGGTGGATCCATGTGGTTTAGGAAAGTAACACACATACAATGACACTGGTGGATCCATGTGGTTTAGGCAAGAAACACACATGCAATGACTCTGGTGGATTCATGTGGTTTAGGAAAATAACACACATGCAATGACTTTGGTGGATCCATGTGGTTTAGGAAAACCACACACATGCAATGACTCTAGGGGTGGTTTAGGAAAAGAGCACACATGGAATGACTATAGTGGATACATGTGGTTTATGAAAGGAACACACATGCAATGACTCTAGGGGTGGTTTAGGAAAGGAACACACATGCAATGACACTGGTGGATCCATGTGGTTTAGGAAAAGAACACACTTGCAATAACTCTAGTGGTTGTTTCGGAGAGGAACACACATGCAATGACACTGGTGGATCCATGCGGTTTAGGAAAAGAACACACTTGCAGTAACTCTGGTGGTGGTTTAGGAAAGGAAGGCAAATGCAATGACTCTATATGTGTTTTCAGAAAAGAACATGCATGCAATGACTCTGGTGGATCCATGTGGTTTACTAAAGGAACATACATGCAATGACACTGGTGGATCCATGTGGTTTAGGAAAGGAACACTAATGGAATGACTCTAGTGGATACATGTGGTTTAGGAAAGGAACACACATGCAATGAATCTAGTGGTGGTTTAGGAAAGGAACACACATGCAATGACACAGGTGGATCCATGCGGTTTAGGAAAAGAACACACTTCCAATAACTCTAGTGGTGGTTTAGGAAAGGAACACACATGCAATGACTCTATATGTATTTTCGGAAAAGAACATGCATGCAATGACTCTGGTGGATCCATGTGCTTTACTAAAGGAAGATACATGCAATGACACTGGTGGATCCATGTGGTTTAGGAAAGGAACACTAATGAAATAACCTGGTGGGTCCATGTGGTTTAGGAAAAGAACACAGATGCAATGACTTCTGTGGATCCATGTGGTTTAGGAAAAGAACACACATGCAATGACTCTGGTGGATCCATGTGGTTTAGGAAAAGAACACACATGCAATGATTCTAGTGGTGGTTTAGGAAAATAACACACATGCAATGACACTGATGGATTCATGTGGTATAGGAAAATAACACACATGCAATGACTCTGGTGGATCCATGCGGTTTAGGAAAAATTACATGCAATGACTCTGGTGGTGGTTTAGGAAAGGAATACACATGATATGACTCTGGATGTTTAGAAAAGAACACACATGCAATGACATTGGTGGATCCATGTGGTTTAGGAAAGGAACACACATGCAATGACACTGGTGGATCCATATAGTTTAGGAAAAGGACACACATGCAATCACATAGTGGATCCATGTGGTTTAGGAAATGAACACACATTCAATTACTCTAGTGTTCGTTTAGGCAAAGAAGACACACACAATGACTCTCGTGGTGGTTTAGGAATAGACCACACATGCAATGACTCTGGTGGATCCATGTGGTTTATTAAAGGAACACACATGCAATGAGTCTGGTGGATCCATGTTGTTTATGAAAGGAACACACATGCAATGACACTGGTTGATCCATATGGTTTATGAAAGGAACACACATGCAATGACTCTAGTGGTGGTTTCAGAAAATAAGACACGTGCAATGACTCTAGATGTGTTTTATGAAAGGAACAAACATGCAATGAATTTGATGGATCCATGTGGTTTAGGAAAAGAACACACATGAAATTACACTGGTGGATCCATGTGGTTTAGGAAAGTAACACACATACAATGACACTGGTGGATCCATGTGGTTTAGGCAAGGAACATACATGCAATGGCTCTAGTGGATCCATGTGGTTTCGGAAAATAACACACATGCAATGACTTTGGTGGATCCATGTGGTTTAGGAAAAGGAACACACATGAAATTAAAGTGGTGGATCCATGTGCTGTAGGAAAGTAACACACATACAATGACACTGGTGGATCCATGTGGTTTAGGCAAGGAACATACATGCAATGACTCTGCTGGATCCATGTGGTTTCGGAAAATAACACACATGCAATGACTTTGGTGGATCCATGTGGTTTAGGAAAAGACCACACATGCATTGACTCTAGTGGATCCATGTGGTTTAGTAAAAGGAACACACATGAATGACTCTGGCGGATCCATGTGGTTTATGAAAGGAACAGACATGTAATGATACTGGTGGATCCATATGGTTTAGGAAAGGAACACACATGCAATGACTCTACTGGTGGTTTCGGAAAATAAGACACATGCAATCACTCTGGATGTGGTTTAGAAAGGAACAAACATGCAATGACTTTGATGGATCCATGTGGTTTAGGAAAAGAACACACATGAAATTATAGTGGTGGATCCATGTGGTTTAGGAAAGTAACACACATACAATGACACTGGTGGATCCATGTGGTTTAGGCAAGGAACACACATGCAATGACTCTAGTTGATTCATGTGGTTTAGGAAAATAACACACATGCAATGACTTTGGTGGATCCATGTGGTTTAGGAAAACCACACACATGCAATGACTCTAGGGGTGGTTTAGGAAAAGAGCACACATGGAATGACTATA
>OU342740.1:207728135-207801097 GCA_910589775.1 Avena eriantha
GGTGATAGAAGATAACTTGATGGCGTGGAAAAGACTAAAGTAAAACTGAAATAAAGATAGAAGCAAGCAAACATGTAACAGATCTAATTGCAAATGGTGTTTCAATGCTTAGAAACAAGGACTAGGGATCATACTTTCACTAGTAAACACTATCATATAAATATCTTCTCTTTATGATACTACTCTTAACTACTCTCCGGTTGGACACTCTACTCGATGGTAGGGCTATAACAGCACTCCTCAAAGTAAGCCTTTCCCATCTAGAAAACCCCACACTGTCACCTTGAGTACTAGATGAGTCCAACAAACACCACAATTTCATAGAAACATCCAACTCAAAATATAACTCATAACAAGTATTTGTAATCTCTAGCCTAAGTGACACCATGGTGAGCACATTGTCACTTTCACACACATGGGGAGAGCAGAGATTCATTAAAGCATCTGAGTAGCAGAATAGATCTATAGATTACAAGCTCATGATCAAATTTAGATCATGCATAGAGAGAGAGAGAGAGATGAACACAGAGCTACCGGTAGAACCCTTAGCCTCGAGAGAGAACTACTCCCTCCTCATCATGGGAATCAGCAACGGTGATGGAGATGGTGGTGGAGATCGATGGAGATGGCTCCGGGGGCACTTCCCCATCCCAGCAGGGTGCCGGAATAGAGACTTTCTGTCCCCCTAATCTCCCCTTTGGTGGCGGCGGCGCTGCGAAACTTTTCGTGGATGGGGGCTTGACTTTTTAGGGTTTATGCATCGGGAGGCTTTTTATAGGCCAGAGGGCAAGGTCGGTGGGCGGCCAGGGGGCCCACACCATGCCCTGGCACGGCCTGGGGGGACCCGCGCCATGGGGTGGTGTGGCCACGCTGTGGCCCCTCTCTGACTCTCCTTCTGGCTCCGTGAGTCTTCCGGAAAAATATCAACTTTGCCTTTTGTCTAGTCCAATTCCGAGAATATTGATTTTCTGACTTCCTGGAACCAAAAACAGCAGAAAACAGGCAACTGGCATTGTCCATCTTGTTAATAGGTTAGTCCAAGAAATTATATGAACACTACTCCAAAGTGTGGACAAAACACAAGAAAGTAGATAAAACAAAGCATGGATCATCAAAAATTATAGATACATTTTCAATGTATCAGATACGTGCAATTACTCTTTATGTGTTCTAGCAAAAGAACACACATGCAATAACTTTGGTGGATCCATGTGGTTTAAGAAAGGAACACACATGCAATGACACTGGTGGATCCATGTGGTTTAGCAAAGGAACAGATATGCAATGACTTTGGTGGATCCATGGGGTTTAGGAAAAGAACACACATACAATGACTCTTGTGGATCCATGTGGTTTAGGAAAAGAACACACAAGCAATGACTCAAGTGGTGGTTTAGGAAAAGAACACACATGCAATGACACTGGTGGATCCATGTGGTTTAGGAAAAAACACACATGCAATGACTCTGGTGGTGGTTTAAGAAAGGAGGACACATGCAATGATTGTGGATGTGGTTTAGGAAAGGAACACACATGCAATGACTCTAGTGGATCCATGTGGTCTAGGAAAAGAACACACATTTAATGACTCTAGTCGTTGTTTAGGAAAAGAACACACATGCAATGACTCTGGTTGATCCATGTGGTTTAGGAAAAGAACACACATGCAATGACACTGGTGGATCCATGTGGTTTAGGAAAAATAACACACATGCAATGACTCTGGTGGATCCATATAGTTTAGGAAAGGAACACACATGCAATGACTCTGGTGGATCCATGTGGTTTCGGAAAGTAACACACGTTCAATGACTCTAGTGGTGGTTTAGGAAAAGAAGACATATGCAATGACTATGGTGGATCCATGTGGTTTATGAAAATAACACACATGCAATGACTCTAGTGGTGGTTTAGGAAAATAACACACCTGTAATGACTCTGGATGTGGATTAGGAAAGGAAGACACATGCAATGACTCTGTGGACCCATGTGGTTTAGGTAAAAAACACACATCAAATGACACTCGTGGATCCATGTGGTTTAGGAAAGGAACACACGTGCAATGAGTCTAGTGGTGCTTTAGGGAAAGAACACACATTCAATGACTCTAGTGCTGGTTTACGAAAGGAAAACACATGAAATGACTCTGGTGGATCCCTGTGGTGTAGGAAAAGAACACACACATGCAATGACTCTAGTGGTGGTTTAGGAAAAGAATACACATGCAATGACACTGGTGGATCCATGTGGTTTAGGTAAATAACACACATGCAATGACTCTAGTGGTGGTTTGAGAAAGGAAGACAAATACAATGACTCTAGATGTGGTTAAGGAAAGGAACACACATGCAATGACGATGGTGGATCCATGTGGTTTTGGAAAATAACACACATTCAATGACACTGGTGGATCCATGTTGTTTAGGAAAGGAACACACATGCAATGACTTTGGTGGTGGTTTAGAAAAAGAACACACATGCAATGACTCTAGTGGTGGTTTAGGAAAAGAACACACATGAAATAACTCTGGTGGATCGATGTGGATTAGGAAAAGAACACACATGCAATGACTCTAGTTGTGGTTTACGAAAATAACACACGTGCAATGACACTGGTGGATCCATGTGGTTTAGGAAAAGAACACACATGCAATGACACTAGTGGTGGTTTAGGAAAAGAACACACATGCAATGACATTGGTGGATCCATGTGGTTTAGGAAACGATTACACATGCAATTACTCTAGTGTTGGTTTAGGAAAATAAGACACACACAATGACTCTGGTGGTTGTTTAGGAAAAGAACACACATGCAATGACTCTGGTGGATCCATGTGGTTTAGGAAAGGAACAAACATGCAATGACTCTGGTGGATCTATGTGGTTTATGAAAGGAACACACATGCAATGACACTAGTGGATCCATATGGTTTATGAAAGGAGCACATATGCAATGACTCTAGTGGTGGTTTAGGAAAATAAGATGTAACACCCCAATTTCAGCAACCCTGATTTTGTTGTCTAGAATGCAAAAATTAGGGGGAACAAAAACTTTTTCTTGTGCTTTAGTGCAGTGCTTGCTTGTTGTTTTCTTGCACTTGTGCTTTTGAAGTGTATCTTAGGATACTCCTTACCTCAACCTCAGTTGACAAAAGCTATTTACCAAAACTACCAGGGCTTACTTTGCATATTCTCAAACATTCTGGTATTTCAAAACATGAGACAAGATGCCTATGTGACCAAAACTATTTTAGTAGCTTATATTGACAAAACTATGGAGAGATATATAATACAATCTCCTTATGTTTTCAAGATAGAGCACTCTAATAATCTTATCTCTAGCTTTACCAAAACTCTTATTCAAAGCATCTGAATTCCACTCTTGGTAGAGATACCAAGAACCCTCATCTTATTCAAAACTCAACCTCTTCAAAATGCCCCAACCTTACCTCCAAGCTAAGCTTGATGGTGACCCCTAGTAGTAGTTGATTAGTGTATAAGATGAGTTTCCTTGATCTGTTGTCTGATGAGTTGCTTTGATCTGCTGATTGACTTGTTTGCTTAGGAAGTAGTATGAGCCACTCTAGGAGCTCATAACTAGGATCAAGATGTTTCCCAATCCTCAATACCTAAGAAATAAAGCAAACCCTGTTATGATCCCTAGCCCTTAGGTGATCATATAAAAACCTTAATCAAATCCATTCTAAGGACTTCCATCCTAGATGTTCCTAATGTCCTTAAGACCAATATAAAGCAAGGATCTCTTCTACTCACTGTACACTTCCCTATCACCTACTTGTTAAAGCTCTTATAACTTGCAACTCCTCCAATAATTTTCCCTCTCTTTCTCTAGTCAAAATCCTCCAAAGAATTCTCCCTTTTCCCTCCAAGAATTCTCAAGTGGTGGTTTAGGAAAAGAACACACATGCAATGACACTGGTGGATCCATGTGGTTTAGGAAAAGAACACACATGCAATAACTCTGGTGGTGGTTTAGGAAAAGAACACACATGCAATGACACTGGTGGATCCATGTGGTATAGGAAAAGAACACACATGCAATGACTCTGGTGGTGGTTTAGGAAACGAGGACACATGCAATTACTCTAGATGTGGTTTAGGAAAGGAACACACAAACAATGACTCTAGTGTATCCATGTGGTTCAGGAAAAGAACCCACATGCAATGACTCTAGTGGCGACTCTAGTGTATCTATGTGGTTCAGGAAAAGAACCCACATGCAATGACTCTAGTGGTGTAGGAAAATAACACACATGCAATGACTGTGGTGGATCCATGTGGTTTAGAAAAAGAACACACATGCAATGACTCTAGTGGTGGTTTTGGAAAATTACACACATGCAATGACTCTAGTGGTGGTTTAGGAAAATTACACACGTGCAATGACTCTAGTGGTGGTTTAGAAAAAGAACACACATACAATGACTCTAGTGGTGGTTAAGAAAAGAAACACACATGCAATGTCTCTAGTGGATCCATGTGGTTTAGGAATAGAACACACATACAATGACTCTAGGAGATCCATGTGGTTTAGGAAAGGAATACCCATGCAATGACTCTGGTTGGTCCATGTGGTTTAGGAAAGGAACACACATGCAATGACTCTGGTGGGTCCATGTGGTTGAGGAAAGGAACACACATGCAAAGACTTCGGTGAATCCATGTTGTTTAGCAAAAAACACAGATGCAGTGACTCTGGTGGTTGTTTAGGAAAGGAACACACATGCTATGACTCTAGTGGATCCATGTGGTTTATGAAAGGTACACACATGCAATGACTTTAGTGGTGGTTTAGGAAAAGAACACATATCCAATGACACTGGTGGATCCATGTGGTTGAGGAAACGAACACAGATGCAATGACAATGGTGGATCCATATAGTTTAGGAAAGGAACACACATGAAATGACTCTAGTGGATCCATGTTGTTTAGGAAAAGAACACACATGCAATTACTCTAGTGGTGGTTTAGGAAAAGAAGAAACATGTCATGACTCTAGTGGATCCATGTGGTTTAGGAAAATAACGCACATGCAATGACTCTAGTGGTGGTTTAGGAAAAGAACACACATGTAATGACTCTGGATGTGGTTTAAGAAAGGAACACACATGCAATGACTCTGGTTGATCGATGTGGTTTAGGAAAATAACACACATGCAATGACACTAGTGGATCCATGTGGTTTAGGAAAGGAACACACGTGAAATAACTCTAGTGGTGGTTGAGGAAAAGAACACACATGCAATGACTTTGGTGGTGGTTTAGGAAAAGAACACACATAAAATGACTCTGGTGGATCCATGTGGTTTAGGAAAAGAACCCACACATGTAATGACTCTAGTGGTGGTTTAGGAAAAGAACACACATGCAATGACACTGGTGGATCCATGTGGTTTAGAAAAGGAACACACATGCAATGACTCTAGTAGTGGTTTAGGAAAGGAAGACAAATCCAATGACTCTAAATGTGGTTTAGTAAAGGAACACACATGCAATGACACTTGTGGATCCATGTGGTTTAGGAAAGGAACACACATGCAATAACTCTAGTGGTGGTTTAACAAATGAAGACACTTGCAATGACTCTGGATGTTGTTAAGGAAAGGATCACCCATGCAATGACTCTAGTGGATCCATGTGGTTTAGGAAAAGAACACACATGCAATGACACTAGTGGATCCATGTGGTTTAGGAAAGGAAGACACATGCAATGACTTTGATGGATCCATGTGGTTTAGGAATATAACACACATGCAATGACTCTAATGGATCCATGTGGTTTAGGAAAAGAACACACATGCAATGACTCTGGTGGTGGTTTAGGATAGGAGGACACATGCAATGACTCTGGATGTGGTTTAGGAAAGGAACACACATGCAATGACTCTAGTGGATACATGTGGTTTAGGAAAAGAACACACATGCAATGACTCTAGTGGTGGTTTAGCAAAGAACACACATGCAATGACTCTGGTGGATCCATGTGGTTTAGGAAAAGAACACACATGAAATGACTCTATTCGTGGGTTAGGAAAAGGACGCACCTGCAATGACACTAGTGGATCCATGTGGCTTAGGAAAAGAACGCACATGCAATGATTCCGATGGTGGTTTAGGAAAGGAAGACACATTCAATGACTCTAGATGTGGTTTAGAAAAAGAATACACATGCAATGACACTGGTGGATCCATGTGGTTTAGGAAAGGGACACACATACAATGACACTAGTGGATCCATATAGGTTAAGGAAGGAACACACATGCAATCACTCTAGTGGATCTATGGGGTTTAGGAAAGGAACACACATGTAATGACACTTGTGGATCCATGTGGTTTAGGAAAATAACACACACGCAATGACTCTGGAGGTGGTTTAGGAAAGGAGGACACATGCAATGACTATGGATGTGGTGGCACAAATTCAATGAATCTAGTGGATCCATGTGGTTTAGGAAAGGAACAAACATGCAATGACGCCAGTGGTAGTTTAGGAAAAGAACACACCATGCAATGACTCTGGTGGATGTATGTGGTTTAGGAAAAGAACACACATGAAATGACTCTAGTGGTGTGTTAAGAAAAGAACACACATGCAATGACACTGGTGGATCCATGTGGTTTAGGAAAAGAACACACATGCAATGATTCTAGTGGTGGTTTAGGAAAGCAAGATACATTCAATGACTCTGCCTATGGTTTAGAAAAAGAACACAAATGCAATGACACTGGTGGATCCATGTGGTTTATGAAAGGAACACACATGCAATGACACTAGTGGATTTATATAGTTTAGGAAAGGACCACACATGCAATGACTCTGGATTTGGTTTAGAAAAAGGGCACACATATACAGTGACACTGGTGGATTCATGTAGTTTAGGATAAGAACACAATGCAATGAATCTAGTGGTTGTTTAGGAAAGGAAGACACACAGAGTGACTCTGGATGTGGTTTAGGAAAGGAACACACATGCAATGACTCTAATTGTTCCATGTGGTTTTTGAAAAGAACACACATGCAGTGACACTATGGATCCCTGTGGTTTTAGGAAAGGAACACACATGTCATGATTCTGGTGCTGGTTAAGGAAAAGAACACACATGCAATGACTCTGGTGGCGATTTAGGAAAATAACACACATGCAATGACACTGGTGGATCCATGTGGTTTGGGAAAATAAAACACAAGCAATGACTCTGGTGATGGTTTAGGAAAGCAAGACACATGCAATGACTTTGGATTTGGTTGATTTGGTTTAGGAAAGGAACACACATGAAATGACTCTTGTGGATCCATGTGGTTTAGGAAAAGAACACATATGCAATGACTTTGGTGGATCATTGTAGTTTAGGAAAGGAACACACATGCAATGACATTGGTGGATCCGTGTGGTTTAGGAAAGGAACACACATGAATGACTCTGGTGGATCCATGTGGTTTAGGAAAAGAACACACATACAATGACTCTGGTGGATCCATGTGGTTTAGGAAAATAACACACATGCAATGACTCTAGTGGTGGTTTAGGAAAAGAACACACATGCAATGACACTGGTGGATCAATATGGTTTAGGAAAAGAACACACATGCAATGACTCTAGTGTTGGTTTTGGAAAAGAAGACACACGCAATGACACTGGTGGATCCATGTAGTTTAGGAAAGGAACACACATGCAATGACTCTGATGGATCCATGTAGTTTAGGAAAGTAACACACATGCAATGACACTAGTGGATCCATGTGGTTTAGGAAAGGAATACAAATGCAATTACACTAGTGGATTCATATAGTTTAGGAAAGGACCTCACATGCAATGTGGGACTCCCGGATTAGTCCTCCGAGAATCCCTGTTATGCATGCAACCACAATCCCATGATCAGTTAGTCATGGCAAATAACTGACAAGTATCATTACATCATCCGAGAATATACCGAATTACAAGACTTACAGGAGTGCCTTTATGGCTACCTTAATAATCATCAGCATAACTTCTTCAAGCGTAGAGCCCGAGCCATGCCTTAACCTACAGGCAAATGACTGGGAGAATGTCCTAGCCCGCATAGTCACCATTGCCATCTTCTTCTTGATATCTGGCCAACTTAATAGCCAGGGACAATGCCAGTGAGTACTTTCACTGTACCCACCTTAAGATAATAAAATAACAGGAAGGTATGCAATATGGCTGTGGTAGTAGGGGGGCTCCAAGAGGGGTTCTTTTCTAAAATAGTTTCTCTTGTAGATATAGCATCTACATATCTTTGTTGAAATTTTTTGTAAACCATGTTGGAAACCATTTTGAAAAGTTTTGGAAAAGACTAGGACAGGGTCACCCATTGGTTTCCTTCTCCCGGTCATCCCACGACCAATCTCCTTCCATCCCTCTCTGACCATCCCATGGTCATAACAGGGATCCTTTCCGACCATCCCATGGTCAAAAATATTTTCAAAGGTTTTTCTTTTTCGAAATCCTTTTTCAAAACAAAACCAGCACCGCTCTACAACAACCTTCCCAACCGTCCATGACCGCGGACGCGGGTATTTGAATAGATTTACACTCTGCAGAGGTTGTACACTTTACCCACACCATCCGGGTACCCTACCCTGATCTTCACCGATCGTGGGTCGAGTAACCGATCAAGACTCTCTCCAGATGCCCACTCCAATATAAGTGCCTATCCAATGGGTGTTAATCCCCTCAAAACCGAGACGTCGGGCGAGGACCAACCGGAGCGCTTTTTCTACTCCTCGAGAGTGTGCGCTTTCAATGAGTCGCCTAGAGTAACGCGTGGAGGCCTGCCGACCCTTTGTTCCTTCTCCAGGTCCCACCTTTATTGGAGAAGGCCCGCCCTCCAGGGATCCCCGATCCCCTGTAGTTGTTGCGAGGCAGCTCATACCAGAATAGACAAACTTCAAATCCAGCCCTGTCCCATTCTAGAGTAATGTGGTTGCATAGGGTTAATTGTTCTAGCAAAACATGCAGAGAACCAGGTGCGTTTTCGTAAACCTTTTTCCTCCGGTTTTCCTCTAGCCTTTTTGTAAAACAAAACCTCTTTATTTCTCAACATCTCTTGGGAGGTCCCACCTCACCAAGGTTTTATCATAAAACATTTAGTAAAACTATTTCCGGGGTCTTCCCATCCTCTAGCTTTGTTTTGGCTAAACCGGGGTCTCCATAGCGGTATGGTGTAAAACACCATCTATTCTACTAGGGGCAAGTAGGTATCATCGAGTGGGTTATACTTAGTAGTACAATAGAGTAGTAGTTTGGAGGAGCCAAACCACTACCATATATATATATCAACATACAGTAAAACAATGCAGTTTAGAAAATAGCAGGTAAAACATGCATAAGTAAAACAGTAGGACAAGGCTTATGAGCAAGAAGGTGGCTTGCCTGAGATCAGTAATATGGCATAATTTTCCCTGGACTTCTTCTTAGAAAACTATAATAACCAATAGAAACCATCTCTCTCTACTCTCCGATATAATCGCCACTATCGTCGATAGGGGACACATGCAAACAAACAAGAGGGCACAATCAATACAAGGCATACAATAACCACTACCATTCAGCAAGCAAACAATTGAATAAACTCCAATTGAGGTTCTGTAGTTTTAGAGGGGATTGGATTTAGGAGGTTGAAATGGTCTTGGAGAAGGGGATGAAAATCCCTTAGGATTTCTAGTCTAGGAATTACCTAGGAGGGGTTTTTGGACCAAGGACACATTCTATAAGGTACCATTGTAAAAACATAATACCTGCAGATAGGTATTGATAAGCTAAAACCTACAAAAGTAGTTTCACTATTTTATCAATTACCAAAGATTTATAGTGATTTTTATAGTGAATAATACTCTAGTTTAAGGAAATAATTCACCAGAAAGGTTCTGAAGCTCCAAAAATTATTTCCTTGGATGGTTAGGTAGGGATTGATATACTTGTTCACCGAGAGTTGGAATGACTCCAAAATAATTGCCAGAATGCCCTCAGGAAATTCCCAAAGCAAGTTCTGTAGAAAAATTGTCTTTTTCACCAGATAAAATCTACACAAGCTTTTGATTTAATTCCAATGACATCTAGTAGGTACTTCCATTACCTTCCTGTATAAATTGGAATCAAACCTTTTGGTGTTACAGCCCTACTGTAGTGATTTATCTAGTGATAACACTAGGGACATAAATTTTTAATTTAGTAAGCATCATCAGAAGCCCAATAAATCTGAAGCTCCTGGATTTTGACATATACTTATGGACCACTTCCCTAGGAATTGGAATCAGGTAAAAACAAGTTATAATTTTCCCTAGGGAAATTTCTAAAGTCGGAATAGGACTGTTCTTGTTATTTTTACTACAGGAGAACAAAAGCTTCATTTGGATTGATACCCAGGCTAGGAGATAGGTACATTTAATACCTACTAGGGGAACTTGAGTTTACCCCATTTGGAGTTGTATATCTACTATAGTGAATTTAGAGGTGAATAAACCATTCAAAGAATAGTTTAATTCATAGAAAAACATCCAAGGCTCAATAAATCATGAGCTCCTGGATTTAGATAGGTATTGATGTACCACATCACTGGGATTTGGAATTGGTTCAATTAGACTAAAGATTTGAGGTAGGGAAATTTCTAGAGCGAGGAACTCATAGTTTTTGTTCACCTGGGAATGATATCAAGGTCCAATGATAGGTGCAAGTAGTACCTACCAGAGGCAGTTGGGTTTACTCCAATTGGAGGGGTATAATTCCTTGAGGAAATTATCTACTGTAGATTTATTTCCAGGACATAAATAAAATATATCTGGGCAAGGTCCTGGCTCTGTGTGTTGCACCAAACACACAAGATCATATGGGAATTTTGTTTGGGCAAAAATACTCTATTTTCCATTTTTATTCGGATTTAAAATGAGCAGGGTTTAACAGATCTACTGGATTTAAATAAAAAGGAAAAGCCAGTAGGGCCGTTGGGCTCGCAACGGCCTGCGGGACACCACCGACGTGGGCTGGCCCAGGTAACGCTCGTTGGCGCGCGAGCGCGGCCGCACTTAAACCTGACAGGGAGGGCCCGCCGGTCAGCGAAGCGGGACGGCCAGGGGGTATCGGTCATCTGGGGACGTTCGATCTAGCCGAGATCGACGACTCCTGCTCGTCTCCTTCCTCTATCCCAGCCCGACGAGGGAAACCCTAGGGGACGGCGACGGCGAGGTCAGGGAGGCTCACCGGGGGCTCGGTAAGCGGCGAGGAGTGGCGGAGGCGATGCGGCGCTCAACAGCGAGCCTGGGGAGGGGCGGCATGAGGGGTCTCCGCGCCGGGAACTGGTTCGCGCGAGGACGCCCGAGGGAGGACTCGTCGGAGCTCGATCGAGAAGCAACCAGGACATGCTCCATGACAAAAAGAATGGTACAGTTAGATGCAGGGGATCTAGGAGAGTCCAGGAGGGAGACATGCAGGGGAAGGGGACCAGAGGAGAGGGAGGCATGCTCAGATCTTGGAGATGGCCGAGGAGTCCATTCTCTCCTTCCTCCGGGCAGATCAGGGCAGGGGTGAAGGAGTGGAGCTAGGGGGGTGAGGGGAAGGGAGAGGAAGCAAATAAGGGGGCAGGGGCATGCTGGGAGGGCCTCTGGCCTATATATACCGAGGTGGGAGCTCTAGAGGGATAATGTCCATTTTGGACATGGAGGAGGGGGGACTGTTGGCCAGGGGTTGGTCCAGAGGGAGGTGGGTAGGGGTAGGAATGGTACTGGTTGGGCAGAGAGCGGTGGGGTTGCTGTGGTGATTAAATGAGGTAAATCCTTGCAAGATTGGGGATTGTCTCTCTCTCTCTATTAGCACATGGGCCCAAGATGTCGGTGCTAGAGTAGCTTAGCTATACTACTGGTCGACCAGAGGAGAGAAGTGTGTTGTACAAGCCTAGTGGAGATACTTTGATCTAGATTTAGCTCAATTTTAGCTAGATTTGCTAAATTGGGGGAATAGATGGTTGTGAACAAGTTCAGAAACTTGCATTGGCCAAGATGAGGAAATGGTACTGGTAGATGGGTAGGGTTAATATGCGTCTCTAGGATTTATTTGGGATTTTTCAGAAGGTTAGAAGTCCTCCTAAAATCCTTTATTCAAAAAGTGCAGAAGTAGTTTCTAGAAGATCATTTGATATTTTTACATGGGACAAGGTGGGTTTCTAGTTTGAGAGGGTCCCAAATGTGAGTGCTCACTTAGGTGAATTTTCCCAAAATTTATTGAGGAATAAAAGTATTTAAAACAATTATTATTCCAATTCAGCCATTTTAGAAAATGGGAAAAATAAATAATAAAGCTTCTCAAAAATATTTATTTTTGAAGTGGGAAGATAGGGTATCATATATGGGCCTCAAAATTGCTTAGAGTTGGGGAAGTGTTTTGGCGAAAACCAAACTTTCCCTTATGGAAGAGGTTTTAAAGAGTTTGTCTATTAAAGAATTAAATTGATTTGGTGCCAAAATAATGATCGGTAATATTTGATAAATCTTGATGATCCAGGTAAATGATGTAGACAAGGCGTAGCAAGAATTTGCAACCTTGGGATTGGAAAATCCAAGTTGATTTTGGTGGAATACCCTAGATTAAGGATCTAGGGTGAGGTTAATTTCATACTATCAAAACCATGTTAGATCTTGGAGCTCAGATCTCCCCTTGGGGCATGGGGTAGATGGATGGAGAGACGAAGTGATGTACATTGAAATGGTACAGAGGTTCGAGCTTGATCCTTCTTGAGCTCACCATGACAAGCTTTCAAACTCTGAATAAAATAAGTGCCAAAGCAAATTATCAACTAGCCTTCAAAACCTCGTGGGTGTAAGCAGCTCAAGGATCCACTTGGAACAAGTGAAGTGGATGTTGATAGACCTATATGAGTATATCAAAACCATGCAAAGATTTGGTCCATAGAATATTGGATGGTGGTGTGAGCTTATACCAAATTAGGCATGTTGACTAGATTTGCAGGAAAAGTTAGTTTCTTGCCTACGAAACCATCAAGAACAAGTGGGTTGGAGGATTATATAACCAATGGAAAGAGTGGGCCTTGGTAGTACTTAGCATGGTTAACAAGATGGTTTAAGTGCATTACCAAAAATTCACAAGGGTTGAGAAAGGGAGACATTCAAATAGGTGATGTTGGAAACAGATTTCCAGACTTAGCCAAATTTGGCAGATTTAGGGTTTTTGACTAGAACATGAGAGGGGATGTTTTTGTTGGTTTGCAAGGTACCCAAGCATCATCAAGTGGATGATGTTGAAGAGTATATTGAGTAGGAAAGATCCTTCTTGATACTGGTCTTCATTCACTTGGAAGCTTCTAGAAGGGATTACTTCATAATTGATTCTAGTTAAGGGTATTAGAGGATCACTTAGCATCTAGAGTTCAGTTCCTGAATGGTAATATAGATTAGGGATGGTGATCCTGGAATCATGTTGATCCTAATGATGAGCTCCTAGAGTAGCTCATGCTATCTCCTAAGCAGACAATTCAAACAGCAGACCAAGACAATTCATCATGCAGCAGATCAAGGCAACTCATCTTACAGACAAATCAACTACTACTTGGGTTACCACCTATATTAGCTTGAAGTAAGGATGGGTATTTTGAGATAGGTTGGAGTTTGAACTAGGTAAGGCCCTTGGTATCTCTACCAAGGGTATAATTCAAATGCTTCAGAAAAAGGTTTTGTTAAATCTAGAGATAAGAGTTGGAGAAGGTTCTGTCTTGAAAACATAAGGAGATAGTATTCTATATTTATCCATAGTTTTGTCAATAGAAGCTACTAGAGTAGTTTTGGTTTCATAAACATCTTGGCTCATGTTTTTGAAATGCTAGAATATTTGAGAATAGGGAAATTAAGCCAAGCCAGTTTTGGCAAGTAGCTTTTGACAACTGGGGTTGAGATAAGGAGTATATCATCTAATACACATTCATATGCATCAGCATATCCAAACAACAAGCAAAAAATTCAGTATTAAACAAGAAAAAGTTTTTGTTCCCCCTAATTTTTGCATTCTGAACAACTAATCAGGGTTGCCGAATTGGGATGTTACAGATCTTTCCCCCTTAAAAGAATCTCGTCTCGAGATTCCGGAGGGTAGGGTTAGGATATTTGAGTCTAGGTTAGCACTACTGGTTTCAATTTTGCTAACATATGGACTCCGTCTTTGAAAGTGACTACTCTGTCGATGAACTTGAGCTTCAGTCTTCGGGGATGCACTAAGAGTTGGGCAGACTCTAGTCTTGATTTTGAGAGATGACCTCCTTTCCCTTCCAGACTCTATATCTCGAGGGCTTGGACTGGGCAGACTATCTCGATGCTGAACTTCACGGGGTACTCGTCGGAGGATAGCATTAACAGCGGGGAGTACCTCTCTCTAAGGATTGATAGCTTTTCCTTAGGGTCGTAGCGTATCCTATTTAACGATTTTTGGGTCGGGCCTCCTGAGGTTGCTTCGGGCAGAGGGTTATTCTATTTTGTGGGAAAGACACAGTCTTTCCCCCTTAGGATTTTACTGGGATATATTGGAGAGTTGACATAGTTCTTCCTTCTTGAAGTCATTGAATGGGATTTCTTGGTTTCGTCATCCATATTTCTTCTACAGTCGAGATCTTCGGAATGCTATTGTGAAGCTATGCCTTATGGGGCTTATATATCCTACTATTATTCGTTCTTAGCCTAGTGGAGTCATTGGATTCTCACGTCCTCTAAGCATTAAGGACCTAGGAGTTAGCAGTTCGGTGGTCCTTCGGGTGGGTCTTCAGCTGAAGTAGCGGAGGGAGTTTGTAGAATCTTCAGTTAGTTTCTCATCGGATAACTCACGGTTGTTTCCTTGTGGGAAGACTTCGGATCCGGGGACATTTTCTGACTTATCTTCAGGTAGACAGTCTTCTGAGGATTGAGTGGGAAAGACGCAGTCTTTCCACCTTAGAGCTTCACTAAGGTTCATCGGGAATGGTTTGGAGCTTCTTCCTTGGAAGCCTGTCTTACTATTGGCGGGAGGCTGTATCTTCCCGGAATCTTGAGCTAGGGTCTTCGAGTGATGCCTTATTTTATCACCTTGGCGGGGCTGGTTTCCTAATGAAGCCTTTAGGGCGGTTAGCTCGAGGTAAATTAGTGGTTTACGTCTCTTCTTGATAGTGCTTCGTCCGGATAGAGTCATCTAGTTTAGAGAGGTTGTCGTGTCTTGAACACTTGGCATTGTTCCTGCTCGAAGACGGAGTAACTTGTTGTCTTCACACTTCCTTATTATTTGGCTTCATAGGTGGTTCTGACCTTCTAGGGAGGAACTTCCCGTCGGTTTGGGTAGGGTCGACTAGATTAGTTAGTCTCCTGAGGCGGTTAGAAGCCCTAATATACCGAAGGTCAGCATAGTTAGGTCTTCACTTCTTGTCTTATTTGACTTATAGAGTGATTTCTTGTGGATATTGACGATCCTTTGGTGGTTGACTTCTGGCTCCAACGGGATTCTTGCTGGAGTAGACTAGGGAACAAGGGAGTGTTGTGCTAGTGACGAGTGTTGCAAGGTGAGTTTGACGAGGTATGCCGTCCTACTAGGGTGAAGTCTCCGATTTGCTCTGACTTGAAGATCTCGAACTCCTAGTTCTTGAGATGCTATTCCTCCCATATATTCTCGAGGTTAATCTGGGTCTCATTACCGACATCTAACACAGGGCTTCCTGAGTTACTAGGTGGGGTTATCGCTCCTCGAGCCACCTTTTTAAATAGGTCCAAGCAAACCAGAACATACAAACAAGGCAAACAGAGCGAGGGGGTCGCAATTTCCTTGGCAAACGACACACATCAAGCAACACAGGATGCACTTAGGCAAGCAAACACGGTCAATGTTAGGGACCAAGGAGTTAACTACTCGCGATGTAGGGGAATCCTATCCTTAGGACTATTGACCCTATATATCGTCTACTCCAGGTCAGAGTCACTGTCTTGCCGATAAATCCTTCATCGCATCTTCGATGCTTCTTGGTCGTGCAACACATGGGGTCTTCTGCGATGCTGTAGTCTCCTTGTGTTTGTTGGTAGTTGCTTGTCTTCATCTTGTTCTAATTGTCTTCACGGGGATCTAGATCCTACTTATTTAAAATCCGGAGGTTTGAAGTTTGGGGACAACACTTGGAGTAAGCCATTTTCGAAAGCATTTACTTAGACTAAGAGAGGAAGTGGAACTTTTTGAAACTCTTTGAGAAACTAGTTTTCGAAAGCCGAGGTTTTCAAAATAAGGTTCCTGTCTAGCGACCATGCTAACTAAGGTTCTCCTACAGTCAGGATGGCTCCGATACCAAGTCTGTGGGACCCCCGGATTAGTCCTCTAAGAATCCCTCTTATGCATATAACCACGATCCCATGATCAGTTAGTCGTGGCACATAACCGACAAGTATCATTAGATCATCCGAGAATATACCGAATTAAAAGACTTACATGAGTGCCTTTATGGCTACGTCAATAATCCTCAGCAGAACTTCTTCAAGCGTAGAGCCCGAGCCATGGCTTAACCTACAAGCAACTGACTGGGAGAACGTCCTAGCCCGCATAGTCACCAATGCCATCTTCTTCTTGATATCTGGCCAAGTTAATAGCCAGGGACAATGCCAGTGAGTACTTTGATTGTACTCGCAAACCACCTTAAGATAATAAAACAAATGGAAAGGTATGCAATATGGCTGTGGTAGTAGGAGGGCTCCAAGAGGGGTTCTTTTCTAAAATAGTTTCTCTTGTCGATATAGCATCTACATATCTTTGTTGAAAATCTTTGTAAACCATTTTGGAAACCATTTTGAAAAGTTTTGGAAAACACTAGGACATGGTCACCCATTGGTTTCCTTCTCCCGGTCGTCCCACGACCAATCTCCTTCCATCCCTCTCTAACCATCCCGTGGTCATAACAGGGATCCTTTCTGACCATCCCATGGTCAAAAATATTTTCAAAGCTTTTGCTTTTTCGAAATCCTTTTTGAAAACAAAACCAGCACCGTTCTACAGCAACCTTCCCAACCGTCCATGACCGCGGACTCGGCTATTTGAATAGATTTACACTCTACAGAGGATGTACACTTTACCCACACCATCTAGGTACCGTACCCTGATCTTCACCAATCGTGGGTCGAGTAACCGATCAAGACTCTCCGGATGCCCACTCATATATAAGTGTCTACCCTATGGGTGTTAATCCCCTCAAAACCGGGACGTCGGGCGAGGACCAACTAGAGCGCTTTTTCCAATCCTCGAGAGTGTGCGCTTTCAATGAGGGGCCCATAGTAACACGTGGAGGTCTACCGACCCTTTGTTCCTTCTCCAGGTCCCACCTTTATCGGAGAAGGCCCACCCTCCAGGGATCCCCGATCCCCTGTAGTTGTTGCGAGGCAGCTCATACCAGAATAGACAAACTTCAAATCCAGCCATGTCCCATTCGAGAGTAACGTGGTTGCACAGGGTTAATTATTCTAGCAAAACATGCAGAGAACCAGGTGCGTTTTCGTAAACCTTTTTCCTCCGGTTTTCCTCCAGCCTTTTTGTAAAACAAAACCTCTTTCTTTCTCAACATCTATTGGGAGGTCCCACCTCACCAAGGTTTTATCATAAAACATTTAGTAAAACTTTTTCCGGGGTCTTCCCATCCTCTAGCTTTGTTTCGGCTAAACTGGGATCTCCAAAGGGGTATGGTGTAAAACACCATCTATTCTACTAGGGGCAAGTAGGTATCATTGAATGGGTTGTACTTAGTATTACAATAGAGTAGTAGTTTGGAGGATCCAAACCACTACCATATATATATATCAACATACAGTAAAACAATGCAGTTTAAAAAATAGCAGGTAAAACATGCATAAGTAAAACAGTAGGACAAGGCTTATGAGCAAGAAGGTGGCTTGCCTGAGATCAGTAATATGGCATAATTTTCCCTGGACTTCTTCTTAGAAAACCATAATAACCAATATAAACCATCTCTTTCTGCTCTCCGATTTAATCGCAACTATCATCGATAGGGAACCCATGCAAACAAACAAGAGGGCACAATCAATACAAGGCATACAATAACCACTACAATTCAGCAAGAAAACAATTGAATAAACTCCAATTGAGGTTCTGTAGTTTTAGAGGGGATTGGATTTAGGAGGTTGAAATGGTCTTGGAGAAGGGGATGAAAATCCCTTAGGATTTCTAGTCTAGGAATTACCTATGAGGGGTTTTTGGACCAAGGACACATTCTGTAAGGTACCATTGTAAAAACATAATACCTGCAGATAGTTATTGATAAGATGAAACCTACAAAAGTAGTTTCACTATTTTATCAATTACCAAAGATTAATATTGATTTTTATAGTGAATAATACTCTAGTTTTAGGAAATAATTCACCACAAAGGTTCTGGAGTTCAAAAAATTATTTCCTTGGATGGTTAAGTAGGCCTTGATGCACTTGTTCACCGAGAGTTTGAACATATCCAAAAGAATTACCAGAATGCCCTCAGGAAATTCCCAAACGCAATTCTATAAACAACTTGTCTTTTTCACCAGATTAAATCTACAATATCTTTTGATTTGATTCCAAGGAAACCTGGTAGGTACTTCCAATACCTTTCCGTAGAAATTGGAATCAAACCTTTTGGAGTTAGAGAGCTGCTGTAGTGATTTATCTAGTGATAACACTAGGGATATAAATGTTTAATTTAGTAAACATCATCAGAAGCCCAATAAATCTGAAGCTCCTAGATTTTTACATATCCTGATGTACCACTTCCCTAGGAATTGGAATCAGGTCAAAACAAGTTACAATTTAACCTAGGGATATTTCTAAAGTCGGAATAGGACTGTTCTTGTTATTTTTACTATAGGAGAACAAAAGCTCCATTTGGATTGAGACCCAGGCTAGGAGATAGGTTCATGTAATACCTACTGGGGGCACTTGAGTTTACCCCCTTTGGAGTTGTATAACTACTGTAGTGAATTTGGAGGTGAATAAACCATGCACAGAATAGTTTAATTCACAGAAAAACATCGAAGGCTCAATAAATCATGAGCTCCTAGATTTAGATAGGTATTGATGTACCACATCACTGGGATTTGGAATTGGTTCAATTAGAATAAATATTTGACGTAGGGAATTTTCTAGAGTGAGGAACTCATAGTTTTTGTTATTTTTATTAAGGCCAAAATGTTATTCACCTGGGCATGATATCAAGGTCCAATGATAGGTGCAAGTAGTACCTACCAGAGGCAGTCGGGTTTACTCCAATTGGAGGGGTATAATTCCCTGAGGAAATTATCTAGTGTAATGGACACCTTCTAGTAGATTTATTTCCATGACATAAATAAAATATATCTGGGCAAGGTCCTGGCTCTACGTGTTACACCAAACACACAGGAACTTATGGGAATTTTGTTTGGGCAAAATTACTCTATATTCCATTTTTATTCGGATTTAAAATGAGCAGGGTTTAACAGATCTACTAGATTTAAATAAAAAGGAAAAAGAAGTAGGGCCGCTGGGCTGGCAACGGCCTGCTGGACACCACCACTGTGGGCCGGCCCAGGTAACGGTCGCTGGCGCGCGCGTGGCTACGCTTAAACTTGACGGGGAGGGCCCGCCGGTCAGCGATGCGGGACGACCAGGGGGGTATCGGTCATCTGGGGCCGTTCGATCTAGCCGAGATCGATGGCTCCTGCTCGTCTCCTTCCTCTGTACCAGCCCGACGAGGGAAACCCTAGGGGCGGGGACGACGAGGTCAGGGAGGCTCACCGGGGGCTCGGTAGGCGGCGAGGAGCGGTGGAGGCGACGCGGCGCTCAATGGCGAGCCTGGGGAGGGGCGGCATGAGGGGTCTCCGCGCCGGGAACTGGTTCGCGCGAGGACGCCCGAGGGAGGACTCGTCGGAGCTCGATCGAGAAGCAACCAGGACCTGCTCCATGACGAAAAGAATGGTACAGTTAGATGCAGGGGATCTAGGAGAGTCCAGGAGGGAGACATGCAGGGGAAGGGGAGCAGAGGAGAGGGAGGCATGCTCAGATCTTGGAGATGGCCGAGGAGGCCATTCTCTCCTTCCTCCGGGCAGATCAGGGCAGGGGTGATGCTGGGTGGGCCTCTGGACTATATATATCGAGGTAGGAGCTCTAGAGGGATAATGTCCATTTTGGACATGTAGGAGGGGGGACTGTTGGCCAGGGGTTGGTCCAGAGGGAGGTGGGCACGTGTAGGAATGGTACTGGTTGGGCAGAGAGGGGTGGGGTTGCTATGGTGATTAAATGAGGTAAATCCTTGTAAGATTGAGGATTGTCTCTCTCTCTCTATTAGCACATGGGCCCAAGACGTTAGTGCTACAATAGCTTAGCTACAGTACTGGTCGACCAGAGGAGAGAAGTGTGCTGTACAAGCCTAGTGGAGAGACTTTGATCTGGATTTAGCTTAATTTTAGCTATATTTGCTAAATTGGGGGAATAGATGGTTGTGAAACACGTTGAGAAACTTGCATTGTCCAAGATGAGGAAATGGTACTGGTAGATGGGTAGGGTTAATATGCCTCTCTAGGATTTATTTGGGATTTTTCAGAAGGTTAGAAGTCCTAATAAAATCCTTTATTCAAAAAGTGTAGAAGTAGTTTCTAGAAGATCATTTGATATTTTTACATGGTACAAGGTGGGTTTCTGGTTTTAGAGGGTCCCAAATGTGAGTTCTCACTTAGGGGAATTTTCCCAAGATTTATTGAGGAATAAACATATTTAAAACAATTATTATTCCAATTCAGCCATTTTAGAAAATGGGCAAAAAGAAATATTATTTATTTTTGAAGTGGGAAGATAGGGTATGATATATGTGCCTCAAAAGTTCTTAGAGTTGGGGAAGTGTTTTGGCAAAAACCAATCTTTCCCATATGGAAGAGGTTTTAAAGAGTTTGTCTATTAAAAAATTAAATTGATTTGGAGCCAAAATAATTATGGGTAATATTCGATCTATCTTGATGATCCAGGTAGATGATGTATACAAGGTGTAGCAAGCATTTGCAACCTTGGGATTGGAGAATCCAAGTTGATTTTGGTGGAATACCCTAGATTAAGGATCTAGATTGAGGTTAATTTCATACTAGCAAAACCATGTTAGATCTTGGAACTCAGATCTCCCCTTGGGGCATGGGGTAGATTTATGGATAGAACAAGTGATGTACATTGACATGGTATGGAGGTTCTAGCTTGATCCTGCTTGAGCTCACCATGACAATCTTTCGAACTTTGAATAAAATAAGCCTGCCAAAGCAGATTATCAACTAGCCTTCAAAACCATGTGGGTGTAAACAGCTCAAGCATCCACTTGGAACAAATGAAGTGGATGTTGATATACCTATATGAGTAGATCACAACCATGCAAAGAGTTGGTCCATAGAAGATTGGATGGTGGTGTGAGCTTATACCAAAGTAGGCATGTTTACTAGATTTGCAGGAAAAGTTAGTTTCTTTCCTGCAAAACCATCAAGAACAAGTGGGTTTGAGGATGATATAACCAAGGGAAAGAGTGGGTCTTGGTAGTACATAGGATGGTTAACAAGATGGTTCAAGTGTATTACCAAAAATGCACAAGGTTTGAGAAAGGAAGAGATTGAAATAGGTGATGTTGGAAACAGATTTTCAGACTTAGCCAAATTTCGCACATTTATGGTCCTTGACTAGAACATGAGAGGGGATGTTTTTGTTCGTTTGCAAGGTACCCAAGCATCATCAAGTGTATGATGTTGAAGAGTATATTGAGTAGTAAAGATCCTTGCTTGATACTGGTCTTCATTTACTTGGAAGCTTCTAGAAGGGATTACTTCATAATTGATTATAGTTAATGGTATTAGAGGATCACTTAGCATCTAGAGTTCAGTTCCTGAATGGTAATATAGATTAGGGATGGTGATCCTGGAATCATCTTGATCCTAATGATGAGCTCCTAGAGTAGCTCATGTTATCTCCTAAGCAGACAATTCAAATAGCAGACCAAGACAATTCATCAGGCAGCAGATCAAGGCAACTCATCTTACAGAAAAATCAACTACTACTTGGTTTACCACCTAGCTTAGCCTGAAGTAAGGATGGGTATTTTGAGATCGGTTGGAGGTTTAACAAGGTAAGGCCCTTGGTATCTCTACAAAGGGTAGAATTCAAATGTTTCATAAAAACGTTTTGTTAAATCTAGAGATAAGAGTTGGAGAAGGTTCTGTCTTGAAAACATAAGGAGATAGTATTCTATATTTCTCCACAGTTTTGTCAATAGAAGCTACTAAAGTAGTTTTGGTTTCATAAACATCTTGGCTCATGTTTTTGAAATGCCAGAAGATTTGAGAATATGGAAATTGAGCCAAGGTAGTTTTGGGAAGTAGCTTTTGTCAACTGGGGTTGAGATAAGGAGTATATCATCTAATACACATTCATATGCATAAGCATATCCAAACAACAAGCAAACACTTCAGTATTAAACAAGAAAAAGTTTTTGTTGTTTAATACTGAAGTGTTTGCTTGTTGTTTGGATATGCTTATGCATATGAAAAAGTTTTTGTTCGCCCATATCCAAACTGGTGGATCCATGTGGTTTAGGATAAGAACACAATGCAATGAATCTAGTGGTGGGTTAGGAAAGAAAGACACATGCAATGACTCTGTGTCAACACCCAGATTTTTAATCCCAGATGCCCGTTATGCCATACCTCGCAATCCTAGGATTACCATTTTTGTGAGACATAACGGATTGGATATCACAGTACATCATCCATTACAAACCATACATAAGGGCTTAGACAAATAAGGATCTCATGATCTAGTATTAATACAACAAGCAATGGAAATAAAAGATATGCATAGCGGTGGGGTCCATCTTCAGGGGCACAGGCAATGTTGACGAAGGCATATCGTCCTGGTTATCATAGTCGTCCTGTTGGCCATCATCTTGATAGTTTCCTTCATAGTCTGGCCATGAGAATAGCCAGGGACAAAGCCATGAGTACTCTTTAAGTACTCGCAAACTACCTCTAACAAGTAATATAGTTCCATGTTAAAGTGATAAATTTAAGTTTAACTATAAAGTTAAGTTTGAAACCTAAGCTGAGTTCTGAAGCAAAGAAAGATAAGATAAAGTTCTAGAATCACTTAAGTTGGGAAGCTATTGTCATAAACACAACCCTGTTGTGGTCAAGTCAAAATTCATCACTCATTTCATAAGTTGTTTGGAAAACATCTGACAACGAAACAATATGGCCATTCCAACTGTCCATAACCACGGACACGGCTATTCGAATAGTTTGACACTCTGCAGAGGTGGTACACTTTCACCACAAGATTCGATAAATCTGTCAGGGATAACCCTGAATCATCATACTTAGTGTGCAGATAATCAAACATAACCTTCCCTTTACACACCCTAGTATAAGCACCTCTCCTATGAGCATGGCCTCCCAACCATGAAAATCTGTCTTCTTCAGCACTGCATAGGTGGACAACATTGACAGGTAGCCTCAGCTCAAACCTCTCCCGCGAGGGAACTAATACTATTACCCAATTCAGGTAGTGTGGTTGTACGGTAAATTTGGAATGGTATCGCATCCGAATCCAACCATCAGTTTTATAAAAGGGTTAAGGCTAATGCCTCAACATTTTCACCATCATAAACCATTTGTGTTTCTCAAGACATGTCAAAACATCTCAATAGAATGACTCATCATTCCAAGGTTTTCATAATTCATTTTCACCAAGTGTTCCCTTCTAAAGTGACTCAAGTTTTTGATCTACTCTAAACTACTAAGTTAAGAGTGTTCACTAAGGTTGAAAAGATGGGTTAAATCTCATGCCATAGAATGACATCTAAAGGGTTTCTACATAGGTCAAGTTTTATACTTTTTATGCTACCTTCAAAACAAGTAAAGAACTTTGTGTAAAGTAAAGGAAGTAAAGCTGGTAAACAAGACTTGGGGTACTAATAGTTAAGGTAGTGTGACCAAAGCATGCCTAAAGCAACTTTGCTAAACCATCTAGTTTAATCCTAGCTTGCTAAGCATTATGCTTCCAAGTTTTAGCTTGCATTGTTCATGGTGGCTTGCTAGTATAATACTTGCAAGTGTAAGCTTTCCAATAGTAGCTTGCCTTGTGAAGTGCAGTGGAACACTTTCACCACAAGATTCGATACATCTTTCAGGGATAACCCTGAATCATCATACTTAGTATGCAGATAATCCAACATAACCTTCCCTTTACACACCCTAGTATAAGCACCTCTCCTATGAGCATGGCCTCCCAACCATGACAATCTTTCATCTTGGGCACTACATAGGTGGACAACATTGAGAGGTAGCCTCAGCTCAAACCTCTCCAGCGAGGGAACTAATACTAAGGCATATAAATTTCCAGCTAAGCCTTACCCAATTTAGGTAGAGATGTTGTACGGTAAATTTGGAATGGTATCGCATCCGAATCTAACCATCAGTTTTATAAAAGGGTTAAGGCTCATGCCATAGACAAGTTAAGAGTGTCCACTAAGGTTGAAAAGATGGGTTCAATATCATGCCATAGAATGACATCTAAAGGGTTTCTAAATAGGTCAAGTTTTATACTTTTTATGCTACCTTCAAAACAAGTAAAGAACTTTGTGTAAAGTAAAGGAAGTAAAGCTGGTAAACAAGACTTGGGGTACTAATAGTCAAGGTAGTGTGACCAAAGCATGCCTAAAGCATCTTTGCTAAACCATCTAGTTTAATCCTAGCTTGCTAAGCATTATACTTGAAAGTGTTAGCTTGGATTGTTCATGGTGGCTTGCTAGTATAATACTTGCAAGTGTAAGCTTGCCAATAGTATCTTGCCTTGTGAAGTGTAGTGGTTGAAGTTTTGTTCTTCTTCTTCTTCTTGGTAGAACTCCTCCTCCTCGAAAGCTTGGTCGGTACTATTGTCTATAAATACATACGGAGTACACAATCACCAAACAATACTTAACTAGTCTAATTAGTATTCTAAAACACACCTTTGATGATCTATTATCATCTTAAGCACCACAAGTTTGATTTAATATTCACCACTTAAAATATTGGATCATGTGGACACATGTCCTCACCACATATTCTAACATGTGGGAATGGGATTTAAAGGTTGGATCAATATTACTTTGGTTTAAGTTTATTATTTAATGATTTAAAGTGACTAGAAATGCCTATATAGCATTATTTTTGTACTAGTCCAAAGTCACTGCATGTAAAGCTTAATATTATTACATATTCAGATAGGTATGATGAAATGTGATTTTTGAGAGTTGGAATCAACTCAAAACCTATCTTGGTTGATTTTATAAAAATGTTGCAAGGTGCAAATGCTTCTGTTTTGTTATTTATACTAGGAGAGATCTATAACTCTAATTGAATTAAATCCAACGGGCTTGGATAGATCATTTCAATACCTTTTAGGAAAAATTGGTTTCATGCAATTTGGATTTGTCAAACTCCCAGAACTGTTTTTTAAACTAGTGGACAGAAATAAGATTAACTCTAAATAGAAAAAACTAGATTTGAATCTCTAACTTGCGCGGGAACTAACTAGGCCGGCCCAGCTACGCACAGTTCGTGTAACGGGCTGCCTGACATGCGAGCTCCATCGGTTAGCGGCACAAAAACACCAAAACGATATCTAGCATCCTAGGTCACACGATTAAAAGGGGATCTAACGGTTGAGAGTCATCGTCGACGACGGATTACTCCGGCGAGAGTTTGACCTAGATGCGGTGGTGGGGGTCGATTGGGGGCATACCAGGGCTCCAGCAAGGACGGGTGAGGCGGGCAAATGGGCTGGTAGACAACAGCGAGGCGAGGCGCGGTTGCGGCGGAGCTTGGGGTGCCCTAAATCGCAGGCGCCCTTCTCCTCCTGCTGCGGTGGCTTCGGCTCCAATTCCGGCGAGGCAGAGCTCGAGCGGCATCGGCAATAGGTGGGTGAGGTTCAGTGAGAGGTGGGGAGTGAGTGAGTGTGGAGAAATGAGGCTGGGGTGGCCTCTTTATATAGGGTCGACTAAGTAGCAGAGAAGCATGGGCGATGCTCGCCGGTGACGACGGTACAACGAGCTAGAGGCGTGGGCGGTGCGCTAGGACGGGGGGCGGTTCCCTGGCGAGTGTCCCGGTGGTGCTGGTGCAGTGGTTTGCGGTCGAGGAAAGTGAAGAGCGCGGCGCGCACTAAGTCTCTGGCGACGGCGAGTTTCATGGCTGCCGGCGACTACGGGGTACGGTCGGGGGATTGGGCATGTCTGTTACCTAGCTAGGCCGGTGGGGATCGCGTAGACGGGCGGCTGGAGCTAGGTGAAGTCTGGCTATGCGGGGACAGGGCACGCTCTGCGGGCGGCGTCGGCATGGTCGACAGGCTCCGGGCGTGGTGGTTCCTTGCCGTTTCTGGTCGCTGTCCTTGGGCTGGGGCTGGTTGGACGGTGGAGGTGGACCACGGGCGACGCGCTGGACACGGTGGGCGAGGCTGGCAGCTGCTGTGGCGCGCTGTCACCGGTGAGGGTGCTCGGCCTTAATGGCCATGACCATTTGGTCGTGTGCAGAGGGCTTGGCCGGGCTAGCAAAGGGTAGGGGGTGCACTGGGGGGACAAGGGGACCGAGTTAGGCCCAAATGGTGACCAAGGTCACTGCTCACTATAGTGTTTTGAATTTGGCCAGATTTGTGCCTGCCACCTGTTTGATGAAATGGCCACAAGAGACCAAAGTTTGAATTTTGGTTTCAAAATTTTTGAGTGTTCTCCACTGATACTAGGTAGTCTCTGGTTGCAAGGGTTTTGAAAGTGGAGCTCAAATTGATGGTTTTGGAAATAGGGGTGATCTATGCATTGAATTCAAATTTCACATGCCATTTAAAATAATTATTTGAATGTTTTTAGCAAATCAGAAGGTGGGCCTTGGTACCTCATTATATGTACTATCAAGGGGTGTAAAGACCTAGAATTATTTCCGTTGAGAAGTGAGTGCTAGGAATACCCAAAGTAGGCATCAGAGTTAATTTGGTCAAAATGACCATTTCTCCTTTTTAATTGTTTCTTATTTGATTTTCTTTGGGAAAAGTTTGGGAATGAGGTAGATGAAGTTTAAATCACCTATGAAACATTTTACAACCAAAGAATCACAGAACCATGGCAATTCAAATCAATTCCTAAATTAAATGCACATACAGATGAATGCTTTCATTTTTAATTTGGAAAAGTTTTTGTTAACCCAAATTTTGATGATTTGGATCTTGATAAGCTTGGATTGAAGTTTTGGGATGTTACAAACCTTACCCCCTTTAACAAAATCTCGTCCCGAGATTTACAAAGAAAACAAGGAACTAAAGAGATCTGGGAACTTTGTCCTAATGTAATCTTCGCGCTCCCAAGTAACTTCCTCTTCGGTATGGTTTCTCCATTAAATCTTGAGAAACTTGATGCTCCTGGTCCTGGTGGTTCTGTAAGCTTCTTCTAAGATATGGATGGGCACTTCCCGATAATTCATGTCATTGTTGATCTCAACAGCTCTGTGATCGATGTTCTTGAAAACTTCAGTCTTCTCGGGCACTTCCAAGCATTTGCGAAGTAACGAGATATGGAACACATTGTGGATGGCTGACATCTCTTCAGGAAGTTCCAGTTGATATGATACTTCTCCTCGGCGGTTCAGAATCTTGAAAGGTCTGATATATCTGGGGGCTAACTTTCCTTTCAAACTAAAGCGTTGAGTTCCTTTCAATGGCGAAACTTTGAGATACACAAAATCTCCGACATTGAAAGTCAGGTCTCTGCTTCTTTTGTCAACATAACTCTTCTGTCTGGATTGGGCGGTCTTGAGGTGCTCACGGACCTTGTGAACTTTCTCTTCAGCTTCTTTGAGAATGACGGGTCCAAAGATCTGACTCTCTCCTACTTGTGACAAATTCAAAGGGGTACGACAGTTTCTTCCATATAGGAATTAAAAGGGTGCCATCTCCAAACTAGCTTGATAACTGTTGTTATATCAGAATTCTGCGAAAGGAAGGAAGTCTTCCCATTTTGATCCGTATGCCAACTCACAAGCGCTAAGCATGTCCTCTAGGATCTGGTTGACTCTCTCAGTCTGTCCATCGGTTTGCGGGTGATACGTGGTACTGAAGTTCAACTTGGTTCCTAATCCTTCTTGGACTTTCTGCTAAAATCTTGAGGTAAACTGAGTCCCTCGATCTGACACTATGGTCTTGGGGGTTCCATGCAGACTAACAATCCTAGCAATATACAGTTCTACTAGCTTTGCACTCTTGTAGGTAGTCTTGACAGGTATAAAGTGGGCTACCTTGGACAATCTATCAACTATGACCCAAATTGTGTCATTTCCCCTACTAGAAGTAGGCACACCGGTGATAAAGTCCATTCCAACGGAATCCCGTTTCATTCCGGAATCTGCAATGGCTGCAACAGTCCTGCAAGTCTCTAATGCTCTGCTTTGACTCTTTGACAGATGTCACACTTGGCGATGTAGCTCCCGATTTCTCTCTTCATCTTGTGCCACCAAAATTGCTCTTTCAAATCCTGATACATCTTCGTTCCTCCGGGGTGGATAGAATAAAGAGTACCATGAGCTTCCTTCATGATAACTTGCTTCAGCTCCGAATCTGCTAGCACACAGATACGTCCTTTGTACCACAGTACACCTTCTTCTTCTTTGGTGAATCCAGGTACCTTTCCTGTACCAATACGACGTTTGATACCATCTATACTTTCATTCCCCTTCTGGGCTTCCTTGATTTGGCTAATCAAACTGGGTTGAAGTTCAAGGCTAGCTAAGAATCCTTTGCTAACAAATTCAGTCCTGAACTGCTCCAACTCTTCGTACAAACTTGGTTGCTTCTCCTTGATCATGGTGTTTAGCCTACATGGCAATCTGCTAAGAGCATCCACTACCACATTGGCTTTGTCGGGGTGATAGTGAATGTCTAGGTCATAATCCTTGATTAGCTCTATCCATCTCCTTTGCCTCATATTCAGCTCTTTCTGAGTGAAGATATATTTTAAACTCTTATGATCTGAGTAAATCTCACAGCGATTACCCATCAAATAATGATGCCATGTCTTCAATGCTAGAACCACAGCCGCTAGCTCAAGATCATGGGTCAGAAAATTTTGCTCATGTTGCTTCAGTTGTCGAGACAAATACGCGATGACTTTGCCTTCTTGCATCAATACACATCCTAGACCAAGCTTGGATGCGTCACAATATACATCAAACAGCTTCTTGATGTCTGGCATGATTAATATTGGGGCTGATATCAATCTCTTCTTCAGCTCCTGAAAACTGGCTTCACATTTGTCTGTCCATTCAAACTTCTTGTCCTTCTTCAACATTTGGGTCATTGGTCGGGCTATGCTCGAGAATCCTTCTACGAACTTGCGGTAATATCCCGCTAATCCGAGAAATCCATGGACTTGGGTTTGAGTGGTTGGGGCTTCCCATTCTTCGACAACTTTGATCTTGGAGGGATCAACACAGACTCCTCCGGCAGACACAATATGTCCTAGGAATCCTACTTCTTTCAGCCAAAACTCACACTTGCTGAACTTGGCATATAACTGATGCTCTCTCAGGGTTTCTAGGATAACTCTCAGATGTTGCTCATGGTCTTATTCTGACTTGGAGTAGATAAGGATGTCGTCGATAAACACAACTACAAACTTATCTAGGAGATTCATAAAGATCTTATTCATGAGATTCATGAAATAAGCAGGGGCATTGGCTAATCCAAAAGACATAACCGTATACTCGTATAAACCATAGCGAGTAGTAAAGGCGGTCTTCGGAATATTGATGGGTTCGTAGCATGGAAAACAAAAAAATTCTACCGCAAGAACGAACAAAACCCTGATCTAATCTAGATAAAAGCCAAGATCTAATCTATTAGACATGTGCAACGAGATAGATCTGTACTAACCCTTGTAGATCTGAAAGCGTTACGAGATTGGATCTCGTGGTTGATGTAGTCGATCACTTGCCGATCTCAAGATCGTGTGGACGATTCTTCCGGTGCCACGTTCCGGCAGCGCTTCCGCAGTCGGTCACACGTGCGGAGTCGAAGCAGACCTTCCTCTCCCTGTTCCAGCGAGCAGTGGAGGTAGTAGATCTTCTCCACGGAATCCCAGCAGCATGACGGCGTGGTGGTGGTGGTGGAGTAGAGAATTATGCAGGGCTTCGCCTAAGCCTGAGCAGAAGGAAGGAGGAGGAGAGAGGCGGCTAGGGGAAAGAGTGGAGGGGCAAGGAGGGGTGGCGCCTTCACCCCTCTATATATAGAGGGAGGGGTGCGGCCTAGGGTTCCCACCCCTAGGCCCACCCCCTAGGGTCGGCGCACAAGGGAGCTTGGGGGGAGAGTCCTTCCCCCCCCCCCCCAAGTTTCCTCTTTAAATTTCCCTTTATCCTTTTATCCTTTCTTGGTTTTCAAGTAAACTCCAAAAAAAATTCTAGAACCTTCCAGAACATTCTGAAACCTTCTAGAATCCCCATATAAATACTCCGAAACATTTCCTAACTTAGAAAATGATCTCCATTATATGAATCTTATTCTCCGGACAATTCTGGATCTCGTCGTGATGTCCCAGATCCAATCCGAGACTCCGAACATCATTGGGTCTCCAACGCACATTCCATATCTACTTAAAACAACTTCGAACCTTAAGTGTGTCACCCTACGGTTCGTGAATATGTAGACATGACAGAGACACATCTCCTATCAATAACCATCAGCGGGACCTGGAGATCCATAATGGCTCCCA
The DNA here is from genome assembly GCA_910589775.1 of Avena eriantha. NCBI lineage: Eukaryota > Viridiplantae > Streptophyta > Magnoliopsida > Poales > Poaceae > Avena > Avena eriantha. Next base: position 207,758,942 of record OU342740.1, read on the forward strand.
CATACTCAACGATGACTTCGTGATCGATAGAACCATTTACATACGAAACCAATTCCCTTTGTCACGCGATACTATACTTATCCGAGGTTTGATCATCGGTATCTCCATACCTAGTTCTACCTCGTTACTGATAAGTACTCTTTACTCGTTCCATGTTATGGCATCCCTTGTGACCTAGTCACATGCTTGCAAGCTAACTAGATGACATTCCACCGAGAGGGCCCATAGCATATCTATCCGTCATATGCATGGACAAATCCCAATCTTGGTCCATGCCCTTCAACACATACTTTCAGAATACCCAATGACACCTTTATAACCACCTAGTTACGAAGCGGTGTTTGATGTCATCAAAGTACCCATCCGGTGATGGTGATTAACACAACCTCATGGCCGAAGGATTAGGTTACTATGCATTTAAAAGCTTATAGCAATACGAACTTAATGACCTGATCTTATGCTACGCTTACTATGGGTGTGTGTCCATCACATCATTCTCCTAATGATATAACCTTGTTATTAATGACATCCAATGTCCATGACCAGGAAACCTTGATCATCTATTAATCAACAAGCTAGTTCAACAAGAGGCTTACTAGGGACTCTTTTATGTTTACAAAACACACAAGTATTAGCGTTTCCTTATAATACAATTATAGCATGGGATGTAAACATTCATCATAAACACAAAGATATAATAATAACCACTTTTATTATTGCCTCTTGGGCATATCTCCAACAGTCTCCCACTTGCACTAGAGTCAATAATCTAGATTACCTGGTAATATACCTAACAATCATGGCGTTCTGTTGTTGGTCATGCTTTGCCCTAGGGAGAGGTTTAGTCAACGGATCTGCCACATTCAGATCAGTGTGTACTTTGCAAATCTTTATGTCACCATCTCGGACATACTCGCGAATAGCATGGAAACGTAGCTTGATGTGCTTCAGCTTGCTATGTGACCTTGGCTCCTGTGCATTAGCTATGGCACCTGTGTTGTCACCGTAGATGGCCATCGGGTCCAACGCACTGGGAACCATGCCAAGTTCAGTAATGAATTCCTTCATCCATATGGCTTCTTGTGCAGCCTCCGAAGCAGCTATGTATTCCGATTCAGTTGAAGATTTCGCCACAACGCTTTGCTTGGCACTCCTCCAGCTCACTACGGCACCATTCAAAATAAATACATATCCCGAATGTGACTTCGAGTCATCCGGATCGGTGTTCCAACTAGCATCGGTGTAACCGTTTACAACAAGTTGTTTATCACCTCCATAAGAAAGAACCATATCCTTAGTCCTATTTAGGTACTTTAGGATATTCTTGACCGCTGTCTAGTGCTCCATTCCAGGATCACTTTGATATCTGCTAGTCAAACTAACAGCATGTGCTATATCCGGTCTTGTACACAGCATGGCATGCATCATAGAACCTATGGCCGAGGCATAGGGAATATTATTCATTTTCACTCTATCTTCTGCCGTAGCTGGACTTTGAGTCTGACAACATGGGCACGAACCCTTTCTTGCTCTCTTCCATTCTAAACTTCTTTAGAACTTTGTCTAAGTATGTACTTTGTGAAAGCGCTATTAGGCGTCTTGATCTATCTCTATAAATCTTGATGCCTAGAATATATGCCGCTTCGCCAAGATCCTTCATTGAAAAACTATTATTCAAATAGGCTTTGACACTATTAAGAAGTTCTATATCATTTCCAATCAACAATATGTCATCTACATATAGTACTAGGAATGCTACAGAGCTCCCACTCACTTTCTTGTAAATACAAGCTTCTCCATAAGTTTGTATAAATCCAAAGTTTTTGATTACTTTATCAAAACATTGATTCCAACTCCGGGATGCTTGCTTCAGTCCATAAATGGAGCGCTGAAGTTTGCATACCTTGTCAGCATCTTTAGGATCGACAAAACCCTTGGGTTGTACCATATACAACTCTTCCTCAATGTCACCATTAGGGAACGCCATTTTGACATCCTAATCGAAATGTGCAGAAATTGCTAACAAAATCCTCACAGACTTTAGCTTCACTACTGGTGAGAATGTCTCATCATAGTCAACTCCTTGAATTTGTCGGAACCCTTTCGCGACAAGTCGAGCTTTATAGACGGTAACATTACCATCAACATCTGTTTTTCTCTTGAAAATCCATTTGTTCTCGACAGCCTTATGGCCATCCAGTAAGTCCACCAAAGTCCATACTTGGTTTTCGTACATGGATCCCATTTCAGATTTCAGGGCTTCTAGCCATTTGTCGGAATCTGGTCTCACCATAGCTTCTTCATACGTCGTAGGGTCATCAGTGTTGTCCACCAACATGACGTTCAAGGCAGAGTCATACCAATCAGGAGTGGTACGATCCCTCGTTGACCTGCGAGGTTCAGCAGCAACTTCGTTTGAAGTTTCATGATCATCATCATTACCTTCCTCTCCAATTGGTGCAGGCGGCACAAAAACAACTTCCGGTGCTGCGCTACTCACAAATCCGAGAGAAGGTTCAATAACCTCATCGAGTTCTACTTTCCTTCTAGTCACTTCCTTCGAGACAAACTCCTTCTCAAGAGGGTATCCTATGAAGACGCATTTCTCCGCTTTGGGTTCAAGCTTATCAGGTTGTAACTTCTTTACATATGCTTCGCAACCCTAAACTTTAAGGAACGACAACTTAGGTTTCTTACCAAACCACAATTCGTACGGTGTCGTCTCAACGGATTTAGATGCTGCCCTATTTAAAGTGAATGCGGCTGTCTCTAATGCATAGCCCCAAAATGATAGCGGTAAATCTGTAAGAGACATCATAGACTGAACCATATCTAAGAGAGTTCGATTACGACGTTCGGACACACCATTACGCTGTGGTGTTCCTGGCGGTGTCAACTGCGGAAGTATTCCACATTTCTTTAAATGCATGCTAAACTCATAACTTAGATATTCACCTCCGTGGTCAGAACGCAGAAACTTAATCTTCTTGTTACGATGATTTTCCACTTCACTTTGAAATTCCTTAAACTTCTCGAAAGTTTCGGACTTATGTTTCATAAAGTAGACATACCCATATCTACTTAAGTCATCCGTGAAAGTGAGAACATAACGATATCCACCACGCGATGCTACACTCATTGGACCGCACACATCGGTATGTATTATTTCCAATAAGTCTGTAGCTCGCTCCATTATTCCAGAGAATGGAGTCTTAGTCACTTTTCCCATTAGACATGCTTCGCATCTTTCAAGTGATTCAAAATCAAGTGATTCAAGAAGTCCATCAGAATGTAGTTTCTTCATACGCTTCACTCCAATGTGACCAAGACGACAGTGCCACATGTATGTAGAATTATCATTCAATTTTGTTCGTTTAGCATCTATGTTGTGAACATGTGTATCAGTACTATCGAGATTTAGTAAGAATAAACCATTCATCTCAGGTGCATTACCATAAAAGATATTACTCATATAAATCGAACAACCTTTATTCTCGGACTTAAAAGAGTAACCGTCTCGCAATAAACAAGATCCAGATATAATGTTCATGCTTAACGCAGGCACCAAATAACAATTATTCAAATTTAAAACTAATCCCGAAGGTAGATGTAGAGGGAGCATGCCGACGGCGATCACATCAACCTTGGAGCCATTTCCAACGCGCATCGTCACCTCGTCTCTCGCCAGTCTTCGTTTATTCCGCAGCTCCTGTTTCGAGTTACAAATATGAGCAACCGAACCAGTATCAAATACCCAGGCACTACTACGATTACTAGTAAGATACACATCAATAACATATATATCAAATATACCTTTCTTCTTGATGTTGCCATTCTTCATATCCTCCAGGTACTTGGGGCAGTTACGCTTCTAGTGACCAGTACCCTTCCAGTAGAAGCACTCAGTTTCAGGCTTGGGACCAGCCTTGGGCTTCTTAGCAGGTGCGGCAGCTTTCTTGCCGTCCTTCTTGAAGTTGCACTTGTTTTTAGGATTGCCCCGTCTCTTGAAATTGGTGGTCTTATTGACCATCAATAGTTGGTGATCCTTCTTGATCTCCACTTCAGCAGTTTTCAGCATGGACGATAGTCCAGGCAACGTCTTGTTAATGGAGTGCATATTGTAGTTCATCACAAAGTTCTTATAACTCGGTGGCAGTGATTTGAGGAGACGGTGAATCCCTAACTCATTAGGAATCGATATCCCCAACTCTTGGAGCTTGTTTGTGTACCCAGACATGGTGAGCATGTTCTCGTTAACGGAGCTACCCTCTTCCATCTTACAGTTAAAGAACTTTTCGGAGGCCTCATAGCTCTCCATGGCCGCGCGAGTCTCAAAAATTAGCCTGAGCTCCTTAATGATCTCGAACGGGTCGTGGTGCTCAAAGCGCTTCTGGAGCTCCACTTCTAAACCGTACAGGATGGCACACTGAACTGTGGAGTAATGACTTTTCCGAGTGGCGTAAACATTCTTTACGTCATCGGTGGCATCTTCTGCAGGTGGGTCACCTAGCGGTGCTTCGAGCACATAGGTCAACTGACCAGCCCTGAGGACGATCTTCAATCCACGGAACCAGTCCGTGAAATTGCTTCCATTGTTCTTAAGCTTTTCTTTCTCTAGGAACGCATTGAAAATGATGGAGGGGGTCGCCATAATCTACAACAAATTTGCAAGTAGTTTAGACTAAGTTTATGATAAATTGAGTTCAAATTTAATTCTTAAATTAACTAGGTGAACTCCCACTCAAAACAACATCCCTCACATTGTCTTAGTGATTACACGAACCAAGTCCACTAAACCAAGTCCGATCTTCACGAGAGAAGATGTAGTTTCATCGGCGAACAATCTTCATGTTCATCATATCATTTATATGACTCATGCTCTACCTTTCGGTATTCCGTGTTCCGAGACCATGTCTGTACATGCTAGGCTCGTCAAGATTAACCTTAGTTTCTGCATGTGCAAATCTGGCTTGCACCTGTTGTATGCACACGTAGAATCTATCACATCCGATCATCACGAGATGCTTCGAAACGACGAGTCTTAGCAATGGTGCCAACTAAGGGTGAACACTTTATTACTTGATATTTAGTGAGAGGGATCATCTTATAATGCTACCGTCACGATCTAAGCAATACAAGATGCATAAAGGACTAACATCACAGGCAATTCATAATTAGTGTGATATGATATGGCCCTTTCTACTTATGCCTTTTGATCTCCATCTCCAAAGCACGAACATGATCTCCACATCACCAGCATGGCGTCAAGGTCAGTGGCGCCGCTTCATGGTTGTCCATCATCACTAGCAACTATTACAACTACTCGGAATAAAGCTATTACAAGATGAATAGACACGCAGGTCTTAACAGAATTAGAGACAACCATTAGGCTCCTGCCGGTTGCCATATTACAACAAGGATCATTGCATACATCAAATATAATCACAATCACATGATGGCCATATCACATCACAAAACCCCTGCAAAAACAAGTTAGACGCCTCTAATTTTCTTTGCATGTTTACGTGGTTTGGGGCTTTCGAATAAGAACGGATCTTACCTACGAAACTGAACCACAACGTTGATACAAGTGCTATCAATTTCAAAGTGTAAACTAGATCTATACTATGGTGGGAGAGACAGACACCCGCAAAGCCACTTGTGCAAAGCAAGTTACACGTCAAGCGTGGAGCAAGTCTCATGTGCGATGACATGTAAGGTTAGCCCGAGCCGCTTCATCCCACCATACCACAAGATGCAAAGTACACAAAGCAAAAGACGGCACGAGCACCAACACCCACAAAACCATTGTGTTCTACTCGTGCAACAGATCTACGCATAGACACGGCTCTGATACCACTAGTGGGTTCGTAGCATGGAAAACAAAACATTTCTACCACAAGGACGAACAAAACCCAAATCTAATCTAGATAAAAGCCAAGATCTAATCTATTAGACATGTGCAACGAGATAGATCTGTACTAACCCTTGTAGATCCGAAAGCATTACGAGATTGGATCTCGTGGTTGATGTAGTCGATCACTTGCCGATCTCAAGATCGTGTGGACGATCTTTCCGGCGCCGCGTTCCGGCAGCGCTTCCGCAGTCGGTCACACGTGCGGAGTCGAAGCAGACCTTCCTCTCTCTGTTCCAGCGAGCAGCAGAGGTAGTAGATCTTCTCCACGGAATCCCAGTAGCACGACGGCGTGGTGGTGGTCATGGAGTAGAGAATTATGCAGGGCTTCGCCTAAGCCTGAGCAGAAGGAAGGAGGAGGAGAGAGGCGGCTAGGGGAAAGAGTGGAGGGGCAAGCAGGGGTGGCACCTCCACCCCTCTATATATAGAGGGAGGGGTGCGGCCTAGGGTTCCCACCCCTAGGCCCACCCCTAGGGCCGGCGCACAAGGGAGCTTGGGGGGAGAGTCCTTCCCCCCCAAGTTTCCTCTTTAAATTTCCCTTTATCCTTTTATCCTTTCTTGGTTTTCAAGTAAACTCCAAAAAATCTTCTAGAACCTTCCGGAACATTCCGAAACCTTCTAGAATCCCCATATAAATACTCCGAAACATTTCCTATCTTAGAAAATGATCTCCATTATATGAATCTTATTCTGCGGACAATTCCGGATCTCCATGTGATGTCCCGGATCCAATCCGAGACTCCGAACATCATTCGGTCTCCAACGCACATTCCATATCTACTTAAAACAACTTCGAACCTTAAGTGTGTCACCGTACGGTTCGTGAATATGTAGACATGACAGAGACACATCTCCTATCAATAACCATCAGCGGGACCTGGAGATCCATAATGGCTCCCACATACTCAACGATGACTTCGTGATCGATAGAACCATTTACATACGAAACCAATTCCCTTTGTCACGCGATACTATACTTATCCGAGGTTTGATCGTCGGTATCTCCACACCTAGTTCTACCTCGTTACTGATAAGTACTCTTTACTCGTTCCATGTTATGTCATCCCTTGTGACCCAGTCACATGCTTGCAAGCTAACTAGATGACATTCCACCGAGAGCGCCCAGAGCATATCTATCCGTCATATGGATGGACAAATCCCAATCTTGGTCCATGTGCTTCAACACATACTTTCAGAATACCCAATGACACCTTTATAACCACCTAGTTACGAAGCGGTGTTTGATGTCATCAAAGTACCCATCCGGTGATGGTGATTAACACAACCTCATGGTCGAAGGATTAGGTTACTATGCATTTAAAAGCTTATAGCAATACGAACTTAATGACTTGATCTTATGCTATGCTTACTATGGGTGTGTGTCCATCACATCATTCTCCTAATGATATAACCTTGTTATTAATGACATCCAATGTCCATGACCAGGAAACCATGACATCTATTAATCAACAAGCTAGTTCAACAAGAGGCTTACTAGGGACTCTTTTACGTTTACAAAACACACAAGTATTAGTGTTTCCTTATAATACAATTATAGCATGGGATGTAAACATTCATCATAAACACAAAGATATAATAATAACCACTTTTATTATTGCCTCTTGGGCATATCTCCAACAAATATCCATTGCACGAATCTTAAGTTGGTGATAACCAGTCGTAAGATCAATCTTTGAGAATACCTGAGCTCCAGTCAACTGATCAAATAGATCCTCTATCTTTGGCAAGGGGTAATTGTTCTTGATGGTGACATCATTCAACTTTCTGTAGTCTGTGCACAAACGATTGTCTCCATTTTTCTTGTCGACGAATAACACAGGTGATCTCCATGGCGATGCGCTTGGTTGAATCAAGCCTTTCTCCAACATGGCATCCAACTACTTCTTCAGTTCCACTAACTCTGAGGGCTTCATGCTCTAGGGTCTCTGGGCTATTGGTACGGTTCCGGGGATTAGTTCGATAATGAACTCAATATCCCTATCTGGGGGCATACCTTGCAATTCATCTGGGAATACGTCGGGGTGTTCACAGACTACTCTGACTTGGTCAATGGTGGGCAGGGCTACACTCTTGTTGCACCTGAATTGACGGGGTAAGGTTTCCGAGATATGCTCTACGGTTACTCCAGAGCTACTGGTCATGGTGACGGCTTTCTTAGCACAGTCTATTAGTTCTTTATGCCTTGACATCTAGGCCATACCTAGTACTACTTCCAAACCTTTGGTTCCAAGTACAATTAGGTTGGCATAAAAATTTATCCCATGTATTCTGATAGGAACAGCCTTGCAAATTTTTCTAGATTTGGTTGTTGAACCGGGGATTTGAACTATCATGACATGCTTCAGGTTGGTTGGCTGAATCTTACTAGTGCATGCAAATTCTTCGGGGACAAATGAATGCGATGCTCCTGAATCAAACAATACTCTTGCTAAAACTAAGTTGACAGAAAACATACCCAGCACTACATCTGGCGCTTCCTGGGCTTCTTCTGCGTTCATGTGGAAGAGACGGCCGTTCAGGTTGTGAGGGTTCCCTGGGGAAAATCTTCTTCCTGGTTGAACACGATGCTGTTGCTGAGCTGTAGCATTCACATTGGCATTGGCTGCAGTCTTCTTGGGACACTCATTGGAGTTGTGATTGTTTCCTCCGGGCTTCCCATTGCGTCCGCTACGGTTGGGGTAGCTTGGGCGAGACGTTCGGGGTCGGTTGTTCCTTGGTGCATATCCCGATGAAGGGTTGGGACGGTACTTCTGGTGACTGCTGGATCCAGACTGCTGCATCATACGACGCTTGCGATTGTCATTTGCCTGGTTAATCTTCCCTTCCATCTGAATGGCAGAGTCGACTAGCTCTTCGAGATCCTCGAAACGGATGTTGACGAGGATTGTCCGCATCTCATCATGCAGTCTGTTCAGGAATCTCTCCTTCTTCTTGGCCTCCTTGTTGATCTCATCAGGTGCATATCTGGCAAGTGACAGGAATTTGTCACGGTACTCCACCACAGTCATTCTTCCTTGCTTCAATTCGCGGAATTCATCTCTCATCCTGTTGATTAGACCTTATGGCACGTGGGTGCGGCTGAACTTGACTTTGATTGCTTCCCATGTCATAGCTTGACCATGGTTCATCAGGCGGATACTGTTCCACCAAGCTCTTGCATCTCCTGCCAAATAGTGGGTGGCGAAGAGCAGTTTCTCATTTTCATCAACTCTTGCAACTTCTAAGTTGTTTACCATGGTCTGTAACCAGTCATCAGCATCTAGTGGGTTTTCTGACGTGCTAAAGATTGGGGGATTGGTATTCTGGAAGTTCTTCAGCTTGGATCCTTGATGACCCTGATTTCCATGCCCTTGTTTGTTGAGAGCCATCTGGGCGATCTGCTGCAGTGTTGCTAAGTTGGCTTGGCGCTCTGCCCTACCTGCTTCACGGTCTGCGATGAGATTCTGCAAGATCTGAAGCATTGGGTCTTGCGACGAGCTGCTTCCTCCTTGGTTTCCATGAGTCATCTGAAGATTGAGCTGGATATAGGGGTAAGAGGGAAATTCTAAGGTTCATGGTTTTGGGGTTTTCAAAGCTAGAACTTTGAGTTAGACTCAGGGTTTTCAACTAACTTCATTTCATTCATGCAAACAAGCACACGGTATAACACACACCACAACAAACAAAGGAAAACAGATGGTTTGAAGAACCATTCTGCAAACTACGATACATTGGGACCGATACATCTTATGCTACGATAGTGCCCTAGTGCATCTACTCATCGTCGGCGAAGTCGGAGAACTCATCGTCAGTGTAGAAGTCCACGGCATCCTTTGCCAGAAAGTCATCATCATTGCTGAGGAAAGTATCCATGTCTCCCTGGATGTCTTCACCCTCATCTTCTTCTTCCTTTGCTGCAAGTTGGGCTACCTGCTCCTTGACTGTCTTCTCGAGGTCGGCCACCTTCTTGCGAAGACGGGTGATGGTGCGATCCTTCTTTGCACGCTGGCGGCGAAGAGACTGGCATTCCTAGACGAGAAGTGCGAAGGTCTGGGCCTTCTGGTCGGCAATGGCACGGTTCTGGTTGGCTAACTCTCTGGCATTGTCCAGCTCCTTCTGACGGCCATACAACAGGAAGTCAAGGTTCTCCACTTGGTGCTTCAGTGCTGGATGACTTGGCATCTCCATCGGCATTCCCGTGAAGTCACGTCTTGCATAGTGGGCAAAACGGGTTCCTTGGATTTGGTTGATGTTGAGGGCACATAGACGTGCGAGAGCTTAATGCATTGCCCTGGCTAATCCATCTAGCCAGTTGTTCTCTCTCACGGAGAACTGAATTCTCCTAGAAGTTGGTGCCTTGATGCTTCCTCTAAGATCTGCGGTGACTAGCCACTGTAGGTCTCCTCCTGGGGGTCCTGGAAGTTGAGCTCCAAGAAACTCTGGATGTGGGCATCCCAGTAACTCCGACAGTGAATCCAGATCCCTCTCGAAGATCAGCTGACCTCTGTTTCCCAACTTGTAGAACTTGCTGAACTGAGACTCCATCTACAAGAATTTAGGATGAGGAAGTTAGTGGAGTGATCAAGTGTGTCAAAACTTTAAGTAGCAATGTAAGAATTTTGGGGAACATGAATTTTTTAGAAAGAATGAATCCACAAGGATAAGAGAGGAGATAGTTTTTCATAAATACTCACTTTGGTTTTGAAACTAAGTTTTTGTTTAGACGTCCATTCTAACTAGGGTTTCCTATGGTCAGGATGGCTCTGATAACAACTTGTCAACACCCGGATTTTTAATCCCAGATGCTCGTTATGCCATACATCGCAATCCCAGGATTACCATTTTTGCGAGACATAACGGATTGGATATCACAGTACATCATCCATTACAAACCATACATAAGGTCTTACACAAATAAGGATCTCATGATCCAGTCTTAATACAACAAGAAGCGGAAATAAAAGATAAGTGTAGAGGTGGGGTCCATCTTCAGGGGCACAAGCAATGTTGACGAAGGCAGATCGTCCTAGTTATCATAGCCGTCCTGTTGGCCATCATCTTGATAGTTTCCTTCATAGTCTGGCCATGAGAATAGCCAGGGACAAAGCCATGAGTACTCTTTAAGTACTCGCAAACTACCTCTAACAAGTAATATAGATCTAAGTTAAAGTGATAAATCTCAGTTTAACTATAAAGTTAAGTTTGAAACCTCAGCTAAGTTCTGAAGCAAAGAAAGATAAGATAAAGTTCTAGAATCACTTAAGTTGGGAAGCTATTGTCATAAACACAACCCTGTTGTGGTCAAGTCAAAATTCATCATTCATTTCATAAGTTGTTTGGAAAACATCGGACAATGAAACAGTATGGCCATTCCAACTGTCCATAACCGCAGACGCGGCTATTCGAATAGTTTGACACTCTGCAGAGGTGGAACACTTTCACCACAAGATTCGATACATCTTTCAGGGATAACCCTGAATCATCATACTTAGTATGCAGATAATCCAACATAACCTTCCCTTTACACACCCTAGTATAAGCACCTCTCCTATGAGCATGGCCTCCCAACCATGACAATCTTTCATCTTGGGCACTACATAGGTGGACAACATTGAGAGGTAGCCTCAGCTCAAACCTCTCCAGCGAGGGAACTAATACTAAGGCATATAAATTTCCAGCTAAGCCTTACCCAATTTAGGTAGAGATGTTGTACGGTAAATTTGGAATGGTATCGCATCCGAATCTAACCATCAGTTTTATAAAAGGGTTAAGGCTCATGCCATAGACAAGTTAAGAGTGTCCACTAAGGTTGAAAAGATGGGTTCAATATCATGCCATAGAATGACATCTAAAGGGTTTCTAAATAGGTCAAGTTTTATACTTTTTATGCTACCTTCAAAACAAGTAAAGAACTTTGTGTAAAGTAAAGGAAGTAAAGCTGGTAAACAAGACTTGGGGTACTAATAGTCAAGGTAGTGTGACCAAAGCATGCCTAAAGCATCTTTGCTAAACCATCTAGTTTAATCCTAGCTTGCTAAGCATTATACTTGAAAGTGTTAGCTTGGATTGTTCATGGTGGCTTGCTAGTATAATACTTGCAAGTGTAAGCTTGCCAATAGTATCTTGCCTTGTGAAGTGTAGTGGTTGAAGTTTTGTTCTTCTTCTTCTTCTTGGTAGAATTCCTCCTCCTCGAAAGCTTGGTCGGTACTATCGTCTATAAATACATACGGAGTACACAATCACCAAACAATACTTAACTAGTCTAATTAGTATTCTAAAACACACCTTTGATGATCTATTATCATCTTAAGCACCACAAGTTTGATTTAATAGTTTCACTCTTTTTATTTTAGAAAAGTAATTTCTACTCATTGAAAAATTAACTAAGATTTAATATTCACCACTTAAAATATTGGATCATGTGGACACATGTCCTCACCACATATTCTAACATGTGGGAATGGGATTTAAAGGTTGGAGCAATATTACTTTGGTTTAAGTTTATTATTTAATGATTTAAAGTGACTAGAAATGCCTATATAGCATTATGTTGGTACTAGTCCAAAGTCACTGCATGTAAACCTTAATATTATTACATATTCAGATACGTATGACGAAATGTGATTTTTGAGAGTTGGAATCAACTAAAAACCTATCTTGGTTGATTTTATAAAAATGTTGCAAGGTGCAAATACTTCTGTTTTGTTATTTTTACTAGGAGATATCTATAACTCTATTTGAATTAAATCCAACGGGCTTGGATAGATCATTTCAATACCTTTCAGGACAAATTGGTTTGATGCAATTTGTATTTGTCAAACTCCCATAATTGATTTTTAAACTAGTAGACAGAAATAAGATTAACTCTAAATAGAAAAAACTAGATTTGAATCTCTAGCTTGCGCGGGAACTAACTGGGTCGGCCTAGCTACGCACAGTGCACGCAATGGGCTGCCTGACATGCGGGCTCCACCGGTCAGCAGCACAAAAACACCGAAACGGTATCTAGCATCCTAGGCTGGACGATTAAAAGGGGATCTAACGGTGGATAGTCATCGTCGACGACGGATTACTTCGGCGAGAGTCTGACCTAGACACGGCGGTGGGGGTCGATTGGGGGCGTACCAGGGCTCCAGCAAGGTCGGTGAGGCGGGCAAATGGGCTGGTAGACGACGGCCAGGCGAGGCACGGTTGCGGCGGAGCTTGGGGTGCCCTAAATCGCGGGCGCCCTTCTCCTCCTACTGCGGCGGCTTTGGCTCCAATTCTGGCAAGGCAGAGCTCGAGCAGCAACGGCGATAGGTGGGTGAGGCTCAGTGAGAGGTGGGGAGTGAGTGAGTGTGGAGAAATGAGGCTGGGGTGGCGTCTTTATATAGGGTCGACTGAGCAGCAGAGAAGCATGGGCGGTGCTCGCCGGTGACGACGGCACAGCGAGCTAGAGGCGTGGGCGGTGCGCTAGGACGGTGGGCGGTGCCCTGGTGAGTGTCACGGTGGTGGTGGTGTAGTCGTTTGCGGTCAGGGAGAGTGAAGAGCACGACACACACTAAGTCTCTGCTGACGACGAGTTTCATGGCGGCCGGCGACTACGGGGTACGGTCGGGGGATTGGGCATGTCTGTTAGCTTGCTAGGCCGGTGGGGATCGCGTAGACGGGCGGCTGGAGCTAGGCGAAGTATGGCTAAGCGGGGACAGGGCACGCTCTGCGGGCGGCGTCGGCATGGTCGACAGGCTCCGGGCGCGGCGGTTCCTAGTTGTTCTGGTCGCTGTCCTTGGGCTGGGGCTGGTTGGACGGTGGAGGTGGACCACGGGCGACGTGCTGGACATGGTGGGCGAGGCTGGCAGCTGCTGTGGCGCGCTGTCGCCGGTGAGGGTGCTCAAGGTGCTCGGCCTTAATGGCCATGACCATTTGGTCGTGTGCGCAGGGCTTCGGCGGGCTAGCAAAGGGTAGGGGGTGCACTAGGGGGACAAGGGGACCGAGTTAGGCCCAATTGGTGACCAAGATCACTGCTCACTATAGTGTTTTGAATTTGGCCAGATTTGTGCGTGCCACCTGTTTGATGAAATGGCCGCAAGAGACCAAAGTTTGAATTTTGGTTTCAAAATTTTTGAGTGTTATCCACTGATACTAGGTAGTCTCTGGTTGCAAGGGTTTTGAAAGTGGAGCTCAAATTGATGGTTTTTGAAATACGGGTGATCTAGGCATATGCATTGAATTCAATTTTCACATGCCATTTTAAATAAGTATTTGAATGTTTTTAGCAGATCAAAATGCTACCTCATTATGTGTACTACCAGGGCGTGTAAAGACCTAGAATTATTTCTATTGAGAAGTGATTGCTAGGAATAGCCAAAGTAGGCATGAGAGTTAATTTGGCCAAAATGACCATTTCTCCCTTTTCATTGTTTTTGATTTGATTTTCTTTGGGAAAAGTTTGGGAATGAGGTAGATGAAGTTTAAATCACCTAAGAAACATTTTACAACCAAAGAATCACAGAACCATGGCAATTCAAATCAATTCCTAAATTAAATGCACATACACATGAATTTGGAAAAGTTTTTGTTAACCCTAATTTTCATGATTTGGATCTTGATAAGCTTGGATTGAAGTTTTGGGATGTTACACTCTAGATGTAGTTTAGGAAAGGAACACACATGTAATGACTCTAGTTTTTCCATGTGGTTTATGAAAAGAACACACATGCAATGACTCTGGTGGTGGTTTAGGAAAGGAACACACATGCAATGACTCTAGTGGATCCATGTGGTTTAGGAAAAGAACATATATGCAATGACTTTGGTGGATCAAAGTGGTTTAGGAAAGGAACACATATGCAATGACACTGGTGGATCCATGTGGTTTAGGAAAGGAACACACATGAATGACTCTGGTGGATCCATGTGGTTTAGGAAAAGAACACACATACAATGACTCTGGTGGATCCATGTGGTTTAGGAAAATAACACAGATGCAATGACTCTAGTGGTGGTTGTAGCATCCCAATTGTCTAACAATTGTAATGCTACTTGTCCTAGTAAGATAGTGGCTACTTTATATATATTATTGTTGCATCATAATGATATCATGCTCATGTCATCATGCCACCTTGCATTTGAGCATCATATAAAACTCCTTTTCTTTTGGTTCTTCTATCACATGCATTATTGATTGTATTTTGCCTCTTGATATTGTATTTGGTTATTGATATATTGAATAAATGCCCAAGTGGAGTTGGGGGCATATCTTTTATTTCCATTCCACCACCTTTCGTTCACCACTTTATAATCCCATCATCCCATTAACCATGAGCTTGTTTATCTTTCTTTTGCTATTTTTGTTCTAGCTCATGGCGGTTGGGGTGGATCAAACCTTTCCAATTCTTTGCTTGGCTCTTTTCCATTTTTGGAAATGCATAAGATTAATGCCATCATATTATTATTGTTTTCACATAATGAATCATGGCATTATTATTTTTGCATGGGCCATGCACATTTCTCCACACCTTTTTGCTCCTTTGGTTTTCCTTTATTTTAAGTGGATCTTTACTTCATGGGTCATCTCTTTTCCTTCCACCATTCCAAGTCCTCATCTATATCTATTTCTTTTATTTTATTTCACCATGCATGGACCATATGAGGCTTACCCCATAATTCTTTTCTTTTTCTTTCTCTTAGATTTTTTTCACCTCCACCTCATGATCGTTCTAGCCTCCACCATGCTCCACTTGGGATGGTCTTATCCACATTCTTTTCTTTTCTTTTATTTTATTCTTTTTCTACATATATGATCATATGAGAACCTTTCCACCTAATTCATTTCTTATTCTTTCTTTCTAGTTTCTTCTCTACATTAGTCCATGCTAGACCAAGCCCTTTTAGTTCTTCTTGGATTAGCCTCCTACACCAAGATTCCAATCTAAATACTTAAAAATAATCAAACTTAATAAATTCCTTTATTCTTCCCATAACCCTAATTTCTACTAACCCTCTCTCTCTATCTCTCTCTATCTCTCTCTAGCTTGGCCTCCATGCCAAGCCCCTCTCTCCAACTGGCCACCATCTCTCTACCTGACCCACCACCCCAGCCTCTCCTCTCTCTAACCTAGCTCACCCAAACCCTAACCCTAGCTAAACCTAACCCGAGGCCACCATCTAACCTAACCCGAGCTAGTCCCTCCCTCTCTTCTCTCCCTCATGCCAGCCCCACCCTGCAGCCTCACTGCCTCGCCCTGGACCAGCCCCAGCCCGCCCAGCCGGCCGAGCACGTGCTCGAGGAGGAGGAAAAAGGTGGCACGAGGCCACCTTTATCTTGCCATGCCCCAGCTGCCTCCTCCCCCTCTCCCTCCTTTTCCCCTCTCGCACGCCTCCTCTGTCCTCTCCAGATCCACCCCGAGACGCCCCTTCTTCCCCTCCTTCCTCTCCGGCCACCAGCAGCCGACACCGGTCGCCGCCAGCAACCACCCCGCCCTGACGAACCGGCCGAGCCACGCGACCGTGAAGTGGTTGAAGAGATCCAGGACAACCCCCTGCACCGCCCCGTACACGCCAACGTGGACGAGAAGCTCCCCCGCGTCGCCAGTACCTCGCCGTCTCCGAAACCCTAGTCCGTCGGAGCGCCAGCGACCTCGCCGTTCCGCCGCTCCTCGCGCCGATCCAAGCCCACCATCGAGCCTACGGTGAGCATCTCCCCCTCCCTGACAACCTCCGCCTCGCCGTGCCGCCCTAGAGCCGCCGATCTTTTCATCGAACAGTCACCGTGCACCGTAGCTCGCCGTCTTCTGCAGCTTTTCCCGCACCACGCTCGCCCTATCTAGCCCGCGCCCACCTCCCTGACAGCTCCCCTAGCACGCCGCACTGGTTAGCCACCCCAGCACACACGCACACGTCCCCGGATCGAACCCCCGCCCCGCGCAGTGCGCCAGATTCGCATCAGACGCGAGGAGAAGATAAACAGTACCGGGCCCGTGGTCGATTTGCAAAAAGCCCCTCCCCTTTTTAATTACTGCAACCCGCGCTCCAAACCGCCCCACCTGTCCGTCGCCTGGCCATCTTGCAGAGACCCCCTCCTGTTTTCTCGGCCGTAACCCGCGGTCCATCTGGCGCCCCACCAGTCAGCCGCTGGGGGTTTTCCGCTGGCACGTGGGCCTTCAGCCGCTGGCCCCACCCTGTCGGTCTCTGTGGGCTAGCCCAGCCTGCGGTGCAAAAGCGTTTTCGCGCGCGAGTGGCCCAGTCAGTGCAGCCCCACCTGTCAGTGACTGTGGGTAGTTTTGCCTGGGTGAGAAAAGTAATTTCCTGAGTCTGTTTTTATTCAAATCTTTTCCAAATTAATTTAAATTCAAATTCTTTTCAGATTCAAATAATTTTTAAAATACAAATCCAAATAATACATATAATATATGTTTTGGAATCAGAAAAATGAGAGGAATTCAAATATGCCCTTCAAAATATATTTTGAACACTTTCAATTTCGAGTTGATTAAAATTACAAGAAAATGCCCTTTACTTAATAAATTAATAACTTTTGTTTTATAATTCCAAATTTAATAAATAATATGTTTAAATCGATCAGCACGACGAGCCCGTTCTATCTATGCATTCCTTGTTCTGAATTGAAGCATGCATCATGTTGTCATTTAAAATCTGAACTGTTTATGACAATAAAACTTGGGCAAATAAATAATAAAGTGCTTTATTTCTTGTATCCACCCCTTCCCTTTGCCATGCTACTTAAATGCCATGCAACTTGTGCATCATTCATCATGGCATGCTTGTTTTCTTGTCGCATTTTAATTCATATGCTTGTGCACTCTATTTATGTTGGCACTTGTTTGTTTGGTTCTTCTTCGAATAGATGCCCAGCAGGAGAATTACCAGGAATCACAGGAGTATTACCCAGATCCATCTCTCGCTTCAACTGAGCTGCCAGGCAAGCACTACCACATGCTTGCATACATACAATACCTATTGCCTCTATCTTATTCTTGCATCATGGAGTCACAATGGCATTAAATTGAATCCCAAGTATTGCATAGCCTTTACTTTTAAACCACACTAAGCCTGTTCCGGTCCCATGGGCCATTACTACAGGAGTTGTTTGAGCCATGCGAGTCGTAGAAAAGCATGAGTAGGGTATGTGAGTGTCTAATGGATAATGAGGTACCTAAACAACATAACCTGAGTAGTAATGGGATAACTAATAAAAGAGGCACCGGTGAGCAATATCTTCTATTTGGTTTTTCATGCTCACTTGTGTCCCGTAGGACCCCGAGTACTTGATTCCTGTTCCTTGACTATTCGCACTATCCACATCCGGGAGGCCTTATGGACCCCCCTGAGTCAGAGCTTGATTCATTCTTATTTCTTGGGGCCACAATTAGTTTGGGTCTTTATTACTATTCTGTACTTATGCCATGTTACTGCTTTATTTAAGATTGTGCGTGGAGCACCTGTACTGTTTTGGAGCGTGGAATGTTTTCGCGGTATCGACAAGCCCAGTCACATTTTCGGGTTCCCAGCCATTTACAGCCATTGACACAAACCTTGGGTCCGTCTCGGAGCCGGCCAACTTCGTTGCGGGTAGCTTAATGGGGTGGCCCCCTAAAATATTTCTGAATCCTGTGATTGCTTTGTCGTGAATGCCTCGTTGGGTTTTGATTTGGTTTTTCTCAGGTTGATCGAGTGTGTGTTGCTATTCGTGCACCCCTGCAGGGTAAATCTTTCTGAAAGCCGTGTCCGCGGATATGGACGACTTGGAGCACAGTTTCTCGATCATAGACTAGTATAATTAAAGTACCGTCTTTAAATTGACTAAGTACTTGACTAGTAAATAGTGCAATACTCATGGAATGGTTAATAAAACTGCCAACGGACGGTGGGGGTTGTTCGTCCGCTTCCTCGTTGGTAAGCGAGGAGGAGGATGGATCTATTAATTATACTGTTATAACTGTTGTTCTTAATTCACGGACTTCCGTCTATCATTGGTTAGGCGGAAGGTTAGCGAGTATCTGTAGAATTGTTAGGTATTCTCTTTTGCTGCAATTGCGTCACCCTAGGATGTGTCCCCTTTAGTGGCATAAAGACTTGCTGAGTACCCCTAGGGTCTCACACGATAAATTGTTTGATTCAGATGAACAGGTGTACCCGCAAGATGGATACTGGGTGGAGGAGACAGATGATGTTGGCAACGATCATTCGGTGTAGAGATTCCGGGAACGGGGATCCGTGTGATCTGTGGGCGGGATGTGTTTACTTATGGGGCATCTTATGCCAATTTTCTTCTTATCTGTACTCGGATCTTGTTTTCCGCTTCCGCCTGATACTCTGATGTGTGATGTATGAGGAGCTAGCCTAAATTATTATATCTATCTAGGACATTTGGATCTTGCCGTATGGCGTTGCAATATTTCTATTTCTTTTAGATGGAATGGCTCTGATGTACTGTTGTATGTGGCTTGCATACATACTCACTTGTGTATGTAGTTGATCCCTTCGCCTGCCGATTACGCCGCTCGTTCTTGTCCCGTTGTCTGAAAGTGGTTAGGACGGCCGAAAGGTCTACTGTGAGTGGCCCTAGGCCCCACCGTACTATTTTAACCACTTTCGTTCATCTAGGCATTAACTAAGAGCGTAATTCACCGAGGTAGTTACAATTGGTATCAGAGCCATCCCGCCCTTTAGGGTCTCAGCCAAAATGGTCGTTGTCTGTCTAGGAAATATTTTGGTAGTTATGTATACTAGGGAAAAACAAAACGTGAGAGTAGGAATGCTTCCATTTTTCTTCTTACCCACCCACCCACCCTTTTCTGGTAAGGAAGTGTAACGTTTTCAATCCTCTTCTAAACTTCAAACTAGGATTCACGTGTTCTGGGTTCCGTAGTACCATAGGTTATGTTTGTGTGTGTGTGTGTGTGTGTGAATTCCTTGTCTATCTGTTGCATCCAAATGTTATCACTATCTGCCTTTTGGTTATCAACTGTTGGTACATTCCCTACCGATAGTCCTTTGTAAACTGACGCGATCTATTCTGATTCGTTGTACACCGATGCGATCTATCTTACTCTTTGTTATCCGATGTTATCTTGTTGGGGTGTTCGTTTCCGTAGTTACCAATCTTTAGGTTCATCTTAAGAAGAAGTTGTTGGGATATGTGTTTTACTGATTCATGTGCGGAGTAATAATTTGAGTGCGGGATGGAGTCGCGACCATACCACTACTTTTGTCATTTGTTTTGTATATTGAACTAGTAGAGTTACTAATCTTGATTCGTTAAGTGGTTTTGCTCATATAGTGGTATTTTAATGCCAAAATTTGCGGAAATTTTTTCTTTGTTAGTTGTGTACCACACTCCTTGTTCAGTCGTGTGTGTTATGCTTAAAATATTCTAGTTGCCTTGAACTTTGTTGATATTTTAATATCATTCTCTAATCTTGATTAATTCCATTTTGGTACTATTTTGGATTATTATCATTCTCCATTATAGTACTGACTTGTGTTTTATATCAATCACAGGATGGCACCACCACGCCGTTCTGAGGAGGATATACCACCTGAACTCGGGGCTGCTTTGGCAAGTATTGCAAATGCTTTGGGCACTATGCAGCAAAACCAGCAGTGCTTCGAGGAAAGTGTGAGGAGGAATGATTTTGCTCCGCTACCTCCACCTCCCAAGCGAGGAGACATCAAGAGTTTTCTCAAGTTCAACCCACGTCAATTCGAAGTGTATGATCAGCCACTTGATGCGGATGATTGGCTTCGTGAAGTGTCAAGGTTGCTCATGACTGCGGATGTTCCCGAGCAAGAATGGGTCAAGTGTGCCACTCACCTTCTCAAGGGAGATGCAGCTCTCTGGTGGGAAAATTATCTCAAGGCAGATCTTTCTGGTTTTCAGCCTACTTGGGAGCGGTTCACTGCTGCTTTCAAAGAGCAATATCTGTCAGAAATTGTCATGGAAAGGATGAAGGAAGTGTTTCTCAACCTCAAGCAGGGCACTGACAATGTCAACATCTACATCAGGAACTTCATGAACCTGTCTCGTTATGGTGGAGATGAGATCTCTGATGACAATAAGAAGCAAAAGAGGTTTCGGCAAGGCCTCAATGCTTCCATCAAATATGCAATCACTCATGCAAGGCCAGCATCTTTCCTGGAACTTCAGCACACAGCTCTGCAGGAGGAAGCAAGTAGGCAAGTGTTTGAGGAGTCAAAGAAACACAGCCGTGATACATCAAGCTCTTCTGCTATGACAGGTCCTTCTAAGCGTCGTGTCTGGGTCCCTAACACCCCACCGTCGCTTCCTGCTCCGCCAAGACCTTCAAGCTATGCACCAAGGCCACCAAACTCCTTCACTGCGGCTCCCAGGGGCTACAACCACAACTAGCCTGGAGCGCCTGGTGGAGTCCTTGGCTACGTTGCTCCACGTCCACCTGGGGCTTGCTATACTTGTGGAAACACTGGGCATCAGCAATGGAATTTTCCAATGAACAACAAAAATCTTCCACCACCACCTCCAAGACCTGCGGCAAGTGCTCCTATGATTCGTGAACCTCCACCTCGGGCTCTCAACATCAACACTAAGCCGGGATCTACGGTTGCTCGTGCCAACTGTGTCTACGCCGCTCAAGCTGAGCATGCTCCTGGAGTTGTGATGGGTATGCTTCCTGTTAACTCAGTTCCTGCACGAGTTTTGTTTGATTCTGGTGCTTCACATTCTTTAGTTTCTCACAAATTTGCAAATGAGCATGAGCTTGTTATGGACCAGCTGGATAAAAAGTTAATGGTTCTTTCTCCCGGGGCAAGATTGTTATCTACTAAGATCAGCCATGGCAATCAAATTGAGATTGGTGGTTCTTCTTTTCCGGCTTCCTTAATTGTTCTGGGCAATTCTGATATTGATGTTATCTTGGGCATGGATTGGTTGACAGCAAATGCAGCTGTGATTGATTGTGCTGAACGTTCGGTTTCTCTGAAAATTCCTGAAGGCCATATAGTCTATTCTCCAAGTCTGACTCCTGCAATTCAGCTTTATTCTTTGGCGGCTCTGAATGATGATGCTATGGAAGGTATTCAGAGTGTTCCTGTAGTTTGTGAGTTTCCAGATGTCTTTCCTGAAGAGTTACCAGGTATGCCTCCGGATCGTGAGGTTGAGTTTGTCATTGAACTTGAACCTGGTACCGCTCCTATCTCCAAGTGGCCTTATAAAATGGGTCCTGCTGAGTTGGCTGAACTTAAGCGTCAGTTGGATGAACAAGAGAAGTTGGGTTTCATTCAGCACAGTACTTCTTCTTGGGGTAGTCCAACCATCTTTGTGAAGAAGCGAGACAAGACTGATAGACTTTGTGTTGATTATCGGGCACTCAATGCTAAAACAATCACGAATAAATATCCCCTTCCGCGGATTAATGATCTCTTTGATCAGCTAGCCGGAGCTGTGGTATTCTCTAAGCTTGATTTGAGAAGTGGTTATCATCAAATCAAGATCCACAAGGAAGATGTTCCCAAAACAGCTTTCACCACCCGCTATGGCCTTTATGAGTACACAGTCATGTCTTTCGGTCTCACCAATGCACCTGCCACCTTCTCGAGACTTATGAACTCAGTTTTCATGGAGTATCTTGATATATTCGTTGTGGTCTATCTGGATGACATTCTAGTCTATTCTAAGTCAAAAGAAGATCATGAAGAACACCTTCGGTGTGTCCTAAACAAGCTTCGTGAGAACCGCCTGTATGCAAAGTTCTCCAAGTGTGAATTCTGGCTGCCTCAAGTCACCTACCTTGGTCACGTCATCTCTGCCAAGGGCATTGCCGTCAACCCAGAAACTATTAAGAAAATTATGGACTGGCTTCCACCCATAAATGTCAAAGAAGTCCGGAGTTTCCTTGGTTTGGCCAGTTACTGCCGTCGCTTCGTTCAAAACTTCTCAAAAATTGCGAAGCCTCTTACCGATCTCCTCAAGAAAGGCAAGAAATATCTTTGGACTCCTGCATGTCAAGCAAGCTTTGAAACACTCAAAGAGAAGCTCACTTCCACACCAGTCTTGGTTCCTCCAGATACATCAAAGCCTTTCCAGATTTTCTGTGATGCTTCATCTCAAGGATTGGGTGCGGTCCTTATGCAAGAAAAGCAAGTTGTTGCTTATGCCTCTCGCCAGTTGAAGACGCATGAGATCAACTATCCTACACATGACCTCGAACTCGCAGCAGTTGTCTTTGCTTTGAAAGTATGGAGGCATTACTTGCTTGGCAACCGTTGTGAGATCTTTTCTGATCACAAGAGTCTGAAGTAGATATTCACATAGCCTGATCTCAACCTTCGTCAGAGGAGGTGGATTGAAACAATCAATGATTTCGATTTGACCATCAACTACACCCCGGGCAAAGCCAATGTCATGGCAGATGCTCTCAGCCGAAAAGCTTATGTCAACAACCTCATGGTGGAAGAACAACAATCCCTCTTGTGCGAGGAATTCCGCAAGCTCAACCTTGAAATTGTGGATCAAGGTTATCTTCTGAACCTTCTAGCAACACCTCTCTTGGAAGAAAAGGTCCGTTCCATTCAGCTTGGGGATCCTTACACTAAAAAGATCATCTCCAACATTCAACTCCCGAAGTATGAGTCTTTTCACGTAGATGACCAAGGCACTCTTTTCTTTGAACACCGGATGTTTGTTCCGAACTACCCGGGTTTAAGAGGGCAAGTTCTCAAGGAGGCGCATGATTCTGTTCTTTCTATCCACCCTGGCAGCACTAAGATGTACATGGATTTGAAAACACAATATTGGTGGCCTGGTTTGAAACGATATTGTGCCAAGTATGTCTCGGAGTGTGATGTCTGTCGCAGAGTTAAAGCTGTCCATCAGAAACCTTCCGGTCTTCTACAGCCATTGAAGCCTCCGGAATGGAAATGGGAGAAAGTAGAGATGGACTTCATCACTGGTTTCCCAAGGTCGCAGAAAGGCAACAATGCAATCTTTGTTGTCATTGACAGGCTTTCCAAAGTAGCTCACTTCTTTCCAGTCAAGGAAACAATTTCTGCAATTCAGTTGGCTGAGCTCTATATCAACAGAATTGTCTCTCTGTATGGAGTTCCTCTTGAGATCAGTTCAGACCATGGAAGCATCTTCACTTCCAAGTTCTGGGAAAGTTTCCAAAATACTTTGGGAACAAAACTAAACTTCAGCACAGCTTACCACCCTCAGTCGCAAGGACAAGTTGAAAGGATCAATCAGATTCTAGAAGATATGCTCCGTGCTTGCGTCATCTCTTTCGGCATGAAGTGGGAAGAATGTCTTCCTTATGCTGAATTCTCTTACAACAACAGTTTCCAGAAAAATGTCTAAAGATGGCACCATTTGAGGCTCTTTATGGTCGCAAGTACAGAACTCCGATTGGTTGGTCAGGCGCAGGTGAAAGAATATTGTTTGGTCCCGACATTGTAACTCAAGCGGAGGAGAAAGTTCACATCATTCTTGAAAATCTGAAGATTCCTCAAAGTCGCCAGAAGAGCAATTATGACAGGAAGCACACAGACATGGAGTATGTCCCTGGTGATCTCGTTTACCTTCGTGTCACTCCCATGAGAGGTACGCACCGCTTTGGTATCAAAGGAAAGCTGGCTCCTAGGTACATCGGTCCTTTCAAAATTCGTGGAAGAAGAGGAGAAGTTGCTGATGCTCTTGAGCTTCCTGAACAACTCAAAGTCCACGATGTTTTTCACATCTCTCAACTCAAGAAGTGCTTCAAGGATCCCGGCAGGACCGTGGACCATGAACTCATCAATCTCCAAGAAGACCTTTCTTATCAAGAACACCCCACAAAAATTCTTGAAGTTGAAGAAAGAAGGACTCGCAACAAGTCCATCAAGTTCTGCAAGGTGCAGTGGTCGGACCATTCCGTTGATGAAGCCACCTGGGAACATTAAGATGAGCTCCGTGCCAAGTATCCTACCCTCTTTGAGTCTTCTTCTTCCTAGAATCTCGGGGCGAGATTCCTGTTTAGTGGGGGAGAGTTGTAGTATCCCAATTGTCTAACAATTGTCCTAGTAAGATATTGGCTACTTTATATATATTATTGTTGCATCATAATGATATCATGCTCATGTCATCATGCCACCTTGCATTTGAGCATCATATAAAACTCCTTTTCTTTTGGTTCTTCTATCACATGCATTATTAATTGTATTTTGCATCTTGATATTGTATTTGGTTATTGATATATTGTTTAAATGCCCACGTTGAGTTGGGGGCATATCTTTATTTCCATTCCACCACCTTTCGTTCACCACTTTATAATCCCATCATCCCATTAACCATGAGCTTGTTTATCTTTCTTTTGCTATTTTTGTTCTAGCTCATGTGGGTTGGGGGATCAAACCTTTCCAATTCTTTGCTTGGCTCTTTTCCACTTCTTGGAAATGCATAATTCTAATGCCATCATATTATTATTGTTTTCACATAATGAATCATGGTATTATTATTTTTGCATGGGCCATGCACATTTCTCCACACCTTTTTGCTCCTTTGCTTTTCCTTTATTTTAAGTGGATCTTTACTTCATGGGTCATCTCTTTTCCTTCCACCATTCCAAGTCCTCATCTATATCTATTTCTTTTATTTTATTTCACCATGCATGGACCATATGAGGCTTACCCCATAATTCTTTTCTTTTTCTTTCTCTTAGATTTTTTTCATCTCCACCTCATGATCATTCTAGCCTCCACCATGCTCCACTTGGGATGGTCTTATCCACATTCTTTTCTTTTCTTTTATTTTATTCTTTTTCTACATATATGATCATATGAGAATCTTTCCACCTCATTCTTTTCTTCTTCTTTCTTTCTAGTTTCTTCTCTACATTAGTCCATGCTAGACCAAGCCCTTTTAGTTCTTCTTGGATTAGCCTCCTACACCAAGATTCCAATCTAAATACTTAAAAATAATCAAACTTAATAAATTCCTTTATTCTTCCCATAACCCTAATTTCTACTAAACCTCTCTCTCTCTCTCTCTAGCTTGGTCTCCATGCCAAGCCCCTCTCTCCAACTGGCCACCCTCTCTCTACCTGACCCACCACCCCAGCCTCTCCTCTCTCTAACCTAGCTCACCCAAACACTAACCCTAGCTAAACCTAACCCGAGGCCACCATCTAACCTAACCCGAGCTAGTCCCTCCCTCTCTTCTCTCCCTCATGCCAGCCCCACCCTGCAGCCTCACTGCCTCGCCCTGGACCAGCCCAGCCAGCCCAGCCGGCCGAGCACGTGCTCGAGGAGGAGGAAAAAGGTGGCACGAGGCCACCTTTATCTTGCCATGCCCCAGCTGCCTCCTTCCCCCTCTCCCTCCTTTTCCCCTCTCGCACGCCTCCTCTGTCCTCTCCAGATCCACCCCGAGACGCCCCTTCTTCCCCTCCTTCCTCTCTGGCCACCAGCAGCCGACGCCGGTCGCCGCCAGCAACCACCCCGCCCTGACGAACCGGCCGAGCCACGCGACCGTGAAGTGTCTGAGGAGATCCAGGACAACCCCCTGCACCGCCCCGTACACGCCAACGTGGACGAGAAGCTCCCCCGCGTCGCCAGTACCTCGCCGTCTCCGAAACCATAGTCCGTCGGAGCGCCAGCGACCTCGCCGTTCCGCCACTCCTTGCACCGATCCAAGCCCACCAGCGAGCCCGTGGTGAGCATCTCCCCCTCCCTGACAACCTCCGCCTCGCCGTGCCGCCCTAGAGCCGCTGATCTTTTCATCGAACAGTCACCGTGCGCCGAAGCTCGCCGTCTTCTGCAGCTTTTCCCGCGCCACGCTCGCCCTATCTAGCCCACACCCACCTCCCTGACAGCTCCCCAAGCACGCCGCACTGGTTAGCCACCCCAGCGCGGACGCACACGTCCCCGGATCGAACCCCCGCCCCGCGCAGTGCGCCAGATTCGCGTCATACGCGAGGAGAAGATAAACAGTACCGGGCCCGTGGTCAATTTGCAAAAAGCCCCTCCCCTTTTTAATTACTGCAACCCGCGCTCCAAACGGCCCCACCTGTCCGTCGCCTGGCCATCTTGCAGACACCCCCTCCTGTTTTCTCGGCCGTAACCCGCGGTCCATCTGGCGCCCCACCAGTCAGCCGCTGGGGGTTTTCCGCTGGCACGTGGGCCTTCAGCCGCTGGCCCCACCCTGTCGGTCTCTGTGGACTAGCCCAGCCTGCGGTGCAAAAGCGTTTTCGCGCGCGAGTGGCCCAGTCAGTGCAGCCCCACCTGTCAGTGACTGTGGGTAGTTTTGCCTGGGTGAGAAAAGTAATTTCCCGAGTCTGTTTTTATTCAAATCTTTTCCAAATTAATTTAAATTCAAATTCTTTTCAGATTCAAATAATTTTTAAAATACAAATCCAAATAATACATATAATATATGTTTTGGAATTAGAAAAATGAGGGGAATTCAAATATGCCCTTAAAAATATATTTTGAACAATTTAAATTTCGAGTTGATTAAAATTACAAGAAAATGCCCTTTACTTAATAAATTAATAACTTTTGTTTTATAATTCCAAATTTAACAAATAATATGTTTAAATCGATCAGCGCGACGAGCCCGTTCTATCTATGCATTCCTTGTTCTGAATTGAAGCATGCATCATGTTTTCATTTAAAATCTGAACTGTTTATGACAATAAAACTTGGGCAAATAAATAATAAAGTGCTTTATTTCTTGTATCCACCCCTTCCCTTTGCCATGCTACTTAAATGCCATGCAACTTGTGCATCATTCATCATGGCTTGATTGTTTGCTTGTCGCAATTTAATTCATATGCTTGTGCACTCTATTTATGTTGGCACTTGTTTGTTTGGTTCTTCTTCGAATAGACGCCCAGCAGGAGAATTACCAGGAATCACAGGAGTATTAGCCAGATCCATCTCTCGCTTCAACTGAGCTGCCAGGCAAGCACTACCACATGCTTGCATACATACAATACCTATTGCCTCTATCTTATTCTTGCATCATGGAGTCACAATGGCATTAAATTGAATCCCAAGTATTGCATAGCCTTTACTTTTAAACCACACTAAGCCTGTTCCGGTCCCATGGGCCATTACTACAGGAGTTGTTTGAGCCATGCGAGTCGTAGAAAAGCATGAGTAGGGTATGTGAGTGTCTAATGGATAATGAGGTACCTATACTGTTTTGGAGCGTGGAATGTTTTCGCGGTATCGACAAGCCCAGTCACATTTTCGGGTTCCCAGTCGTTTACAGCCATTGACACAAACCTTGGGTCCGTCTCGGAGCCGGCCAACTTCGTTGCGGGTAGCTTAATGGGGTGGCCCCCTAAAATATTTCTGAATCCTGTGATTGCTTTGTCGTGAATGCCTCGTTGGGTTTTGATTTGGTTTTTCTGAGGTTGATCGAGTGTGTGTTGCTATTCGTGCACCCCTGTAGGGTAAATCTTTCTGAAAGCCGTGGCCGCGGTTATGGACGACTTGGAGCACAGTTTCTCGATCATAGACTAGTATAATTAAAGTACCGTCTTTAAATTGACTAAGTACTTGACTAGTAAATAGTGCAATACTCAAGGAATGGTTAATAAAACTGCCAACGGACGGTGGGGGTTGTTCGTCCGCTTCCTCGTTGGTAAGCGAGGAGGAGGATGGATCTGTTAATTATACTGTTATAACTGTTGTTCTTAATTCACGGACTTCCGTCTATCATTGGTTAGGCGGAAGGTTAGCGAGTATCTGTAGAATTGTTAGGTATTCTCTTTTGCTGCAATTGCGTCACCCCAGGTTGTGTCCCCTTTAGTGGCATAAAGACTTGCTGAGTACCCCTAGGGGCTCACACGATAAATTTTTTGATTCAGATGAACAGGTGTACCCGCAAGATGGATACTGGGTGGAGGAGACAGATGATGTTGGCAACGATCATTCGGTGTAGAGATTCCGGGAATGGGGATCCGTGTGATCTGTGGGCGGGATGTGTTTACTTATGGGGCATCTTATGCCAATTTGCTTCTTATCCGTACTCGGATCTTGTTTTCCGCTTCCGCCTGATACTCTGATGTGTGATGTATGAGGAGCTATCCTAAATTATTATATCTATCTAGGACATTTGGATCTTGCCGTATGGCGTTGCAATATTTCTATTTCTTTTAGATGGAATGGCTCTGATGTACTGTTGTATGTGGCTTGCATACATACTCACTTGTGTATGTAGTTGATCCCTTCGCCTGCCGATTACGCCGCTCGTTCTTGTCCCGTTGTCTGAAAGTGGTTAGGATGGCCGAAAGGTCTACCGTGAGTGGCCCTAGGCCCCACCATACTATTTTAACCACTTTCTTTCATCCAGGCATTAACTAAGAGCGTAATTCACCGAGGTAGTTACAATTGGTATCAGAGCCATCCCGCCCTTCAGGGTTTCAGCCAAAATGGTCGTTGTCTGTCTAGAAAATATTTTGGTAGTTATGTATACTAGGGAAAAACAAAACGTGAGAGTAGGAATGCTTCCATTTTTCTTCTTACCCACCCACCCACCCTTTTCTGGTAAGTGTAACGTGTGGAATGACACATGCAATGACACTGGTGGATCCATGTGGTTTAGGAAAAGAAAACACATGCAATGATTCTAGTGGTGGTTTAGGAAAGGAAGACACATTCAATGACTCTAGATGTGGTTTAGAAAAAGAACACACATGTAATCACACTGGTGGATCCATGTGGTTTAGGAAAGGAACACACATTCAATGACACTAGTGTATCCATATAGTTTAGGAAAGGAACACACATGCAATGACTCTAGTGGGTCTATGTGGTTTAGGAAAGGAACACACATGCAATGACACTGGTGGATCCATGTGGTTTAGGAAAAGAACACACATGCAATGAATCTGGTGGTGTATTAGGAAAGGAGGACACATGCAATGACCCTGGTGAAGGAGTTATGCCCTAGAGGCAAATAATAAAGCGTATTGTTTGATATATCTCCTATATGTTCATAATATGTTTCATACTATGCTATAACTGTGTTAATACAAGACGTTATTATACGTGTGGTATGTAAATAAACCGTGTCTCTAGTTACCTCTAGCTAACTAGTTCATTGGTGATGAGGATGATCTAGGTTTCAAGATCATGGGCATTTATGGCAATTGACAATGGGGTCATGTTATTAGTTGAATAACATGACAGAAAATATCTGACCATTATATCTTGAATGATATCTAGTTACAAATTTCACCATTGATGATAAAACAAAGAGATCCTCGCAACCCGATCCTTTGACTGTGAGGTAATGCAAATCACCATTATGGAGGAAGCTTAGATGGTTATCAAGAATCATCTCGTAAAATGGTGATAAAAAAGGTGCCACTCATGTTTTCCAAAGGGATGCATAGAGGAGTAAATATCAAGACCAGGATTTGTCTAATCCATGTAACAGATAGATACATGTGGCCATCTCGGTGACGTTGCATTAATGAAGCTCGCAAAAATGTGACTTGGCGACGAAATGCAATGACATGAGAACGAGTAAACAAGTTCATCGGTAATGCGACCGAACTAAGGTATGAAGATATCAAAGACAAGTCTCTGATGAACTAGGTACCAAATGACAAAGGGAACGGGAAACGACTATCTCATGGTTCGAGCGATTATATTCGTGAAACGCACGGGGGTCACATGGCCATCCAGGTCCGTCTATTGAACATTGATGTGAGAATGGTCTCGATCATGTCCATAGTGTTTCCGAACCGAAGGATGTCACACTTAAGGGTGGGGATGCTTAGGGTAGATGAGGTATCTAGGAGAAATAGAAAGAGAGAAACCAAAATAGTTCCAGGTAACATCCGATGGAGATCGGAAGGGTTCCAGAAGGTGTTCCGGAGGAAAGGAATATGATAATATATGTATTTGAATGTTAACTAGAGAATTAATAATAAATATATATTTTATTTTATTATTAAAGGCTTCCTAATGCTAATGGTGCCTAGGGAGAAGGGGGGCAGCTGGCCTGCGCTTGGTGGGCCGCCCAGTGGGGCCCACCTAGGGCCGGTGGCTACCCCTAGGTGGTCGGTGGGTGTGGGGATTAGTCCCACACCGCCTGGCCCCTAGGTGGTGTGCCCCCTCCCACTATATATAGGGGTCTCCCTCCCCCTTTAGAGACACACCATTCCCTCTCATTCTCTCTCTCTCTCATCCATTGAGGACTTCTCCGTAATATTGGGAAGGACCTCGTGGGTGAGTTCTCCACCTTCACACCACCTTCTTGTGATCAGCGATCCGGCATCTACTTCTTGCACTTCTCAGCTGGACCGGACTTCGGTTAACATCACCCACACCAGACGTGTGACGAACTTCGGAGGAACCACACTTGAGGTGCTGCTCGTCTTCATCAATATACGCCTGCCTGCGTAAGGCATGCCTCAGTCTTCAAAAGGTATGAATAGCTTCTTTCTGTTCCATTGCTTATGTCTACATAGTATAGATCCTGGTATTAGTGTTCGAGTAGATAAATTTTTTTTGTTTTCTGCTACAGAACCCCTTCAGTTGTATCAGAGAAGGTCTATGGCTAGACATGTCGTATGCATAGAACACATAGTAATATGTGGGCGTTGATTCTCTAGTTGCTGCCGTCTTTTGATGTTCTTGTTCATATCGCAGCGCGGTTTGATGAAGCAGCCCCCAACCGACCTCACGTGGTAATTCACGAGACTAGTCCATGAATCAAACTGGCTTAGGGGGGTGTCTGTCTCTCTGAAGTAGATGATATGGCCTCAACATTGGAGGGCCCTGAAAAGGGAAGAAGAACGTCAATCATTGAATCCGTGTTGTGGCTCCATGTTCGTAGGTGGGAAGGGGTTCTACCACGAAAGCCTTAAAGCCGCGTAAACCTTGCAATAGATAATATAGAAGCGTCTATTTTTATTATTGCATAGGGGCAGGTATTTTGACATGGCAATGACAAGTTTGTGAAACTTTCGTTGAAGCTATTGATGATGATCAAATTGCTATAACCACGTCATAACACTTTACTTTATGAAGTATTACTTATTGTGCTGGTATAATTATATATTTGACGGTAGCATAATAAGATAATCCCTCACAGTATTCCGGATAATCGTATTCCCCTTGTGTGTGCACCACCATGAAAGTTCTTCGGTATGAGGCATGCCGTGATGAGCGGGTGTCAGACATATCTATGTTTGCATAAAGTGGGTGTAAGCCATGTTGCACTGCAAATACACACAAGTTAGAACTAGCGAGCCTAGCATGTTATAGAGACATGGCCTCGGAATACAGGAGACCGAAAGGTCGAGCATGAATAACATGGTTGATGTGATCGACATTAGGGAATGTCCACTCTTGATACTACACTGATAGCCGTGATGATCCAGGGAGGTGTAGGGGATTGGGATCATGTGATCACTAAACGAGTGAAGGCATGTTCATTTGAGTGGTACTTCTTCTGTTAGTATAAATTAAAACTTGAACTCATTATTATGAATATGGTCTAAACACTTTGCAAATCCATTGTAGATGTCTCGCCCACCCACCTTCAACCTTAGCACTTTCCTCGAGAAGGAAAAGCTGAAAACCGATGGAACCAACTTCATCGCATGGTTCCACAATCTTAGGATCCTCCTAGTCCCCTAAAAGTTGACTTATGTCATCAAGGCTGAGCTTTCGGCTAAGCCTATAGATTCTGCCTCCCAGGACAAAAAGAATGTCTGGCAGTCCAAGGTGGATGATTTCTCCCTCATCCTGAGTGGAATACTCTATGCCATGGAGCTGGAGCTTCAAAAGAATTTTGAGAAGATGAATGTTGTGGGGCCCCCGGATTAATCCTCTTAGAATCCCTGTTATGCATACAACCAGGATCCCATGATATGTTAGTCATGGCACATAACCGACAAGTATCATTAC
The DNA here is from genome assembly GCA_910589775.1 of Avena eriantha. Classification (NCBI taxonomy): domain Eukaryota; kingdom Viridiplantae; phylum Streptophyta; class Magnoliopsida; order Poales; family Poaceae; genus Avena; species Avena eriantha. The sequence continues at coordinate 207,791,736 of OU342740.1, forward strand.
AACATCCGAGACATACCGAGTTTACAAGACTTACATAAATGTCGTTATGGCTACATCAATAATCATCAGCGGAACTTCATCAAGCGCAGAGCCCGAGCCATGCCTTAACCTACAGGCAAATGACTGGGAGAACGTCTTAGCTCGTACAGTCGCCAACGCCATCTTCTTCTTGAGATCTGGCCAGGTTAATAGCCAGGGATAATGCCGATGACTTGTTTGAATGTACTCGCAAACCACCTTAAGATATAGCATCTTGGCTGTGGTAATAACAGGAGGATATGCATTTTGGCTGTGGTAATAGGAGGGCTCCAAGAGAGGTTCTTTTCTCAAATAGTTTCTCTTGTAGATATAGCATCTACATATCTTTGTATGGAACCATTGTAAAAACATGATACCAACAGATAGGTATTGATAAGATGAAACCAAAAAAAGTGGTTCACTATTTTATCACTTTTTTTAATTACTTATGAATTATGTAGTGGATAAAACTCTAGTTTTAGGAGATAAATCCCCAGAAAAGTTCTTGAGCTCCAAAAATAATTTACTTGGATGGGTTGGTGTGGTTCGAGGTACTTGTTCACTGAGAGTTGGAATCAGGTCAGGACAATTACCAGAATGCCCTCAGGAAATTCCCAAAGGAAGTTATGTAGGCAATTTGTCCTTCTCACCAGATTAAATCTACAACAGCTATTGATATGAAACCAAGGACACCTGGTAGGTACTTCTAATACCTTTCCGTAGAAAATGGAATCAACATTTTTGTATTAGCATAACTACTGGAGTGAATTTAGAGGTGAATAAACCATGCACAGAATAGTTTAATTCACAAGATGTCCACTGGAGCTTAGAAAATTATGGGCTCCTGGGTTTTGATAGATATTGATAGGGAGTTTCAATGGGAGTTGTAATTGGGTCAATACCTCTGTTGGTTTGACCTAGAGAAATTCCTAAAGTCAGATCAGGGATGTTTTCGTTATTTTTACCAAAGACAAACTACAATTCACCTTGGCCTGAGATAAATGCTAGATGGTAGGCCTATGGGTATACTTTCCAAGGCACTTCGTTTCATCCATTTTGGAGATGTGTATGTCTCTGAGGGATTTATTTCTTGGAAAGGGTACCTCTAGGTAAATAAATCTTTAGAGGAGATAATTGTGGTATTTGGCCAAGATTTTGGTACAGCAGGATAGAAAAAACCCAAAGGTATCCTAGAAAATTTGTGCCTGGTCATATGGAGGTATTTACCATTTTCATTCGGAAATAAACCTAATAGTCAGAGATCAAATCTAGAGATAAAGATTAAACACAAGGAGGACTGGGGCTGCTGGGCCAGATCCGCGGGAGTACTGGGCCGCGCTGGGGGAATACCGGCCCACTTGGGCAGCGCTCGCGTGGGAGGCAGGATTTTTAAACCCCCCCCCCCCGACGGGGCCCGCCGGTCACTGCACGGGGGAGGGAAGCGGTAAGAGGCGATGGTGGCCGTTCGATCAAAAGACGATGAACGGCCACAGGGCGCCTTCCTCCTCTCATCGCGCAGACAGGCGAGGGAAACCATAGGGGCATCAGGCAGCGGCGGGGGAGCTCACCTAGGGGCTTGCCGGTGACCGTGGAGTGGTGAGGGCGATGCAGTAGACGACGGCGATCCCGGAGAGGGGTGGCGAGGCTAGGTTCGACGCCGGGAGACTGTTCGCGTGGAAATGCCCGAGCAGAGCTCGCCGGAGCTCGCCGGGGAGGCCTCAGGGAGGCAGGCATGTAGATGTAGAGGTTCTGGAGGGGATGCGATGGTCCTGGGGAGCGCATGGCTGCTGCCTGCAGAGAAGAAGGGGGGCTCGGGGCGTCGGGTTTGCGGGAGATGCTCTCTCGGCCGAGAGCTGGAGTGACGGACTCCGGTGATCCTGCGCTAAACAGAGAGCATAGGGAGGTATATTAGGAAGAGGGTAGACGCCCTGAAGGAGAACGAGGGTAGGGATGAGTGTAAGAGTGAGCTTAGCTCGAGGAGAAGGGGGAGGCCGAGAGGAGAGATCCTCCTTCTCCATGGCAAGGGAGAGCTGCAGGGATGGATCTGGAGCTCTCTGGGGAGGCAAGTGGAGTGGGAGGGGGAGAAATGAGGGAGCAGGGGAGAGTGGGCTGGTCTCTGGCCCTTATAAACTAAAGGGGAGGCTCAAGGTGGACTTGTCCCATTGGGCATGGGAGGGAGGAGGGAAGCCAGGGCTGGTATTGCTGTGGGCGTGGAGGGTGGTATTTCTTGTAGAGCTGCAGAGCAGAGTAGAGGGGGTGTGGTTGTTGCAAGAAGTAAAGAAAAAGTGGGACCAATGGGTGCATCTATCCTTCCTCCAAGCACTAAAGGACAAGGGGAAGGGGGTTCTACAGTGAATGAACAGTGTTTTCAACTAGAGGGAGAGGGGTGCTGCTGTGGAGGCTTGTTGGAGAAGATTGGATGGAGTTTGAGTGGGGTTTTGGTACAAAAAGGTTAAAGGATCAATTCAGCCACAAGGGATGAACAAGGTTTACTTCTTGATTTTTGATCTTGACCAACAGAGATAAGGACGCTGATAGATGGATAGGGTTAAAATGCCTCTCTGAGATCTATTTGGAATTTTTCGGAGAATTAGAAGTCCACCTAAATTCATTTAATCAAAAAGTATAGAAGTAGTTTCTAGAAGCTAATGTGATATTTTTACATAAGACAAAGTTGGTTTTTGGTGTGAGATGTCCTAGATACCATATTACACCTTGGGGAATTTTATTGGGATTTATTGAGGTGGGAAAGTAATTTTAAAGGATTATTTCTTGTTTCTGCCATTTAATAAAATAGGAAAAAAGAAATAATAAAGCTCTTTAAAAATATTAATTTTTGAGGTGGGAAGATGGGGTGTGATATATGGATCTCAATTGAGCCAAAAGTTGCGGAAGTGTTTTGGCAAAAACCAAACTTTCCTTTATGGAAGGAGTTTTGGATATTTTGACTATTAATGAGATTTATTAGATTCGGAGCCATAATAATTATGGAGAATTATTTATAAATCTTGATGATCAAGGTAGATGATGTATACAAGGTGTAGCAAGCATTTTCAACCTTGGGATTTGATAATCCAAGTTGATTTTGGTGGAATACCCTAGATTAAGCATCTAGGGTGATGTTAATTTCATACCATCAAAACATGGTTGTATCTTGGAGTTCAGATCTCCCCTTGGGGCATGGGGTAGATTGATGGATAGACCAAGTGATGTATATTTCAATGGTGTAGGGGTTTGAGCTGGATCCTGCTTGAGCTCACCAAGACAAGCTTCCAAACTTTGAATAAAATAAGCCTGCCAAAGCAGATTATCATCTAGCCTTCAAAACCTCGTGGGTGTAAACAGCTCAAGGATCCAATTTGATCAAGTTAAGTAGGTAATGATAGATCTGTATGAGTATAACACAACCATGCAAAGAGTTGGTCAAAAGAAGGTTGTATGGTGGTGTGAGCTTCTACCAAAGTAGGCATGCTGACTAGATTTGCAGGAAAAGTTATTTTCTTGCCTGCACAACCATCAAAAACAAGTGGGTAGGAGGATTATCTAACCAAGGGCAAGAGTGGTCCTTGCTAGTCCTTAGGATGGTTAACAAGATGGTTCAGATGCATTTACAAAAATGCACAAGGGTTGAGAAAAGGAGGCATTCAAAAAGGGTTTTTGACTAGAATGTTGGTGGAGATGATTTTGATGGGTGCAAAGTACCAAGGCATCATCAAGTGAATGTAGTTTCAGAGAAGATTGAGTAGAAGGGTTCCATGCTCTATATTGGTTTTCATTGACATGGAAACTTCTAGAATGGATCTCTGCAGAATTGCTCTAGTTAAGGGTTTTAGATGATCACCTATTATCTAGGGATCAGATCCTTCTTGGTATTATTGCTTAGGGTTTGGTTTGGAAGCATCTTGATCCTAGTGATGAGCTCCTAGGGTAGCTCATACTATCTCCTAAGCAGACAATTCAAGCAGCAGATCAAGGCAACTCATCTTATAAACAAATCAACTCCTACTAGGGTTACCATCAAGTCTGACTTGAGGTAAGGTTGGGCAGTCTAGAAAGGGTTTGAGTTTGAATAAGATGAGAGTCTTTGGTATCTTTACCAAGAGTAGAGTTCAAATGCTTCATAAAAAGGTTTTGTTAAATCTAGAGATAAGAATAGTAGTTTCTGTCTTGAAAACATAATGAGATTATGTTATATAGCTCTCCATAGTTTGATCAATAGAGGCTACTAAAATAGTTGGTTTGCAAAGGCTTCTTAGCTCAGGTTTTTTGAAATGTCAGAAGATTTGAGAATATGGAAATTAAGCCAAGACTGTTTTTGGAAGTAGCTTTTGTCAACTGGTGTTAAGGTAAGGAGTATATCATCTTATACACATTAATAAGCAATAAACATATTCAAATAACAAGCAAGCACTTCAACATTAAACAAGAAAAAGTTTTTGTTCCCCCTGATTTTTGCATTCTAGACAACTAATCAGGGTTGCTGAAATTGGGATGTTACAAATGCCTTTGAGATCATTGAGGATCTCAAGGCTACCTTTGCTCCACAGGCTCGAGTAGAGAGGTATGATGCTTCCGAGATCTTCTTGTCTGCTAAAATGGAAGAGCACAGCAGTATCAGTGAGCATGTAGTCAAAATGTCTAGCTACGTTAAGCGTTTGAATGCCCTGGATTGCAAAATCCTAGAGGAGCTCGCGATTGATAGGGTGCTGCACCCTAGCTATAAGAGCTTTGTAATGAACTACAACATGCAAGGGATGACTAAGACCCTTTCTGAGGTGTTCGCCATGCTCAAAACTGCTGAGGTAGAAATCAAGAAGGAGCAGACAGTGTTGATGGTAAAGAAGACCACCAATTTTAAGAAGCGGGGATAAAAGGGAAAAGGCAAGGGAAAGAAGCCCAAGAAGGATGGTAAGTTCATTGCCAATACCTCAAAGACTACCAAGCCTGGCCCGAAGCCCGGCACTACGTGCTACTACTACAAAGGGGATGGGCACTGGAAACGCAACTGCCCCAAATACCTTGAAGACAAGCAAGCCAGCAAGATAGCCGCCAAGGACAAAGCTATATGTGATATACGTGTTATTTATGTGTTCCTCACAAGCGCAAGGAGTAACACCTGGGTATTTTATACTGGTTCTGTTGCTCACATTTGTAACTCTTAACAGGATCTGCGGAGTAGGGGGCGCCTGAGGAAGGACGAGGTGACGATGCGCGTCAGCAATGGTTCGAGAGTCGAAGTGATGGCCGTCAGCACCCTGCATCTTCGTCTACCATCAGGATTATTTTTGGTTTTGAATAAATGCTACTATCTACCCGCATTGAGTATGAATATTGTGAGTGGGTCTTGCTTGTTGCAAGATAATTATTCGTTTAAATCAGGAACAAATGGTTGTTCAATTTATATGAATGATATATTCTATGTTCATGCCCCTGCGTGTGACGGTTTATTCTTGATTGCGATACACACATCCAAAGTGTTGATGCTAAACATTGTAAGCATAATGATGATCATGTTTATGTGGCATTGCCATCTTAGTCACATTGGCATAAAACGCATGAAGAAGCTTCATTCAGAAGGGATTCTTGGATCATTGGATTTCAAATCCCTTGATACATGTGAGCCATGCCTCATGGGCAAGAGGACTAGGACACCATTTTCCGGGACAATGGAGAGAGCTGTAGACCTACTTGGAATCATACATACGGATGTATGTGGACCAATGAGCATCTCAACACGCAATGGTTATCGTTACTTTGTTACCTTTACTAACGACTTAAGTAGATATGGATATATCTACTTAATGAATCACAAGTCTGAAACCTTTGAAAAGTTCAAGGAATTTCAGAAAGAAGTAGATAATCAACTTATCAAGAGAATCAAGAATCTTCGATTCGACCAGGGACGCAAGTATTTGAGTTATGAGTTTAACATGCACTTGAAGGACTGTGGGATTATCCCATAGCTTACGCTAGCTAGAAAACCACAATGTAATGGTGCATCAGAACAACGTAACCGAACCCTATTAGATAGTGTGTAGTCCATGATGTATTTAACTGACTGGTCTGTGTCTTTTTCGGGATACACATTGGAAATTGTTTCTTTTATTTTAAACCGAGCACCATCCAAATCCGTGGAGACAACTCCATATGAGATATGGTATGAACAGAAGCCAAAGTTGTCATTTCTAAAAGTTTGGGGTTGTGAGGCTTACATCAAGAAACTGCAGCCTAACAAACTCGAACCCAAATCAGAAAAATATATCTTTGTGGGATATCCAAGGGAAACCGTTGGGTATACTTTCTACAATTAGGCTGGAGGCAAAACCTTTGTCACAAAAATCGGCACCTTTCTTGGGAAAGAGTTTCTTGATAAAGGAGTTAGTGGAAGGAAAATTGAGTTAGATGAAGTTGTTGACCCTTCTCTCCAAATTCCGACTAGCACAACGGAAGCTGTTCCGAAACCGCTCTCCAACATGGAGGAAGAACCCAATGATGATGATCAAAGCAACAACAACAAAACTCCTGAGGTTCAGAGGTCTACAAGAATTGATGCTAGTCTAGATTGGTACAGTAGCCTTGTGATGTCTGTCATCCTAGATGAACAGGAAGAACCTGCAAACTAAAAAGAAGCCATGGATAGTGCTGACTTCGAGAAATGGCTAGAAGCCATGAAATCCGAAATAGGATCCATGTATGAGAATTAAGTCTGGACCTTGGTAGATCTCCCGGAAGGCCGCAAGTCCGTGGAAAATAAATGGATTTTTACGAAAAAGACAAATGCGAATGGTAATGTGACCGTTGACAAAGCTCGACTTGTCGCAAAGGGGTTTCTAAAAATTCAAGGAGTTGATTACAATGAGACTTATTCTCCTGTAGTGATGCTTAAGGCTGTCCAGATTTTAATAGGAATTGCTGCACATTTCGACTATGAAATTTGGCAGATGGATGTCAAGACCGCATTCCTCAATGGTCACATTGATGAAGAGTTGTATATGATGCAACCAGAAGGTTTTGTTGATCCTAAGGATGATGGAAAGGTATGCAAGCTTCAGCGGTCCATTTATGGATTGAAGTAGGCATCTCGGAGCTGGAACCAACATTTTGATCAAGTGATCAAGAGTTTTGGATTTGTCCAAAATCAACAAGAGTTATGTGTTTACAAGAAAGCGAGTGGGTGCTCAGTTGTTTTCTTAGTAGTATATGTGGATGACATATTACTCATGGGAAACGATGTGGATCTTATGAGAAGCGTGAAAGCATATTTGAGTAGTCAATTTTCCATGAAGGATCTAGGTGAAGGTGCATACATATTAGGCATCAAGATCTATAGAGATAGATCAAGACGCTTAATTGCATTAAGTCATAGTACTTACAACGAAAACATTTTGAAAAGGTTCAAACTGGATAATGCCAAAAAGGGCTCTGTGTTAATGATGAAGAATTGCAAAATGAGTGTGACTCAATGTCCGGTAACAGATAATGATAGAGAAAATATGTCCTACACCGCCTATGCCTTAGCCATAGGATCTATCATGTATGCAATGTTAAGTACGCGACCTGATGTGGCATTGGCTCTTAGTTTGACGAGCCGATACCAAAGTAATCCTGGACCAGATCACTGGACAGCTGTGAAGAATATCCTAAAGTATCTCAAAAGAACAAAGGATATGTTCCTAATCTATGGAGGAACTAATGAAGTAACGGGTTACGTGGATGCAAGCTAGAACTCAGATCATGATGACCTGAAGTCTCAAACAGGATTTGTGTTCCTAGTAAATGGTGGGGCGGTAAGCCGGAAGAGTAAGAAGCAACCGGTTGTGGAACAATCTTTAATGGATTATGAATACATTGATGCGGCTGATGCAGTGAATCAAGCTGTTTGGCTAAAGAATTCCGCCATCGAACTAAGAGTTTTTCCAAATGCGCGTGACCCCGTGATGATCTATTGTGATAACACAGGAGCTATTGCAAACACAAAGGAACCAAGGATTCATTCCACAGCCAAGCACATCAAGCTTAGATTTCACATCATTCAGCAGAATGTTGACGAAGGTGAAGTCAAGATTTGCAAAGTAGATACGGAATTGAATATGGCAGATCCATTGACTAAAGCTCTCCTACGAGACTAGCATGAACAACACCGATATTCCATTGGTGTTAGGTTCCTTCACATTCTAAACTAGTTTTGTTTGTACTAGAGGCAAATAATAAAGTGTATTATTTGATATATCTCCTATATGTTCATAATATGTTTCATACTATTCTATAATTGCGTTAATACGAAACGTTAATACATGTGTGGTATGGAAACAAACTGTGTCCATAGTTACCTCTAGCGAACTAGTTCATTGGTCATGAGGATGATCTGGGTTTCAAGATCATGGGCATTTATGCCAATTGACAATGGGTCATGTTATTAGTTGAATAACATGATAGACAAACATCTGACCATTATATCTTGAATGAGATCTAGTTACAAAGTTCACCATTGATGATAAAACAAAGAGAACCTCGAACCTGATCCTTTGACTATGAGGTAATGCAAATCACAATTCTGGAGGAAGCTTAGATGGTTATCAAGAATCATCTCGTAAAAGGGTGATATAAAGATGCCACTCAGGTTTTCCAAAGGGATGCGTAGAGGAGTACATATCAAGACCAGGAATTGTCTAATCCATGTAACAAATTGATACATGTGGCCATCTTGGTGACGTTGCATTAATGAAGCTTCCAAGCATGTGACTTGGTCACGAAATGCAATGACATGAGAACGAGTAAACAAGTTCATCGGTAACGAGACCGAACTAAGGTATGGAGATACCGAAGATCAAGTCTCGAATGAATTAGGTATCAAATGACAAAGGGAACGGGAAACGACTATCTCACGATTCGAGCAATTATATTCAAGAAACGCGGGGGGGTCACATGGCCATCCAGGTCCCTCCATTGATCATTGATGTGAGAATGGTCTCGATCATGTACATAGTGTTTCTGAACCGAAGGATGTCATGCTTAAGGGTGGGGACGCTTAGGGTAGATGAGGTATCATAGGAGAAATAGAAAGAGAGAAAACGGAATAGTTCCGGGGTAACATCCGATGGGTAACATCCGATGGAGTTCTGGAATAGTTCCGGGGTAACATCCGGTGGTGTTCCAGAGAAAAGGAATATGATAATATATGTATTTGAATGTTAATTAGAGAATTAATATTAAATATATATTTTATTTTATCATTAAAGGATGCCTAATGCTAATGGGCCTCACCTGAAGGGAGGCCCAATAGGGCATGGCACCTAGGGAGAAGGGGGCCAGCCAGCCTGGGTTTGGTCGGCCGCCCTAGTGGG
>OU342740.1:207801197-207957106 GCA_910589775.1 Avena eriantha
TGGTGGATTCGTGTTCTTTAGGAAAGAAACACACATGCCATGACACTAGTGGATCGATGTAGTTTTGGAAAGAAACACACATGCAATTACTATGGTGGATCCATTTGGTTTAGGAAAAGAACACACATGCAATGACTCTAGTGGTGGTTTCGGTAAAGAACACAGATGCAATGACTCTGGTGGATCCATGTGGTTTAGGAAAAGAACACACATGCAATGACTCTGGTGGTGATTTTAGAATGGAGGACATATGCAATGAATCTGGATGTGGTTTAGCAAAGGAATACACATGCAATGACTCTAATGGATCCACGAGGTTTAGTAAAAGAACACACATGGAATGACTCTAGTTGTGTGTTAGGAAAATAAGACACATGCAATGCCTCTTGTGGATCCATGTGGTGTAGGAATAGAACACACCTGCAATGACTCTAGGAGATCCATGTTGTTTATGAAAAGAAAACACATGCCATGACACTAGTGGATCGATGTGGTTTTGGAAAGAAACGCACATGCAATTACTATGGTGGATCCATTTGGTTTAGGAAAAGAACACACATGCAATGACCCTAGTGGTGGTGGTTTAGGAGAGGAAGACACATGCAATGACTCTGGATGTGGTTTATGAAAGGAACACATATGCAATGACTCTATTGGATCCATGTGGTTTAGGAAAAGAACACACATGCAATGACTCTAGTGCTAGTTTAGGAAAAGAAGGCACCTGCAATGACTCTGTTGGATCCATGTGGTTTAGGAAAATAACACACATGCAATGACTCTAGTGTTGGTTTAGGAAAAGAACACACATGCAATGACTCTGGTGGATCCATGTGGTTTAGGAAAAGAACACACATGCAATGACTCAAGTGGTGGTTTTTGAAAAGAACACACATGCAATGACTCTGGTGGATCCATGTAGTTTAGGAAAACAACACACATCCAATGACTCTGGTGGTGGTTTAAGAATGGAGGAAATATGCAATGAATCTGGATGTGGTTTAGGAAAGGAACACACATGCAATGGCTCTAGGGGATCCACGTGGTTTAGTAAAAGAACACACATGGAATGAGTCTAGTTGTGTGTTAGGAAAAGAACACACATCCAATGACTCTGGTTGATCCATGTGGTGTAGGAATAGAACACACATGCAATGACTCTAGGAGATCCATGTGGTTTATGAAAACAAAACACATGCAATGACACTGTGGGACCCATGCGGTTTAGGAAAGGAACACACATGCAATAACACTGGTGGATCCATGTGGTTTTGGAAAAGAACACAGATGCAATGACTCTGGTGGTGGTTTAGGAGAGGAAGACACATGCAATTACTCTGGATGTGGTTATGAAAGGAACACATATGCAATGACTCTAGTGGATCCATGTGGTTTAGGAAAAGAACACACATGCAATGACTCTAGTGCTGGTTTAGGAAAAGAAGGCACCTGCAATGACTCTGTTGGATCCATGTGGTTTAGGAAACTAACACACAGGCAATAAATCTAGTGTTGGTTTAGGAAAAGAACACACATGCAATGACTCTGGTGGATCCATGTGGTTTAGGAAGAGAACACACATGCAATGAAACTGGTGGTGGTTTAGATAAGGAAGACAGATCCAAAGGCTCTGGATATGGTTTAGGAAAAGAACACACATGCAATGACACTGGTGGATCCGTGTTGTTTAGGAAAGAAACACACATGCCATGACACTAGTGGATCGATGTGGTTTTGGAAAGAAAAACACATGCAATTACTATGGTGGATCCATTTTGTTTAGGAAAAGAACACACATGCATTGACTCTAGTGGTGGTTTAGGAAAAGAACACATATGCAATGACTCTGGTGATTCCATGTGGTTTAGGAAAAGAACACGCATGCAATGACTCTGGTGGTGGTTTCAAAATGCAGGACATATGCAATGAATCTGGATGTGGTTTAGGAAAGGAACACACATGCAATGACTCTAGTGGATCCACGTGGTTTAGTAAAAGAACACACATGGAATGACTCTAGTTGTGTGTTAGGAAAAGAACACACATGCAATGACTCTGGTGGATCCATGTGGTGTAGGAATAGAACACACATGCAATGACTCTAGGAGATCCATGTGGTTTATGAAAAGAAAACACATGCAATGACATTGTGGGATCCATGTGGTTTAGGAAAAGAACACACATGCAATGACTCTGGTGGTTGGTTAGGAGAGGAAGACACATGCAATGACTCTGGATGTGGTTTATGAAAGGAACACATATGCAATGACTCTAGTGGATCCATGTGGTTTAGGAAAAGAACACACATGCAATGACTCTAGTGCTGGTTTAGGAAAAGAAGGCACCTGCAATGACTCTGGTGGATCCATGTGGTTTAGGAAAAGAACACACATGCAATGAAACTAGTGGTGGTTTAGGAAAGGAAGACAGATGCAAAGACTCTGGATCTGGTTTTGGAAAAGAACACACATGCCATGACACTAGTGGATCGACATGGTTTTGGAAAGAAACACACATGCAATTACTATGGTGGATCCATTTGGTTTAGGAAAAGAACACACATGCAATGACTCTAGTGGTGGTTTAGGAAAAGAACACAGATGCAATGACTCTGGTGGATCCATGTGGTTTAGGAAAAGAACACGCATGCAATGATTCTGGTGGTGGTTTCAAAATGCAGGACATATGCAATGAATCTGGATGTGGTTTAGGAAGGGAACACACATGCAATGACTCTAGTGGATCCACGTGGTTTAGTAAAAGAACACACATGGAATGACCCTAGTTGTGTGTTAGGAAAAGAACACACATGCAATGACTCTGGTGGATCCATGTGGTGTAGGAATAGAACACACCTGCAATGACTCTAGGAGATCCATGTGGTTTATGAAAATAAAACACATGCAATGACATTGTTGGATCCATGTGGTTTAGGAAAGGAACACACATGCAATAACACTGGTGGATCCATGTGGTTTTGGAAAAGAACACACATGCAATGACTCTGGTGGTGGTTTAGGAGAGGAAGACACATGCAATTACTCTGGATGTGGTTATGAAAGGAACACATATGCAATGACTCTAGTGGATCCATGTGGTTTAGGAAAAGAACACAGATGCAATGACTCTAGTGCTGGTTTAGGAAAAGAAGGCACCTGCAATGACTCTGTTGGATCCATGTGGTTTAGGAAACTAACACACATGCAATAAATCTAGTGTTGGTTTAGGAAAAGAACACACATGCAATGACTCTGGTGGATCCATGTGGTTTAGGAAAAGAACACACATGCAATGAAACTGGTGGTGGTTTAGGAAAGCAAGACACATGCAAAGACTCTGGATCTGGTTTAGGAAAAGAACACACATGCAATGACACTGGTGGATCCGTGTTGTTTAGAAAAGAGACACACATGCCATGACACTAGTGGATCGATGTGGTTTTGGAAAGAAACACACATGCAATTACTATGGTGGATCCATTTTGTTTAGGAAAAGAACACACATGCAATGACTCTAGTGGTGGTTTCGGAAAAGAATACAGATGCAATGACTCTGGTGGATCCATGTGGTTTAGGAAAAGAACACGCATGCAATGACTCTGGTGGTGGTTTCAGAATGGAGGACATATGCAATGAATCTGGATGTGGTTTCGGAAAGGAACACACATGCAATGACTCTAGTGGATCCACGTGGTTTAGTAAAAGAACACACATGAATGACTCTAGTTGTGTGTTAGGAAAAGAACACACATGCAATGACTCTGGTGGATCCATGTGGTGTAGGAATAGAACACACATGCAATGACTCTAGGAGATCCATGTGGTTTATGAAAATAAAATACATGCAATGACATTGTTGGATCCATGTGGTTTGGGAAAGGAACACACATGCAATAACACTGGTGGATCCATGTGGTTTTGGAAAAGAACACACATGCAATGAGTCTGGTGGTGGTTTAGGAGAGGAAGACACATGCAATGACTCTGGATGTGGTTTATGAAAGGAACACATATGCAATGACTCTAGTGGATCCATGTGGTTTAGGAAAAGAACACACATGCAATGACTCTAGTGCTGGTTGAGGAAAAGAAGGCACCTGCAATGACTATGTTGGATCCATGTGGTTTAGGAAACTAACACACATGCAATGACTCTAGTGTTGGTTTAGGAAAAGAACACACATGCAATGACTCTGGTGGATCCATGTGGTTTAGGAAAAGAACACACATGCAATGAAACTGGTGGTGGTTTAGGAAAGGAAGACAGATGCAAAGACTCTGGATCTGGTTTAGGAAAAGAACACACATGCAATGACACTGGTGGATCCGTGTTGTTTAGGAAAGAAACACACATGCCATGACACTAGTGGATCGATGTGGTTTTGGAAAGAAACGCACATGCAATTACTATGGTGGATCCATTTTGTTTAGGAAAAGAACACACATGCAATGACTCTAGTGGTGGTTTCGGAAAAGAACACAGATGCAATGACTCTGGTGGATCCATGTGGTTTAGGGAAAGAACACGCATGCAATGACTCTGGTGGTGGTTTTAGAATGGAGGACATATGCAATGAATCTGGATGTGGTTTAGGAAAGGAACACACATGCAATGACTCTAGTGGATCCACGTGGTTTTGTAAAAGAACACACATGGAATGAGTCTAGTTGTGTGTTAGGAAAAGAACACACATGCAATGACTCTGGTGGATCCATGTGGTGTAGGAATAGAACACCCATGCAATGACTCTAGGAGATCCATGTGGTTTATGAAAAGAAAACACATGCAATGACACTGTGGGATCCATGTGGTTTAGGAAAGGAACACACATGCAATAACACTGGTGGATCCATGTGGTTTTGGAAAAGAACACACATGCAATGACTCTGGTGGTGGTTTAGGAGAGGAAGACACATGCAATGACTCTGGATGTGGTTTATGAAAGGAACACATATGCAATGACTCTATTGGATCCATGTGGTTCAGGAAAAGAACACACATGCAATGACTCTAGTGCTGGTTTAGGAAAAGAAGGCACCTGCAATGACTCTGTTGGATCCATGTGGTTTAGGAAAATAACACACATGCAATGACTCTAGTGTTGGTTTAGGAAAAGAACACACATGCAATGACTCTGGTGGATCCATGTGGTTTAGGAAAATAACGCACATGCAATGACTCAAGTGGTGGTTTTTGAAAAGAACACACATGAAATGACTCTGGTGGATCCATGTAGTTTAGGAAAAGAACACACATGCAATGACTCTGGTGGTGGTTTAAGAATGGAGGACATATGCAATGAATCTGGATGTGGTTTAGGAAAGGAACACACATGCAATGACTCTAGGGGATCCACGTGGTTTAGTAAAAGAACACACATGGAATGAGTCTAGTTGTGTGTTAGGAAAAGAACACACATGCAATGACTCTGGTTGATCCATGTGGTGTAGGAATAGAACACACATGCAATGACTCTAGGAGATCCATGTGGTTTATGAAAAGAAAACACATGCAATGACACTGTGGGACCCATGCGGTTTAGGAAAGGAACACACATGCAATAACACTGGTGGATCCATGTGGTTTTGGAAAAGAACACACATGCAATGACTCTGGTGGTGGTTTAGGAGAGGAAGACACATGCAATTACTCTGGATGTGGTTATGAAAGGAACACATATGCAATGACTCTAGTGGATCCATGTGGTTTAGGAAAAGAACACACATGCAATGACTCTAGTGCTGGTTTAGGAAAAGAAGGCACCTGCAATGACTCTGTTGGATCCATGTGGTTTAGGAAACTAACACACAAGCAATAAATCTAGTGTTGGTTTAGGAAAAGAACACACATGCAATGACTCTGGTGGATCCATGTGGTTTAGGAAGAGAACACACATGCAATGAAACTGGTGGTGGTTTAGATAAGGAAGACAGATCCAAAGGCTCTGGATATGGTTTAGGAAAAGAACACACATGCAATGACACTGGTGGATCCGTGTTGTTTAGGAAAGAAACACACATGCCATGACACTAGTGGATCGATGTGGTTTTGGAAAGAAAAACACATGCAATTACTATGGTGGATCCATTTTGTTTAGGAAAATAACACACATGCAATGACTCTAGTGTTGGTTTAGGAAAAGAACACACATGCAATGACACTGGTGGATCCGTGTTGTTTAGGAAAGAAACACACATGCCATGACACTAGTGGATCGATGTAGTTTTGGAAAGAAACACACATGCAATTACTATGGTGGATCCATTTGGTTTAGGAAAAGAACACACATGCAATGACTCTAGTGGTGGTTTCGGTAAAGAACACAGATGCAATGACTCTGGTGGATCCATGTGGTTTAGGAAAAGAACACACATGCAATGACTCTGGTGGTGATTTTAGAATGGAGGACATATGCAATGAATCTGGATGTGGTTTAGCAAAGGAATACACATGCAATGACTCTAATGGATCCACGTGGTTTAGTAAAAGAACACACATGGAATGACTCTAGTTGTGTGTTAGGAAAAGAAGACACATGCAATGACTCTGGTGGATCCATGTGGTGTAGGAATAGAACACACCTGCAATGACTCTAGGAGATCCATGTTGTTTATGAAAAGAAAACACATGCCATGACACTAGTGGATCGATGTGGTTTTGGAAAGAAACGCACATCCAATTACTATGGTGGATCCATTTGGTTTAGGAAAAGAACACACATGCAATGACCCTAGTGGTGGTGGTTTAGGAGAGGAAGACACATGCAATGACTCTGGATGTGGTTTATGAAAGGAACACATATGCAATGACTCTATTGGATCCATGTGGTTTAGGAAAAGAACACACATGCAATGACTCTAGTGCTGGTTTAGGAAAAGAAGGCACCTGCAATGACTCTGTTGGATCCATGTGGTTTAGGAAAATAACACACATGCAATGACTCTAGTGTTGGTTTAGGAAAAGAACACACATGCAATGACTCTGGTGGATCCATGTGGTTTAGGAAAAGAACACACATGCAATGACTCAAGTGGTGGTTTTTGAAAAGAACACACATGCAATGACTCTGGTGGATCCATGTAGTTTAGGAAAACAACACACATCCAATGACTCTGGTGGTGGTTTAAGAATGGAGGACATATGCAATGAATCTGGATGTGGCTTAGGAAAGGAACACACATGCAATGGCTCTAGGGGATCCACGTGGTTTAGTAAAAGAACACACATGGAATGAGTCTAGTTGTGTGTTAGGAAAAGAACACACATCCAATGACTCTGGTTGATCCATGTGGTGTAGGAATAGAACACACATGCAATGACTCTGGTGGATCCATGTGGTGTAGGAATAGAACACACATGCAATGACTCTAGGAGATCCATGTGGTTTATGAAAAGAAAACACATGCAATGACATTGTGGGATCCATGTGGTTTAGGAAAAGAACACACATGCAATGACTCTGGTGGTTGGTTAGGAGAGGAAGACACATGCAATGACTCTGGATGTGGTTTATGAAAGGAACACACATGCAATGACTCTAGTGGATCCATGTGGTTTAGGAAAAGAACACACATGCAATGACTCTAGTGCTGGTTTAGGAAAAGAAGGCACCTGCAATGACTCTGGTGGATCCATGTGGTTTAGGAAAAGAACACACATGCAATGAAACTAGTGGTGGTTTAGGAAAGGAAGACAGATGCAAAGACTCTGGATCTGGTTTTGGAAAAGAACACACATGCCATGACACTAGTGGATCGACATGGTTTTGGAAAGAAACACACATGCAATTACTATGGTGGATCCATTTGGTTTAGGAAAAGAACACACATGCAATGACTCTAGTGGTGGTTTAGGAAAAGAACACAGATGCAATGACTCTGGTGGATCCATGTGGTTTAGGAAAAGAACACGCATGCAATGATTCTGGTGGTGGTTTCAAAATGCAGGACATATGCAATGAATCTGGATGTGGTTTAGGAAGGGAACACACATGCAATGACTCTAGTGGATCCACGTGGTTTAGTAAAAGAACACACATGGAATGACCCTAGTTGTGTGTTAGGAAAAGAACACACATGCAATGACTCTGGTGGATCCATGTGGTGTAGGAATAGAACACACATGCAATGACTCTAGGAGATCCATGTGGTTTATGAA
Source organism: Avena eriantha (assembly GCA_910589775.1). Lineage (NCBI taxonomy): Eukaryota > Viridiplantae > Streptophyta > Magnoliopsida > Poales > Poaceae > Avena > Avena eriantha. The sequence continues at coordinate 207,809,355 of OU342740.1, forward strand.
AACAAAACACATGCAATGACACTGTGGGACCCATGCGGTTTAGGAAAGGAACACACATGCAATAACACTGGTGGATCCATGTGGTTTTGGAAAAGAACACACATGCAATGACTCTGGTGGTGGTTTAGGAGAGGAAGACACATGCAATTACTCTGGATGTGGTTATGAAAGGAACAAATATGCAATGACTCTAGTGGATCCATGTGGTTTAGGAAAAGAACACACATGCAATGACTCTAGTGCTGGTTTAGGAAAAGAAGGCACCTGCAATGACTCTGTTGGATCCATGTGGTTTAGGAAACTAACACACAGGCAATAAATCTAGTGTTGGTTTAGGAAAAGAACACACATGCAATGACTCTGGTGGATCCATGTGGTTTAGGAAGAGAACACACATGCAATGAAACTGGTGGTGGTTTAGATAAGGAAGACAGATCCAAAGGCTCTGGATATGGTTTAGGAAAAGAACACACATGCAATGACACTGGTGGATCCGTGTTGTTTAGGAAAGAAACACACATGCCATGACACTAGTGGATCGATGTGGTTTTGGAAAGAAAAACACATGCAATTACTATGGTGGATCCATTTTGTTTAGGAAAAGAACACACATGCATTGACTCTAGTGGTGGTTTAGGAAAAGAACACATATGCAATGACTCTGGTGATTCCATGTGGTTTAGGAAAAGAACACGCATGCAATGACTCTGGTGGTGGTTTCAAAATGCAGGACATATGCAATGAATCTGGATGTGGTTTAGGAAAGGAACACACATGCAATGACTCTAGTGGATCCACGTGGTTTAGTAAAAGAACACACATGGAATGACTCTAGTTGTGTGTTAGGAAAAGAACACACATGCAATGACTCTGGTGGATCCATGTGGTGTAGGAATAGAACACACATGCAATGACTCTAGGAGATCCATGTGGTTTATGAAAAGAAAACACATGCAATGACATTGTGGGATCCATGTGGTTTAGGAAAAGAACACACATGCAATGACTCTGGTGGTTGGTTAGGAGAGGAAGACACATGCAATGACTCTGGATGTGGTTTATGAAAGGAACACATATGCAATGACTCTAGTGGATCCATGTGGTTTAGGAAAAGAACACACATGCAATGACTCTAGTGCTGGTTTAGGAAAAGAAGGCACCTGCAATGACTCTGGTGGATCCATGTGGTTTAGGAAAAGAACACACATGCAATGAAACTAGTGGTGGTTTAGGAAAGGAAGACAGATGCAAAGACTCTGGATCTGGTTTTGGAAAAGAACACACATGCCATGACACTAGTGGATCGACATGGTTTTGGAAAGAAACACACATGCAATTACTATGGTGGATCCATTTGGTTTAGGAAAAGAACACACATGCAATGACTCTAGTGGTGGTTTAGGAAAAGAACACAGATGCAATGACTCTGGTGGATCCATGTGGTTTAGGAAAAGAACACGCATGCAATGATTCTGGTGGTGGTTTCAAAATGCAGGACATATGCAATGAATCTGGATGTGGTTTAGGAAGGGAACACACATGCAATGACTCTAGTGGATCCACGTGGTTTAGTAAAAGAACACACATGGAATGACCCTAGTTGTGTGTTAGGAAAAGAACACACATGCAATGACTCTGGTGGATCCATGTGGTGTAGGAATAGAACACACCTGCAATGACTCTAGGAGATCCATGTGGTTTATGAAAATAAAACACATGCAATGACATTGTTGGATCCATGTGGTTTAGGAAAGGAACACACATGCAATAACACTGGTGGATCCATGTGGTTTTGGAAAAGAACACACATGCAATGACTCTGGTGGTGGTTTAGGAGAGGAAGACACATGCAATTACTCTGGATGTGGTTATGAAAGGAACACATATGCAATGACTCTAGTGGATCCATGTGGTTTAGGAAAAGAACACAGATGCAATGACTCTAGTGCTGGTTTAGGAAAAGAAGGCACCTGCAATGACTCTGTTGGATCCATGTGGTTTAGGAAACTAACACACATGCAATAAATCTAGTGTTGGTTTAGGAAAAGAACACACATGCAATGACTCTGGTGGATCCATGTGGTTTAGGAAAAGAACACACATGCAATGAAACTGGTGGTGGTTTAGGAAAGCAAGACAGATGCAAAGACTCTGGATCTGGTTTAGGAAAAGAACACACATGCAATGACACTGGTGGATCCGTGTTGTTTAGAAAAGAGACACACATGCCATGACACTAGTGGATCGATGTGGTTTTGGAAAGAAACACACATGCAATTACTATGGTGGATCCATTTTGTTTAGGAAAAGAACACACATGCAATGACTCTAGTGGTGGTTTCGGAAAAGAACACAGATGCAATGACTCTGGTGGATCCATGTGGTTTAGGAAAAGAACACGCATGCAATGACTCTGGTGGTGGTTTCAGAATGGAGGACATATGCAATGAATCTGGATGTGGTTTTGGAAAGGAACACACATGCAATGACTCTAGTGGATCCACGTGGTTTAGTAAAAGAACACACATGAATGACTCTAGTTGTGTGTTAGGAAAAGAACACACATGCAATGACTCTGGTGGATCCATGTGGTGTAGGAATAGAACACACATGCAATGACTCTAGGAGATCCATGTGGTTTATGAAAATAAAATACATGCAATGACATTGTTGGATCCATGTGGTTTGGGAAAGGAACACACATGCAATAACACTGGTGGATCCATGTGGTTTTGGAAAAGAACACACATGCAATGAGTCTGGTGGTGGTTTAGGAGAGGAAGACACATGCAATGACTCTGGATGTGGTTTATGAAAGGAACACATATGCAATGACTCTAGTGGATCCATGTGGTTTAGGAAAAGAACACACATGCAATGACTCTAGTGCTGGTTTAGGAAAAGAAGGCACCTGCAATGACTATGTTGGATCCATGTGGTTTAGGAAACTAACACACATGCAATGACTCTAGTGTTGGTTTAGGAAAAGAACACACATGCAATGACTCTGGTGGATCCATGTGGTTTAGGAAAAGAACACACATGCAATGAAACTGGTGGTGGTTTAGGAAAGGAAGACAGATGCAAAGACTCTGGATCTGGTTTAGGAAAAGAACACACATGCAATGACACTGGTGGATCCGTGTTGTTTAGGAAAGAAACACACATGCCATGACACTAGTGGATCGATGTGGTTTTGGAAAGAAACGCACATGCAATTACTATGGTGGATCCATTTTGTTTAGGAAAAGAACACACATGCAATGACTCTAGTGGTGGTTTCGGAAAAGAACACAGATGCAATGACTCTGGTGGATCCATGTGGTTTAGGGAAAGAACACGCATGCAATGACTCTGGTGGTGGATTTAGAATGGAGGACATATGCAATGAATCTGGAAGTGGTTTAGGAAAGGAACACACATGCAATGACTCTAGTGGATCCACGTGGTTTAGTAAAAGAACACACATGGAATGACTCTAGTTGTGTGTTAGGAAAAGAACACACATGCAATGACTCTGGTGGATCCATGTGGTGTAGGAATAGAACACACCTGTAATGACTCTAGGATATCCATGTGCTTTATGAAAATAAAACACGTGCAATGACATTGTTGGATCCATGTGGTTTAGGAAAGGAACACACATGCAATAACACTGGTGGATCCATGTGGTTTTGGAAAAGAACACACATGCAATGACTCTGGTGGTGGTTTAGGAGAGGAAGACACATGCAATGACTCTGGATGTGGTTTATGAAAGGAACACATATGCAATGACTCTAGTGGATCCATGTGGTTCAGGAAAAGAACACACATGCAAACACTCTGGTGGTGGTTTGGGAAAGGAAGACACATGCAATGACTCTAGATCTGGTTTAGGAAAGGAACACACGTGCAATGACTCTGCTGGATTCATGTGGTTGAGGAATAGAACACAGATGCAATGACTCTGGGAGATCCATGTGGTTTAGGAAAAGAACACACATGCAATGATTCTAGTGGTGGTTTAGGAAAAGAACATGTAACATCCCAAAACTTCAATCCAAGCTGATCAAGATCCAAATCATCAAAATTAGGGTTAACAAAAGCTTTTCCAAATTAAAAATGAAAGGATTCATGTGTATGAACATTTAAATTAGGGTTAACAAAAACTTTTCCAAACTAACAGACATGCCCAATCCCCTGACCGTACCCCGTAGTCTCCGGCCGCCATGAAACTCGCCGTCGGCAGAGACTTAGTGCGCGCTGCGCTATTCACTGTCCCCGACCGCAAACCACTGCACCAGCAACACCGTGACACTCGCCAGGGCACCGCCCACCGTCCTAGTGCACCGCCCACGCCTCTAGCTCGCTGTGCCGTCGTCACCGGCGAGCAGCGCCCATGCTTCTCTGTCGCTCAGTCGACCGTATATAAAGAGGCCATCCTAGCCTCATTTCTCCACACTCACTCACTCCCCACCTCTCACTTAACCTCACCCAGCTCTCACCGACGCCGCTGGAGCTCTGCCTTGCCGGAATTGGAGCCGAAGCCACCGCAGCAGTAGGAGAAGGGCGCCTACGATTTAGGGCACCCCAAGCTCCGCCGCAACCGCGCCTCGCCTCGCCGTCGTCTACCATCCCGTTTGCCCGCCTCACCAACCTTGCTGGAGCCCTGGTACGCCCCCAATCGACCCCCACCCCCGTGTCTAGGTCAAGTTCTCGCCGGAGTAATCCGTCGTCGACGATGACTCCCCACTATTAGATCGTCTTTAGATCGTGTGGCCCAGAATGCCCGATACCGTTTCGGTGTTTCTGTGCCGCTGACTGGTGGAGCCCACATGTCAGGAAGCCCGTTGCACGCACTGTGTGTTGCTGGGCCGGCCTAGTTAGTTCCCGCGCGAGTTAGAAATTCAAATTTAGCTTTTTCTATTTAGAGTTAATCTAGTTTTTGTCCACTAGTTTAAAAATCAATTCTGGGAGTTTGACAAATCCAAATTGCATGAAACCAATTTTTCCTGAAAGGTATTTAAGTTATCTATCCAAGCCCGTTGGATTTAATTCAATTAGAGTTATAGATCTCCCCTAGTAAAAATAACAAAACAGAAGTATTTGCAACTTGCAACATTTTTATAAAATCAACCAAGATAGGTTTTGAGTTGATTCCAACTCTCAAAAATCAAATTTCATCACACCTATCTGAATATGTTATAATATTAATGTTTACGTGTAGTGAATTTGGACTAGTACCAAAATAATGCTATATAGGCATTTCTAGTCACTTTAAATCATTAAATAATAAACTTAAACCAAAGTAATATTGATCCAACCTTTAACTCCCATTCCCACATGTTAGAATATGTGGTGAGGACATGTGTCCACATGATCCAATATTAGAAGTGGTGAATATTAAATCTTAGTTAATATTTCAATGAGTAGAAATTACTTTTCTAACATAAAACGAATGAAACTAGTTAATGAAAGTTGTGATGCCTAAGATGATAATAGATCATCAAATGTTTGTATTAGAATACTAATTAGACTAGTTAAGATTGTTTGGTGATTGTGTACTCTGTATGTATTTATAGACGATAGTACTGACCAAGCTTTCGAGGAGGAGGAGTTATACCAAGAAGAAGAAGAAGAAAACTTCAACCACTACACTTCACAAGGCAAGCCACCATGAACAATGCAATCTAACACTACCTGAATTGCGGTTATGGACAGTTGGAATGGCCATATTGTTTCGTTGTCAGATGTTTTCCAAACAACTTATGAAATGAATGATGAATTTTGACTTGACCACAACAGGGTTGTGTTTATGACAATAGTTTCCCAACTTATGTGATTCTAGAACTTTATCTTATCTTTCTTTGCTTCAGAACTCAGCTTAGGTTTTAAAACTTAACTCTATAGTTAAACTTAGATTTATCACGTTAACTTAGAACTATATTACTTGCTAGAGGTAGTTTGCGAGTACTTAAAGAGTACTCATGGCTTTTGTCCCTGGCTATTCTCATGGGCAGACTATGAAGGAGACTATCAACAGGACGGCTATGATAACTAGGACTATCTGCCTTTGTTGGCACTGCCTGTGCCCCAGAAGATGGACCCCACCGCAACGCTTATCTTTTATTTCCCCTGCTTGTTGTATTAGGACTGGATCATGACATCCTTATTTGTGTAAGACCTTATGTATGGTTTGTAATGGATGATGTACTGTGATATCCAATCCGTTATGTCTCGCAAAAATGGTAATCCTGGTATTGCGAGGTATGGCACAACAGGCATCTGGGATTAAAAATCCGGGTGTTGACAAGTTGGTATCAGAGCCATCCTAACCATAGGAGACCCTAGTTAGAATGGACGTCTAAACAAAAACTTAGTTTCAAAACCAAAGTGAGTATTTATGAAAAACTATCTCCTCTCTTATCCTGGTGGATTCATTTTTTCTCAAAAATTCATGTTCCTCAAAATTCTTATATTACTATGTAAAATTTGACACAATTGATCACTTCACTAACTTCCTCATCCTAAATTCTTGTAGATGGAATCTCAGTTCAGCAAGTTCTACCAGTTGGAAAATGGAGGTCAGCTAATCTACGAGAGGGATTTGGATTCACTGTCGGAGTTACTAGGACGCCCACATCCGGAGTTTCTTGGAGCTCAACTTCCAGGACCCCCAGGAGGAGACCTAAAGTGGCTAGTCACCGCAGATCTTAGAGGAAGCATCAAGGCACCAACTTCTGGGAGAATTCAGTTCTCCGTGAGAGAGAACAACTGGCTAGATGGATTAGCCAGGGCAATGCATGAAGCTCTCGCACGTCTATGTGCCCTCAGCGTCAACCAAATCCAAGGAACCCGTTTTGTCCACTATGCAAGACGTGACTTCATGAGAATGCTGAGGGAGATGCAGAGTCATCCAGCACTGAAGCGCCAAGTGGAGAACCTTGACTCCCTGTTGTATGACCGTCAGAAGGAGCTGGACAATGCTAGAGAGTTAGCCAACCAGAACCGTGCCATTGTCAACTAGAAGGCCCAGACATTCGCACTGCTCGTCCAGGATCGCTAGTCTCTTTGCCGCCAGCGTGCAAAGAAGGATCGCACTATCGCCTGTCTTCGCAAGAAGGTGGCCGACCTCGAGAAGACAGTCAAGGAGCAGGCAGCCCAGCTTGCAGCAAAAGAAGAAAAAGACGAGGGTGAAGACATCCAGGGAGACATGGACTCTTACCTTAGCAATGATGATGAATTTCTCGCGGAGGATGCCGTGGACTTCTACACTAACGATGAGGACTCCGACTTCATCGACGATGAGTAGATGCACTAGAGCACTGTCGTAGCATGAGATGTACCGGTCCCAATGTATCGTAGTTTGCAGAATGGTTCTTCAAACCTTCTGTTTTCCTTTGTTTGTTGTGGTGTGTGTTGTACCGTGTGCTTGTTTGCATGAATGAAATGAAGTTAGTTGAAAAACCTGAGTGTAACTAAAAGTTTTAGCTTTGAAAACCCCAAAACCATGAACCTTAGAATTTCCCTCTTACCCCTATATCCATCTCAATCTTCAGATGACTCGTGGAAACCAAGGAGGAAGCAGCTCGTCGCAAGACCCAATGCTGCAGATCTTGCAGAATCTCATCGCAGACCATGAAGCAAGCAGGGCAGAATGCCAAGCCAACTTAGCAACATTGCAGCAGATCGCCCAGATGGCTATCAACAACCAAGGGCATGGAAATCACGATCATCAAGGATCCAACCTTAAGAACTTCCAGAATACCAATCCCCCAATCTTTAGCACCTCTGAAAACCCACTAGATGCTGATGACTGGTTATAGACCATGGAAAACAACTTAGAAGTTGCAAGAGTTGGTGAAAATGAGAAAGTTCTCTTCGCCACCCATTATCTGGCGGGAGATGCAAGAGCTTGGTGGAATAGTATCCGCCAGATGAACAATGGTCAACTTATGACATTGGAAGCATTCAAAGTGAAGTTCAGCCGCACCCACGTGCCGCAAGGTCTAGTCAACAGGATGAGAGATGAATTCCGCGAATTGAAGCAAGGAAGAAGGACTGTGGTGGAGTACCGTGACAAATTCCTATCACTTGCCAGATATGCACCTGATGAGATCAACACATAGGCTAAGAAGAAGGAGAGATTCCTGAACGGACTGCATGATGAGATGTAGATAGACCTCGTCAACATCCGTTTTGAGGATCTCGAAGAGCTAGTCGACTCTTCCATTCAGATGGAAGGCAAGATTAACTAGGCAAATGACAACCGCACGCGTCGTATGATGCATCAGTCTGGATCCAGCAGTCACCAGAAGTACCGTCCCAACCCTTCATCATGATATGCACCAAGGAACAACCGACACCCAACGTCTCAACCAAGCTACCCCAACCGTAGCGGAGGCAATGGGAAGCCCGGAGGAAACAATCACAACTCTGGCAATGCCAACAATTTGAACCATGCACCTCCCAAGACCAACAACAACAACAACACTGCACCCAGAACTGGCAGCAATGTTGTGCCTGTCGCAGTCAAGGACAAGTCCTAGATCACTTGTTTCGAGTGTGGAGTGAAGGGTCACTACTCCAATGAGTGTCCCAAGAAGACTACAGCCAATGCCAATTTGAATGCCCCAGCTCAGCAGCAGCGTCGTGTTCAACCATGAAGAAAATTTTCCACAGGGAACCCTCACAACCGCAACGGTCGTCTCTTCCACATGAACGCAGAAGAAGACCAGGAAGCGCCAGATGTAGTGCTGGGTATGTTTTCTGTCAACTCAGTTTTAGCAAGAGTATTGTTTGATTCTGGAGCATCGCATTCATTTATCACCAAAGAATTTGCATACACTATAAGATTCACCCAACCAACCTGAAGCATCTCATGATATTTCAAATCCCGGCTCAACAACCAAAGCTAGAAAAATTTGCAAAGCTGTCCCTATTAGAATACATGGGATAGATTTTTATGCCAACCTAATTGTACTTGGAACCAAAGGATTGGAAGTAGTACTAGGTATGGACTAGATGTCCAGGCATAAAATACTGATAGACTGTGCTAAGAAAGCCATCACCATGACTAGTAGCTCAGGAGTAACAGTTGAACGTATCTCAGAAACCTTACCCCGTCAATTCAAGCGCAACAAGAGTGTTGCCCTGCCCACCATTGACCAAGTCAGAGTAGTCTGTGAATACCCCGACGTATTCCTAGATGAATTGCCGGGTATGCCCCCAGATAGGGATATTGAGTTCATTATCGAACTAATCCCCGGAACCGGACCTATAGCCCAGAGACCCTATAGCATGAACGCCTCAGAGTTAGTGGAACTGAAGAAGCAGTTGGATGCCATGCTAGAGAAAGGCTTGATTCAACCGAGCGCATCGCCATGGAGATCACCAGTGTTATTCGTTGACAAGAAAGATGGAGGCAACCGTCTGTGCACAGATTACAGAAAGTTGAATGACGTCACTGTAAAGAACAACTACCCCTTGCCAAAGATAGAGGATCTATTTGATCAGTTGACTGGAGCTCAGGTATTCTAAAAGATTGATCTTAGGACTGGTTATCACCAACTTAAGATTCGTGCAACGGATATTCTGAAGACCGCCTTTACTACTCGCTATGGTTTATACGAGTATACGGTTATGTATTTTGGATTAACCAATGCCCCTGCTTATTTCATGAACCTGATGAATAAGATCTTTATGAATTTCCTAGATAAGTTTGTAGTTGTGTTTATCTACGATATCCTTATCTACTCCAAGTCAGAAGAAGAACATGAGCAACATCTGAGAGTTATCCTAGAAACCCTGAGAGAGCATCAGTTATATGCCAAGTTCAGCAAGTGTGAGTTTTGGCTGAAGGAAGTAGGATTTCTAGGACATATTGTGTCTGCCGGAGGAGTCTCTGTTGATCCCGCCAAGATCAAATATGTCGAAGAATGGGAAGCCCCAACCACTCAAACCCAAGTCCGTGCATTTCTCGGATTAGCGGGATATTACTGCAAGTTCGTAGAAGGATTCTCGAGCATAGCCCGACCAATGACCCAATTGTTGAAGAAGGACAAGAAGTTTGAAAGGACAGACAAATGTGAAGCCAGTTTTGAGGAGCTGAAGAAGATATTGATATCAGCCCCAATATTAATCATGCCAGACATCAAGAAGTCGTTTGATGTATATTGTGACGCATCTAAGATTGGTCTAGGATGTGTATTGATGCAAGAAGGCAAAGTCATCGCGTACCTGTCTCGACAACCGAAGCAGCATGAGCAGAACTATCCGACCAATGATCTCGAGCTAGCAGCTGTGGTTCTAGCATTGAAGACATGGCGTCATTATTTGATGGGTAATCGCTGTGAGATTTACTCATATCACAAGAGTTTAAAATATATCTTCACTCCAAAGGAGCTGAATATGAGGCAAAGGAGATGGATAGAGTTAATCAAGGATTATGACCTTGACATTCACTATCACCCCGGCAAAGCCAATGTGGTAGCGAATGCTCTTAGGAGATTGCCATGTAGGCTAAACACCATGATCAAGGATAAGAAACCAAGGTTGTACGAAGAGTTGGAGCAGTTCAGGACTGAATTAGTTAGCAAAGGATTCTTAGCTAGCATTGAACTTCAACCCACTTTGATTAGCCAAATCAAGGAAGCCCAGAAGGGGAATGAAAGTATCGACGGAATCAAACGTCGTATTGGTACAGGAAAGGTATCTGGATTCTCCGAAGACGAAGAAGGTGTACTTTGGTACAAAGGACGTATCTGTGTGCCAGTAGATTCGGAGCTAAAGCAAGTTATCATGAAGGAAGCTCATGATACTCTTTTTTCTATCCACCCCGGAGGAACGAAGATGTATCAGGTTTTGAAAGAGCAATTTTGGTGGCACAAGATGAAGAGAGAAATCAGAAGCTACATCACCAAGTGTGACATCTGTCAAAGAGTCAAAGTAGAGCATCAGAGACCTGCAGGACTGTTGCAACCATTGCAGATTCCGGAATGGAAATGGGATTTCGTCGAACTGGACTTTATCACCGGTTTGCCTACTTCTAGTAGGGGAAATGACTCAATCTGGGTCATAGTTGATAGACTGTCCAAGGTAGCCCACTTTATACCCTTCAAGACTACCTACTAGAGTGCGAAGCTAGTAGAGCTGTACATCGCTAGAATTGTTAGTCTGCATGGAACCCCCAAGACCATAGTATCAGATCGATGAACTTAGTTTACCTCAAGGTTTTGGCAGAAAGTCCAAGAAGGATTAGGAACCAAGTTGAACTTCAGCACCGCGTACCATCCGCAAACTGATGGACAGACTGAGAGAGTCAACCAAATCTTAGAGGATATGCTTAGAGCTTGTGTGTTGGAATACAGGTCAAAATGGGAAGACTGCCTGCCTTTCGCAGAATTCTCATATAACAACAGTTATCAAGCTAGTTTGTAGATGGCACCCTTTGAATTCCTATATGGAAGAAAGTGTCGTACCCCTTTGAATTGGTCGCAAGTAGGAGAGAGTCAGATCTTTGGACCCGACATGCTCAAAGAAGCTGAAGAGAAAGTTCACAAGATCCGTGAGCACCTCAAGACCGCCCAATCCAGACAGAAGAGTTATGTTGACAAAAGAAGGAGAGACCTGACTTTCAATGTCGGAGATTTTGTGTATCTCAAAGTTTCACCATTTAAAGGAACTCAATGCTTTAGTTTGAAAGGAAAGTTATCCCCCAGATATATAGGGCCATTCAAGATTCTGAACCGTCGTGGAGAAGTATCGTATCAACTAGAACTGCCTGAAGAGATGTCAGCCATCCACAATGTGTTCCATATCTCGTTACTTCGCAAATGCTTGGAAGTGCCTGAGAAGACTGAAGTTTTCAAGAACATCGATCGCAGAGCTGTTGAGATCAACAATGACCTGACCTATAGGGAAGTGCCCATCCGTATCTTAGAAGAATCCCACGGGACCACCAGAACCAGGAGCATCATGTTTCTCAAGATTCAGTGGAGCAACCATACTGAGGAAGAAGCCACTTGGGAGCGCGAAGATTACATTAGGACAAAGTTCCCAGATCTCTTTAGTTCCAAGATTTCTTTGTAAATCTCGGGACGAGATTTTGTTTAAGGGGGGAAGGTTTGTAACATCCCAAAACTTCAATCCAAGCTTATCAAGATCCAAATCATCAAAATTAGGGTTAACAAAAACTTTTCCAAATTGCAGATGAAAGCATTCATGTGTATGAGCATTTAAATTAGGAATTGATTTGAATTGCCATGGTTCTGTGATTCTTTGGTTGTAAAATGTTTCTTAGGTGATTTAAGTATCATCTACCTCATTCCCAAACTTTTTCCAAAGAAAATCGAATCAAAAACAATTAAAAAGGAGGAATGGTCATTTTGGCCAAATTAACTCTCATGCCTACTTTGGCTATTCCTAGCACTCACTTCTCAACAGAAATAATTCTAGGTCTTTACACCCCTTGATAGTACACATAATGAGGCCAAGGACCACCTTTTGATCTGCTAAAAACATTCAAATACTTATTTTAAATGGCATGTGAAAATTGAATTCAATGCATATGCCTAGATCACCCCTATTTCAAAAACCATCAATTTGAGCTCCACTTTCAAAACCCTTGCAAACAGAGACTACCTAGTATTAGTGGAGAACACTCAAAAATTTTGAAACCAAAATTCAAACTTTGGTCTCTTGTAGCCATTTCAGCAAACAGGTGGCAGGCACAACTTGGGCAAATTTAAAACACTATAGTGAGCAGTGATCTTGGTCACCATTTGGGCCTAACTCAATCCCCTTGTCCCCCCAGTGCAGCCCCTACCCTTTGCTAGCCCGGCCAAGCCCTGTGCACACGACCAAATGGCCATGGCCATTAAGGCCAAGCACCTTGAGCACGCTCACCGGCGACAGCGTGCCACAGCAGCCGCCAGGCTCGCCCACCATGTCCAGCATGTCGACCGTGGTCCACCTACACCGTCCAACCAGCCCCATCCTAAGGACAGCGACCAGAATGGCTAGGAACCGCCGCGCCTGGAGCCTGTCGACCATGCCGACGCAGCCCGCAGAGCGCGCCCTGTCCCCGTGTAGCTAGACCTCGCCTAGCTCTAGCCGCTCGTCTACGCGATCCCCTCCGGTCTAGCAAGCTAACAGACATGCCCAATCCCCCGACCGTACCCCGTAGTCGCCGACCACCATGAAACTCGCCGTCGGCAGAGACTTAGTGCGCGCCGCGCTCTTCACTGTCCCCGACCGCAAACCACTGCACCAGCAACTCCGTGACACTCGCCAGGGCACCGCCCACCGTCCTAGCGCACCGCCCACGCCTCTAGCTCGTTGTGCCGTCGTCACCAGCGAGCACCGCCCATGCTTCTCTGCCGCTCAGTCGACCCTATATAAAGAGGCCACCCCAGCCTCATTTCTCCACACTCACTCACTCCCCACCTCTCACTGAACCTCACCCACCTCTCGCCGAGGCCGCTCGAGCTCTGCCTCGCCGGAATTGGAGCCGAATCCGCCATAGCAGGAGGAGAAGGGCGCCTACGATTTAGGGCACCCCAAGCTCTGCTGCAACGGCGCCTTGCCTCGCTGTCGTCCACCAGCCCGTTTGCCTGCCTCACCGACCTTGCTGGAGCCCTGGTCCGCCCCCAATCGACCCCCACAGCGGCGACTAGGTCAAGTTCTCGCCGTAGTAATCCGTCGTTGACGATGACTACCCACCGTTAGATCGTCTTTAGATCGTGTGGCCTAGAATGCCCGATAACGTTTCGGTGTTTCTGTGCCGCTGACTGGTGGAGCCCGCATGTCAGGCAGCCCGTTGCGTGCACTGTGCGTAGCTGGGCCGGCCCAGTTAGTTCCCACGCGAGTTAGAAATTCAAATTTAGCCTTTTCCATTTAGAGTTAATCTAGTTTCTGTCCACTAGTTTAAAAATCAATTATGGGAGTTTGACAAATCCAAATTGCATGAAACCAGGTTTTCCTGAAAGGTATTGAAGTTATCTATCCAAGCCCATTGGATTTTATTCAATTAGAGTTATAGATCTCTCCTAGTAAAAATAACAAAACAGAATTATTTGCAACTTGCAACATTTTTATAAAATCAACCAAGATAGGTTTTGAGTTGATTCGAACTCTCAAAAATCACATTTCATCATACTTATCTGAATATGTAATAATATTAATGTTTACATGCAGTGACTTGGGACTAGTACCAAAATGATGCTATATAGGCATTTCTAGTCACTTTAAATCATTAAATAATAAATTTAAACCAACGTAATATTGATCCAACCTTTAAATCCCATTCCCACATGTTAGAATATGTGGTGAGGACAGGTGTCCACATTATCCAATATTTTAAGTGGTGAATATTAAATCTTAGTTAATATTTCAATGAGTAGAAATTATTTTCTAACATAAAAAGAATGAAACTAGTTAATGAAACTTGTGATGCCTAAGATGATAATAGATCATCAAATGTGTGTATTAGAATACTAATTATACTAGTTAAGTATAGTTTGGTGATTGTGTACTCCGTATGTATTTAAAGACGATAGTACCGACCACGCTTTCGAGGAAGAGGAGTTCTACCAAGAAGAAGAAGAAGAAAACTTCAACCACTTCACTTCACAAGGCAAACCACCATGAACAATGCAAGCTAACACTTGCAAGTATAATGCTTAGCAAGCTAGGATTAAACTAGATGGTTTAGCAAAGATGCCTTAGGCATGCTTTGGTCACACTACTTTGACTATTAGTATCCCAAGTCTTATTTACAAGCTTTACTTCCTTTACTTTACACAAAGTTCTTTACTTGTTTTGAAGGTAGCATAAAGTGTATAAAACTTGACCTATTTAGAAACCCTTTAGATGTCATTCCATGGCATGAGATTGAACCCATCTTTTCAACCTTAGTGAACACTCTTAACTTAGTAGTTTAGAGTAGATCAAAAACTTGAGTCACTTTAGATGGGAACACTTGGTGAAAATGAATTATGAAAACCTTGGAATGATGAGTCATTCTATTGAGATGTTTTGACATGTGTTGAGAAACATAAGGGGTTTATGATGAGGAAAATGATAAGGCATGAGCCTTAACCCCTTTATAAAACTGATGGTTGGATTCGGATGCGATACCATTCCAAATTTACCATACAACCACACTACCTGAATTGGGTAAGGCTTAGCTAGAAATTTATATGCATTAGTGTTAGTTCCCTCGTGGGAGAGGTTTGAGCTGAGGCTACCTCTCAACGTTGTCCACCTATGCAGTGCCCAAGATGACTGATGGTCATTGTTGGGAGGCCATGCTCATAGGAGAGGTGCTTATACTAGGGTGTGTAAAGGGAAGGTTATGTTTGATTATCTGCATACTAAGTATGATGATTCAGGGTTATCCCTGACAGATGTATCGAATCAGGTGGTGAAACTGTACCACCTCTGCAGAGTGCCAAACTATTCGAATAGCCACGTCCGCGGTTATGGACAGTTGGAATGGCCATAACAGGGTTGTGTTTATGACAATAGCTTCCCAACTTGTGAAATGAATGATGGATTTTGACTTGACCATAACAGGGTTGTGTTTATGACAATAGCTTCCCAACTTAAGTGATTCTAGAACTTTATCTTATCTTTCTTTCCTTCAGAACTCAGCTTAGGTTTTAAAACTTAACTCTATAGTTAAACTTAGAGTTATCACCTTAACTAAGAACTATATTACTTGTTAGAGGTAGTTTGCGAGTACTTAAAGAGTACTCATGGCTTTTGTACCTGACTATTCTCATGGCTAGACTATGAAGGAGACTATCAAGAGGATGGCCAACAGGACGGCTATGATAACTAGGACTATCTGCCTTCGTCAGCATTGCATGTGCCCCTGAAGATGGACCCCACTGCTACGCTTATCTTTTATTTCCGCTGCTTGTTGTATTAAGACTGGATCATGCGATCCTTATTTGTGTAAGACCTTATGTATGGTTTTTAATGGATGATGTACTGTGATATCCAATCCATTATGTCTCGCAAAAATGGTATGGCATAACGGACATCTGGGATTAAAAATCCGGGTGTTGACAGAACACATATGCAATGACACTTGTGGATCCATGTGGTTTAGGAAAACAACACACAGGCAATAACTCTGGTGGTGGTTTAGGAAAGGAAGACACATGCAATGACTCTGGATCTGGTTTAGGAAAGGAACACACATGCAATGACTCTAGTGGATCCATGTGGTTTAGGAAAAGAACACACATCCAATGACTCTAGTGGTGGTTTAGGAAAAGAACTCACATGCAATGACTCTGGTGGATCCATGTGGTTTAGGAAAATATCACACATGCAATGACTCTAGTGCCGGCTTAGGAAAAGAACAAACATGCAATGACACTGGTGGATCCATGTGGTTTAGGAAAAGAACACACATGCAATGACTCTGGTGGTGGTTTAGGAAAGGAAGACACATGCAATGACTCTAGATGTGGTTTGGGAAAAGAACAGACATGCAATGACACTGGTGGATCCATGTGGTTTAGGAAAGGAACACACATGCAATGACACTAGTGGATCCTTTTGGTTTTGGAAAGGAACACACATGCAATGACTCTAGTGGTGGTTTAGGAAAAGAACACACATGCAATGACTCTAGTGGTGGTTTAGGAAAAGAACACACATGCAATGACACTGGTGGATCCATGTGGTTTAGGAAAAGAACACACATGCAATGACTCTGGTGGTTTAGGAAAGGAAGACACATGCAATGACTCTGGATATGGATTAGGAAAGGAACACACATGGAATGACTCTAGTGGATCGATGTGGTTGAGGAATAGAACACACATGTAATGACTCTGGGAGATCCATGTTGTTTAGGAAAAGAACATGCATGCAATGGCACTTGTGGATCCATGTTGTGACATCCCAATTTCAGTAACCCTGAATAGTTGTCTAGAGTGCAAAAAGCAGGGGGAACAAAAACTTTTTCTTGTTTAATGATGAAGTGTTTGCCTGCTATTTGACTATGATTATGCCTATGAGTGTGTATTAGATGATATCCTCCTTACCTCAACCCCAGTTGACAAAAGCTATTTCACAAAATTGTCTTGGCTTATTTTCCATATTCTCAAATGTTCTGGCATTTCAAAACCTGAGCCAAGAAGCCTTTGCCAACCAACTATTTCAGTAGCTTCTATTGATCAAACTATGGAGAGCTATGGAATACTATCTCCTTATGTTTTCAAGACAGAACCTTCAACTACTCGTCTCTCTATGTTTCCCAAAACATCTTTATTAAGCTTTTCAACTCTACTCTTGGTAGAGGTACCAAGGACTCTCATGTTATTCAAACTCCAACCCTTTTAAAATTTAATTAGTCAAATGATATTAATTCAAACTCCTCATTTCATGATACTCTATATGACCTGGTCTACCCACCCATCCATCCCTTGCACCAAGGTGAGCTCTGAGCTCCTAGAGGTAAGCATGTTTTGGTGGTATGAAATTAACACCTCCCTAGATCCATAATCTAGGGTATTTCACCAAAACTCAAGTTGGAATTCCATTCCACAAGGTTGAAAATGCTTTCTACACCTTTTCTAGCCCTCCATCTTGATCACCAAGATTTATCAATAATTACCCATAATTATTGTGGCACCAAAACTACTTATTTCCTTAATTAGTCAAAATCTCCAAAACTCCCTCCATAAAGGAAAGTATGGTTTTTGCCAAAACACCTCTCTAACTATTGGCTAAAGTAAGTTCCATATATCATACCCTATCTTTCCACCCCCAAAATAAATATTTTTTAGAAGCTTTATTATTCCTTTTTGCCCATTTTCTTAAATGGCTGAATTGGAATAATAATTGTTTTAAATACCTTTTTGCCTCAATAAATCTTGGGCAAATTCCCCTAAGTGTGTATTCATATTTGGGACCCTCTCAAAGAAAAATCCATCCTTGTGCAATGGATATTTATCAAAAGATCTTCTAGAAACCACTTCTGTCCTTTTTGAGTAATCGGATTTACAAGGACTAAAACTCCTCTAAAAATCTCAAATAAATCCTAGGAGTTTACCTTTACCTCCTCTACTCACCAGTACCATTTCCTCCTCTGGTCCAATGCAAAACATTGGACTTCCTTCACACCTATCAATTGGATCAAAATTTCCATTTAAGCAAATCCACAACTCCAACCTTTTCCAAATCCCTCAAATCTTGTTCAATGCTTATCCCCGTCACCAGATCACCACACTGGTCAACCACCACTGTAGCACCACCCAACAAATCCCCATTATGCCCTTATACTAGTAGTAAGAGAGAGAACCCCAAAAATCTTAAAAGAATATTGTCCATTTAATCACCACAACTCCCCACTCTGCCCCTGCAAGATCAAATACCCATCATGCCCTTCCCCACCGAACCCTGGACCAATCCATGGCTAGCATCCCCTCTCCCCCATGCCCAAATGGGTAATTGCCTCATCTACTCCTCCTCCTTGGTATATATGGCAAGAGGCCTTCCCAGCTCAGCCCTGCCCTCATTTCCTCCCTCACACCCCCCACTTACCTCCCCCAGCTCCACTCGTTCTCCCCTGCTTAGATCTGCCCGGGAGAAGAAGAAGGAGAAGCTTCGGCCCTCCACAAAATTCGAGCAAGGCTCTCTCCCCTCTGCACCCCTTCCTCTTCATGTTGGCACTAGAGTCCCCTCTGCACCCTAGTCTTGTCTTTGCTCAGGACCGACCCCTCCACCATCTCCGTCGAGCTCCGACGAGTATACTCTCGGCCTTCGACGTGCAAGCTACCTCCCGGCGTCAGACCACCCCGTGCTGCAACTCGTTTGGCTCATCGTCGACCACCGCGTCACCCTGCACCCTCCTCGCCGCCTCCTGAGCCCTCTGGTGAGCTCCCACCTTCCCCTCCGGCGCTCAGTAGGGTTCCGTCGTGGGCGCTCTGTCTCTGCGAAGACGACGTCGGCGAGCCATTCGTTCCGACTTGATCCAACGGCCGACAGCGCCCTATAGCGCTTCGGCGCCCTCCATCGCTGACAGCGGGCCCCGCTTGTTAGTTTCAATCCGCGCCCTACCGCGCACCGCACCGCCGCCGTGGGCCGAATTCCCCTCTGCGGCCCAGTTCACTCCAGATCCGGCCCATCCCTTGCCAACCCTTTTTGTTTTCTTTTCTTTTCATTATCAGATCCAGAAAAAGGACCAGCAGGTTTAAATCTAATTGAAAATTTAAATCAAGTCCAAATGCCAACATTCAAATTCCTGGTGGTTCTCTGATGTTTTCTAAAACATGCAGAAGCAACCCCAAGTCCAAATTAAATTCCATTAATTCCTGGAATTTATTCTGCTAAAATGTATCCGGTACACTAATTAAATTCCTCAAGGAGTTTCACATCTCCATTTGAGGTCAACCAAAGTCCTACGGGAAGGTATGAGAAATACCTATCATCCAGAATAGGTCCCCTGCCAAGGTGAACAGTATACTGCCTTTAGCAAAAATAACAAAAACAGCAAGATTTATTGAACTCTGGTTGAATTTTAGTGATTTAAATTCTCATGTAATGAGTATTTTCACTAAATAAATCACTCGAGGAGTTTGGCTACTCCAAAAAGAGTGAATCCAATTTCTACAAAAAGGCATTTTAAATACCTATCACATGCCCTTGGAACCAGCTCAATACCTTCTGTAGAATTAATCTGGTAAAAAGGAGAAAAACCATGCAGAACTGCCGTTGGGAATTTCCTGAGGGCATTTTGTTAACTCTTTTGACTTGGTTCCAACTCTAGGTGGTTCAGTACATCAAGTACTACCAAGACCTCCAAGGAAATAATTTTTGGAGCTCCACAAAATTTCTGGTAAATAATTTCCTTAAACTAGAGTTTAATCCACTATAAAAAGCATAACTAAATCTAGAAAATTGATATTCAAGTGAAACCACTTGTATTAGTTTTGTCTTGACAAGACCTATCTAAGGATATCACTTTTGCACATTGGTAACCTAGTGACCATAGATCCCTAATCCGAAGGCCTTGTCTCTAGCCTTGACCACCTTCTTCCAAAAGAAATCACTACAGTGGCAATCTAGTAATTCCACTATCAATACCCAACTTCCTCAAACACCTCGCAAGTTCAGTAGTATTTCTTATGTTTGTTTGCTGTATGGTATGGTGCATGAATGTCGTGTGTTGATTGTGGTATTGTCTGCTTGCATGTGTACCCGATGACGACGATAGTGTGAGTGTCTGTCGACAAGAAGGAAGGGACTTTTATTATTATTGTTATTGGGTATTCTTGGTCATATAAAGAAGTCCAGGGACTTATTTCTGATCACAGGCAAGCCACCATTTCCTGAACTCTGACATATGTCCTACTCTCTTTTACCTGCTTTGTATCCTCTTTATAAATTGCATAATCTATCAGCATGTCTTGTTTAATAAATACTGCGATAGTAACTTGGCTCCTCCAAGTTATGATTTCATGTCCTTCGAGGCACCACCCCATTGAACCTATCATTTTATCCCCTTTATACCGAGGGTATGATGGTTAGCATCCTACCGCCTTGGAAACCCCGGTTTTGAGAAAATAAACTGTTTTGGGATTTTTCCCCACTACAAGTGTTTCAAAACGGCTGTTGTAAAACCCTGGGAGGAGGCATCGTTCCCAGTGGAGGTTTTAACAAAAGAAATGGTGAAGATGAGACAGGAGAGTGTGATGGGATGTTCTACGCCTGTACTTGAACAATTTTTATCCGCGCAACCACATTACCCCAGGTGTTGGGGCTTAACTCGTAGTTTGTCCGCATTAGCCGAGGCAGCTTCTACCATGCTTATAGGGAGAGATCCCTGGAAGTCCAGGCAGGCGCCACCAGATCAAGGATCTGCAGCCTGTTGCTTATTTCGGCAAGTGTGAACCTGAACTGGCAGGAGGCCGGTGCAACAATTGGGTCTCCCGCTGACGGTATGACTTGGAGTACGGAAGGAAGTGGAGTCGCCATATTTAAGGTATACGCTAAGTTGTGGCTTGGGTATGCGCGTGTACGGAAGGAAGGACTATGGCTGGGAGCCACATACTCGTTGCCGGGGAGAACAAACCCAAGAGGAAAAGCATGCCTTTACTAGGGTAGACAAGCGAAAGGTTAGGTTTGATTATCCGGACCCCCATCTATAGTGGTAGTGGGCCGTGGTTGTATCCCGGCGAATGTATTGATTCTTGTGGGGAAAGTGCGCAAACTCTGCAGAGTATAACCTATTCGAATAGCCGTGTCCACGGTCAAGGACGGTTGTAAAGGTGTTGGCTAGGAGTGCCCAAAATGTTCTTGTTTGGGAAACAAGTACTTTGAGGACGAAGGTTCCGGGGGAATCTGAGTTCGAAGGCTTTTTTTTGACCCGAGGGGTCTAAGATGTTAAAAATGGGTTTTTACTACCAAACTGTTTTCAAAAACTCTTTTTGAACAAGGATATGGAGATGTCTTGATTTATAAAACAGAAGCATGTTTTCAAACTCTTTTTAAACAAAGATATGGAGATGCCATAACTTCAAAAGTTAGTTTATGCTTTTCAAAGGTAACCCCAGATAGAGCTATCTCGCCATAGCCAAAATTGCATTTCCTTGTTTCACTTATCTTGGTGGTTTGCGAGTACATTCAATGTACTCACGGCTTTGTCCCTGGCTATTTACTTAGCCAAACTTTCAGGAGTTTAAGGTGACGTCCACGTTAGCTAGGCCGTCTTCCTAGTCAGCTGCCGGTAGGTTGAGGCACGATTGGGCTCTGCGCTTGGCGATGTTCCGCTGCTAATGAGGATGTAGCCATAATTGCATTTATGTAAGCCTTGTAATTCGTTATGTTTCGGATGTTGTAATGGTACCTATCGGTTATGTTCCACGACTCACTGATCATGGGAACGTGGATGTATGCATAACAGGGATTTTTCGGATGAATAATCTGGGGAGCCCACAGACTTGGTATCATAGCCATCTTGACTATAGGAGACCTTAGTTAGCATGGACATTAGACAGGAAACGACAAACCTATTTTCTAAAAGACAAGATAGAAAAGATGACTATTTGCAAAAGTGCTTATGTCTTCTCCCCCTCTATTTCGAAAAAATTACTCGAATTAATATGATTTCCTAAGCTTAAAATCCTGCACACCGTCACTAACCCAACCCCATCTCACAAATCTGCTATAGATGGCCTCCTTCCGCTCAGAGCGCATCGTCGTTGGAGACAATTTCTGGCCCTTTGAAGAGCATCTTCACAACCTACTGAAGATAGTCAAGAGGCCTGCACCAACTATTGAAGGAACCGAACTTCCTCGCAGTAACACCATTGTGATTCAATGGGTCATCAAGGCTGTTATTCCTTCCCCCGGTGAGGACACCGCGCCCACAATCTTCACCTTCCTCGACAGCAACTGGGTAGATGGCGTGGTGCGAGCCATACAGGAGATCATGGCGCGCCTCTACAAGATCCACGAAGATGAGTCGAAGGATACTCCCTACCACTTGTTTGGAAAACGAGATGAAGATGGACTACCTACTTAGTCTTTACTCACCTGCTGCATCAGGAATCAGCTGGAGAATATGGAATACCAACTCCAACGCTCCCAAGAAGATCTTGACAAGGCCAGACGTGAGAATCTGCTTCTAGAGATGGATATCAACCTACTCTGTAAGCGCGAAAGGAGTCTTCAAGCCACCAATGCCCGCTTGGCGAGAAAGCTGATCATTGAAGTATCTCGAACCCCTGAAGACGAGAACCCCGGGACTGACGACGAACTCTCCTTCCTCAATGAGTACCACCCTATCGTCCAGTCACCCGCGCCGACCGAGTCAACATCCAACCCGGCACCATGGGAAGGCACCACCCTGACCTTCACTGAAGACGAGCTGAATATTCCGCAAACCCCAGAGGATATGCAGTAGTTGGAAACTCTGAAGCTAGCCACGACTTCACAGAGGCACCCTCTGAGTAATCACCCACGTCGCGGTACTCGCCCACCTAGCAATAGGGTAGAGTCATGTATCGTCCCTGAACGCGTTTTGTAATGACTAAGCACTATTAGCACCCTCGGGTGCACATTTGGTTGGTATGTAATGACTTCCTTGATTGCTATGATGCTTGAATTGTTCCTTCTTGCGTGTTTTACCCAAGTCGTTGCATCAGACCCAACCTGAAAAGTCTGCCACCAACAAGACCTTCCCCAGGATGGCTATGAAGACTGGAAGCTCGAAGAAGGCATGTAGCCGCTGCGGAGACGAAGGGCACCAAGCGAACAGATGCTCCGGCCACTGCCCCAACTGTGGAGAACCCCATTCACCCAAAGTTTGCCCAACTCGACTTATCACTTGTTTCATTTGTGAAGGCCAAGACCATGTTCCCATAAAGTGTCAAGTATATCCCCTCATTGGCAGAGCCCGTCAACCTCCCGGTACCAGCAAAGGCAAGGCGTCAAAATAGCTACACCGAAGGATGGGCATCTGCTTCACGTGTGGACTACCCGGTCACTTCAGCCAAGAATGCCCCGAGATAAAACCTTCCAAAACTTCCGCGAAAGAGAAGCTTGAAGACACCCAACGTCCCCTCTTTCAGAAAAGATAGTCACCCTACCGCTCGGTGCCCCTCAGGTCAAGACTGAAGTTTTCCCACACTTCGATAGGCGACAACACCCTGTGGAAGTAAAGACCAAGAAAGAAGCTCCTCAACTCACTCTAGGATTTCGCGAATGTCCGCAAGCCCAACCTGTAATAAACTAGTCCATGTCCCCCCTGGAGAGACAGCTGGGATGCCAGCCTCCCCTATGTTGTCCTACGCTACTTTGAGAACTATCTTTTGCCACCCTTATGATAATGCCCCTGACTTGTGACCCTCCACTATACCCAAGTCCAATCCTAAGGGGGGAAGACTGCGTCTTTCCCACAAAATAGATTACCTCTCTGCTAGAGGAAAATCCCACCGTGAGACCCGAAGACACAGATCTCAAGACCCAGACTTCACAGACTTGGAATCCATGACCCACTTAAGCTAAGCGTCGTAGACCCCTATAGAAGGAAAATCCCTCCCCGCAACCATGGACGAAGCCAGCTCGACCCTCGAGATTCAAGAAGATTGAAGTTCAACTTCGCTGTCAAGGTGTTTCCATTTGAAGACAAGGTCGACAGGTTAGCACGCAAGCAACTCATAGCACTAACTCCGAGACGAATCCCCTAACTTTACTCCCCCGAATCTCGGGACGAGATTCTTTTAAGGGGGAAATGTCTGTAACATCCCAATTTTAGCAACCCTAATTAGTTGTCCAGAATGCAAAAATCAGGGGGAACAAAAACTTTTTCCTTGTGCTTTAATGAAGTGCTTGCTAGTTGTTTGTTTGCACTTGTGCTTATGAGAGTGTATCTTATGATACTCCTTACCTCACCCTCAGCTGACAAAATATATTTACCAAAACTATCCTGGCTCATTCTAAATATTCTCAAACGTTCTGACATTTCTAAACATGAGCCAAGATGCTTATATAACCAAACCTATTTTGGTAGCTTCTATTAACAAAACTATGGAGAGATATATAATACAATCTCCTTATGTTTTCAAGACAGAACACTCCACTAATCTTATCTCTAGTTTCCCCAAAACCTCTTTTCAAATAATTTGAATTCTACTCTTTGTAGAGATACCAAGGACTCTCCTCTTATTCAAAACTCAACCTCTTAAAAATGCGCCACCCTTACCCCAAGCTAAGCTTGATGGTGACCCTTAGTAATAGTTGATTAGTGTATAAGATGGGCTACCTTGATATGTTGTCTGATGAGTTGTTTTGTTATGCTGCTTGACTTGTTTTCTTAGGAAGTAGTATGAGTTACTCTAGGAGCTCATCACTAGGATCAATATGTTTCCAAATCATCAATCCCTAAGCACGAATGCAAACCTAGATCTCACCCTTAGCCACTAGGTGATCCTCTAAAACCCTTAACCAGATCCATTCTGAGTATCTCCATTCTAGATGTTCTCAAGTCCCTAAAGACCAATATCAAGCATGGATCTCTTCTACTCAATCTACCCTTCAATATAATCCACTTGATACTGCTCTAATCCCTTGCAACCCTCCAAGAACATTCCCTCTCATACTCTAGTCAAAATCCTCACAACTGCCAAATGTGCATTTTTGGAAACAGTTTCAGCATCACCTTTTCGAATGCCTCCTTTTCTAAAACCATGTGCATTTTTGGAAACGCACATGAACCCTCATGTTAACAATCCTAAGGAATACCAAGGCCCAGATATGCCTCTGGTTAAATCCTCCGCCATCCCACTAGTCCATGATGGTTTTGCAGACAAGAAAATAACATTTCCTGCAAAACTAGTCATCATGCCTACTTTGCCAGAAGCTCACACCACCTTCCAAACCTCTATGTACCAACTATCTACATGGTTGTGTTCTACTCATGGTTGTCTATCTAAACCTACTTCACTTACTCCAAGTGGATCTTTGTGCTGCTTGAACCCACATGGTTTATGAGGCATCATGACTCTTTTAGCATGACCGCCTTAATTTCAACAAAGTTAGCCATCACTTCTAGATCTCCTCAAATGCTATTAATTCAAACTCCTCCTGTCATGATCCTCTATATGACCTGGTCTACCTACCCATCCATTCCTTTCACCAAGGTGAGCTCTGAGCTCCTAGAGGCAAGCATGTTTTGGTGGTATGAAATTAACACCTCCCTAGATCCCTAATCTAGGGTATTTCACCAAAACTCAAGTTGGAATTCCATTCCACAAGGATGCAAATGCTTGCTACACCTTGTCTACACCCTCCATCTTGATCACCAGGATTTACCAATAATTACCCATAATCATTGTGGACCCAAAACTACTTATTTCCTTAATTACTCAAAATCTCCCAAACTCCCTCCATAAAGGAAAGTATGGTTTTTGCCAAAACACCTCTCTAACTTTTGGCTCAAGTAAGTTAAATATATCATACCCTATCTTTCCACCCCAAAAATAAATATTTTTGAGAAGCTTTATTATTTCTTTTTGCCCATTTTCTTAAATGGCTGAATTGGAAAAATAATTGTTTTAAATACCTTTTTGCCTCAATAAATCTTGGGCAAATTCCCATATGTGTGTATTCACCTCTGGGACCCTTCCCCATCAAAATCCAACCTTGCCCAATGCAAATTTATCAAATGATCTTCTAAAAATCACTTCTGTCCTTTTTGAGTAATTAGATCTAAGAGGACTAAAACTCCTCTGAAAAATCTCAAATAAATCATAGGAGTCCACCTTTACCTCACCTACTCACCAGTACCTTTTTCTCCTCTAGTCCAATGTAAGATTTTGGACTTCCTTCATAACCCCCTAGTTTGATCAAAATTGCCATTTAAGAAAATCCACAACTCCTAACCATTTCCAAATTCCTCAAACCTTGTTCAATGCTTATCCTCAGCACCAGGACACCACACTGGTCGACCACCACTGTCGCACCCCAAACAAATCCCCATTCTGCCCTTGTACTAGTAGTAAGAGAGAAAGAACACCAAAAATCTTACAAGAATCTTGTCCATTTAATCACCACAGCTCCCTACTCTGCCCCTGCAAGATCAAATACCCATCATGCCCTTCCCCACCGAACCCTCCATGGCCAGCATCCCCTCCCCCCATGCGCAAATGGGTAAATTGCCTCATCTACTCCTCCTCCTTGTTATATATGGCAGAGGCCTTCCCCAGCTCGCCCCTGCCCTCATTTCCTCCCTCACACCCCCCACCTACCTCCCCCAGCTCCACTCCTTCTCCCCTGCTTAGATCTGCCCGTTAGAAGAAGAAGGAGAAGCTTCGGCCCTCCACAAAAATCGAGCAACGCTCTCTCCCTCTGGTCCCCTTCCTCTACATGTTGGCACTAGTGTTCCCCGAGCTCTCATGCAGCTAACCCTAGTCTTGTCTTTGCTCAGGACCGACCCCTCCGCCATCGCCATCGAGCTCCAACGAGTCTACTCTCGGCCTCCGACGCGCAAGCTACCTCCCGGCGTTAGACCACCCCGTGCCGCAACTCGTTCGACTCATCGTCGACCACCGCGTCACCCTGCCCCCTCCTCGCCGCCTCCCGAGCCCTCTAGTGAGCTCCCGCCTTCCCCTCCGCCGCTCAGTAGGGTTCCGTCGCTAGCGCTCTGTCTCTGCGAAGACGACGTCGGCGAGCCGTTCTTTGCGACTTGATCCAACGGTCGACAGCGCCCTATACCGCTTCGTCGCCCTCCATGCTGACAGCGGGCCCCGCTTGTCAGTTTCAATCCGCGCCCTCCCGCGCACCGCACCGCCGCCGTGGGCCGATTTCCCCTCTGCGGCATAGCTAACCCCAGAACCGGCCCAGCCCTTGCCACCCCTTTTTGTTTTCTTTTCTTTTCATTATCAGATCCAGAAAAAGGACCAGCAGGTTTAAATCTAATTGAAAATGTAAATCAATTCCAAATTCCAAGATTCAGATTCCTGGTGGTTCTCTGATGTTTTCTCAAACATGCAGATGCAACCCCAAGTCCAAATTGAATCCCATTAATTCCTAGAATTTATTTTGCTAAAATGTATCTGGTACACTAATTAAATTCCTCAAGGAGTTTCACATCTCCATTTGAGGTGAACCAAATTCCTACTGGAAGGTATGAGAAATACCTATCATCAAGAACAGATCCCCTACCAAGGTGAATAGTATACTGCCTTTAGCAAAAATAACAAAAACAACAACAGTTTGTCTTAGATAAATTCCACAGGTTTAACCAAATGTGGTATTGACCTGATTCGAATTTCCAGTACTTCCTAGGATCAGTGTTTGTCCAAACCCCAATAGCTAAGAATTTATTGAACTCTGGTTGAATTTTAGTGATTTAAATACTCCTGTAATGAGTATTTTCACTAAATAAATCACTCCAGGAGTTTGGAAACACCAAAAAGAGTGATTCCAATTTCTACAAAAAGGCATTTTAAATACCTATCACATGCCTTTGGAACAAGCTCAATACCTTCTATAGAATTAATCTAGTAAAAAGGAGAAAAACCATGCAAAACTGTCGTTGGGAATTTCGTGAGGGTATTTTATTAATTATTTTGACTTGGTTCCAACTCTAGGTGGTTCAGTACATCAAGTACTACCTAGCCCTCCAAGGAAATAATTTCTGGAGCTCCAGAAACTTTCTGGTAAATAATTTCCTTAAACTAGAGTTTAATCCACTATAAAAAGCATCATTAAATCTAGAAAGTTCATATTCAAGTGAAACCACTTGTATTGGTTTTGTCTTGACAAGACCTATCTGAGGATATCACTTTTCCACATTAGTAACCTACTGACCATATATCCCTAATCCCAAGGCCTTGTCTCTAGCCTTGACCACCTTCTTCCAAAAGAAATCACTACAGTGGCAATCTAGTAATTCCACTATCAATACCCAACTTCCACCAACACCTCGCAAGTTCAATAGTATTTCTTATGTTTGTTTGATGTATGGTATGGTGCATGAATGTCTTGAGTTGATTGTGGTATTGTCTGCTTGCATGTGTACCCGATGACGACGATAGTGCGAGTGTCTGTCGACAAGAAGGAAGGGACTTTTATTATTATTGTTATTGGGTATTCTTGGTCATCTGAAGAAGTCCAGGGACTTATTGCTGATCACAGGCAAGCCACCATTTCCCGAACTCTGACATATGTCCTACTCTCTTTTACCTGCTTTGTATCCTCTTTATAAATTGCATAATCTATGAGCATGTCTTGTTTAATAAATACTGCGATAGTAACTTGGCTCCTCCAAGTTATGATTTCGTGTCCTTCGAGGCACCACCCCATTGAACCTATCATTTTATCCCATTTAGACCGTGGGTATGATGGTTAGCATCCTACCTCCTTGGAAACCCCGGTTTTTGAGAAAATAAACTGTTTTGGGATTTTTCCCCACTACAAGTGTTTCAAAACGGCTTTTGTAAAATCCTGGTAAGAGGCATCGTTCCCAGTGGAGGTTTTAACAAAAGAAATGGTGAAGATGAGACATGAGAATGTGATGGGATGTTCTACGCCTTTACTGGAACAATTTTTATCCGCGCAACCACATTACCCCAGGTGCTGGGGCTTAACTCGTAGTTTGTCCGCATTAGCCGAGGCAGCTTCTACCATGCTTATAGGGAGAGATCCCTGGAAGTCCGGGCAGGCGCCACCAGATCAAGGATCTGCAGCCTGTTGCTTATTTCGGCAAGCGTGAACCTGAACTGGCAGGAGGCCGGTGCAACAATTGGGTCTCCCGCGGACGGTATGACTTGGAGTACGGAAGGAAGTGGAATCACCATATTTAAGGTATACGCTAAGTTGCGGCTTGGGTATGCGCGTGTACGGAAGGCAGGGCTATGGCTGGGATCCACATACTCATTGCCGGGGAGAACAAACCCAAGAGGAAAAGCATGCCTTTACTAGGGTAGACAAGCGAAAGGTTAGGTTTGATTATCCGGACCCCCATCTACAGTGGTAGTGGGCCGTGGTTGTATCCCGGCGGATGTATTGATTCTTGTGGGAAAGTGCGCAAACTCTTCAGAGTATAACCTATTTGGATAGACGTGTCCATGGTCAAGGACGGTTGTAAAGGTCTTGGCTAGGAGTGCCCAAAATTTTCTTGATTGGGAAACAAGTATTTTGAGGACGAAGGTTCTGGGGGAATCTGAGTTCGAAGGCTTTGTTTTGACACGAGGGGTCTAAGATGTTAAAAATGGGTTTTTACTACCAAACTGTTTTCAAAAAATCTTTTTCAACAAGTATATGGAGATATCTTAATTTATAAAATAGAAGCATGTTTTCAAACTCTTTTTAAACAAAGATATGGAGATGCCATAACTTCAAAAGTTAGTTTAGGCTTTTCAAAGGTAACCCCAGATAGAGCTATCTCGCCACAGCCAAAATTGCATTTCCTTGTTTCACTTATCTTGGTGGTTTGTGAGTACATTCAATGTACTCACGGCTTTGTCCCTGGCTATTTACTTAGCCAAACTTTCAGGAGTTTAAGGTGACGTCCACGTTAGCTAGGCCGTCTTCCTAGTCAGCTGCCGGTAGGTTGAGGCACGATTGGGCTCTGCGCTTGGCGATGTTCCGCTGCTAATGAGGATGTAGCCATAATGGCATTTATGTAAGCCTTGTAATTCGTTATGTTTCGGATGTTGTCATGGTACCTATCGGTTATGTTCCACGACTCACTGATCATGGGAACGTGGATGTATGCATAACAGGGATTTTTCGGATGAATAATCTGGGGAGCCCACAGACTTGGTATCATAGCCATCTTGACTATAGGAGACCTTAGTTAGCATGGACATTAGACAGGAAACGACAAACCTATTTTCTAAAAGACAAGATAGAAAAGATGACTATTTGCAAAAGTGCTTATGTCTTCTCCCCCTCTATTTCGAAAAAATTACTCGAATTAATATGGTTTCCTAAGCTTAAAATCCTGCACACCTTCACTAACCCAACCCCATCTCACAAATCTGCTGTAGATGGCCTCCTTCCGCTCAGAACGCATTGTCGTTGGAGACAGTTTCTGGCCCTTTGAAGAGCAGCTTCACAACCTACTGAAGATAGTCAAGAGGCCCACGCCAACTATTGAAGGAACCGAACTTCCTCGCAGTAACACCAATGTGATGCAATGGGTCATCAAGGTTGTTATTCCTTCCCCCGATGAGGACACCGTGCCCACAATCTTCACCTTCCTCGACAGCAACTGGGTAGATGGCGTGGTGCGAGCCATACATGAGATCATGGCGCGCCTCTGCAAGATCCACGAAGATGAGTCGAAGGATAGTCCCTACCACTTGTTCGGAAAACAAGATGAAGATGGACTACCTACTGAGTCTTTCCTCACTTGCTGCATCGGGAATCAACTAGAGAATATGGAATACCGACTCCAACGCTCCCAGGAAGATCTTGACACGGCCAGACGTGAGAATCTGCTTCTAGAGATGGATATCAACCTACTATGTAAGCGCGAAAGGAGTCTTCAAGCCACAAATGCCCGCTTGGCGAGAAAGCTGATCATTGAAGTACCTCGAACCCCTGAAGACGAGAACCCCGGGACTGACGACGAACTCTCCTTCCTCAATGGGTACCACCCTATCTTCCAGTCACCCGCGCCGACCGAGTCAACATCCAACCCTGCACCATGGGAAGGCACCACCCTCACCTTCACCGAAGACGAGCTGAATATTCCGCAAACCCCAGAGGATCTGCAGTAGTTGGAAACCCTGAAGCTAGCCACGAATTCACAGAGGCACCCTCCGAGTAATCACCCATGTCACGGTACTCGCCCACCTAGCAATATGGTAGAGTCATGTATCATCCCTTCATGCGTTTTGTAATGACTAAGAACTATTAGCACTGTCCGTGAGAAGATTGTGTCACTCCGCTCGAAGATCCCGACACCCGGACCCATGTTCGCAGTCGATACCAAAGCTGCAATCTCGAGGACTTTCGACATGGCCAAGATCTACCAATGACCCGAACCCTGCAACCCAAGTCCGGCACCAACAAATGAAGTCGGAACCACCAAGACCTTCATCGCGGAACGCCAAGTACTCCACCCCGGACCCAGATATCTGAAGACCGAACCCTGGCGCGCCAAGTTCTTCGACCCCGAGGACCGATCCATCGGAATGCCAAGACCTCCTTCCGAACCCGAGTTCTTCGTCACCAGCGTCAAGATCTCCTACACGAATCCGAAGACCACCGGTACCCGATCGATTCAAGTTCGCCATCGACGTCAAGATCGACTGCTTGGAACCCAAGTTCTCCGTCACGACACGACAAGTTCTACATCTTGTATCCGATCCCCGTTGAACCATGAGACCGGACGCCAAGGCCCGAACCCCCGGAACCCAAGATCTTCCGAAC
Organism: Avena eriantha; assembly: GCA_910589775.1. NCBI lineage: Eukaryota > Viridiplantae > Streptophyta > Magnoliopsida > Poales > Poaceae > Avena > Avena eriantha. The sequence continues at coordinate 207,841,245 of OU342740.1, forward strand.
CCAGATGTGTGAACCTTTTCCCGAGCCCCTATTTTATAAATGCTATATATAAAACTTGTTGCAGATTAATTTATCATGCTTACATACATGTTTGTGGGTATGGGGGCATTATGCCGATTCACCGCATGATTAAATATGGAGTCTATATGCGGGATATTGTTGTCTTATTCCGGACTCCATTTAAATTGCGTAGTGAATCGATGCCATGTTTTGCGCTGTTAAGACAACATTTAAATTATGGGGTATCTAAATAACTTGAACCTATTAATTAATTGTCGAGACCCCGGTTCCGCTTAATATGGCCTAATTGCACTGCATCTATGCCATGCCATGCATCATATCATAATCATGCCGGATCTTCTACTGTAGTATTAAATCTTGCATCCGGTGTTTCTTCTAGTGTTTGCTTCTTCGCCGATTAGGCCGATGAGTTGATGCGAGTATCGACAAGTTCTCCGGATATGTACCTTCGGCAGTGTTTTCTAGGCGACCATCTCCCTCTTTCTACCTATTTTGCTTTTATAGTCTTTATTTCCTCCTGTTGATCTATTGCTATCCATGTCGCGATGCTTTAGTTTCCATGCACCAGTTATATCCCGTGCAGCCTCTATATTGCCATGGACACCTCCTAATACCTGTTGTTTGGTAGATAGCTGGCCTTACGAGTCGTAGTTGCTTGCTCAGGTGCGATCTCGTGTTGTCGAGTACCACAGTTGTTGGAATGCTGGCATATGTTTATGGTGGAGATGATCATGACTTTAAATACAACTATTAAATTGCTGGGAAAACTAATGAAAGAGGCACCGGTGGGCAATATATGTTATTTGGTTTTTATGTCCACTTGTGTCCCGTAGGCCCCGAGTCCTTGATACCTGTTCCTTGACTATTCGCACTATCCACATCCGGGAGACCCTATGGGATCCCCCTGAGCCAGAGCTTGATTCATTTCTATTTCTTGGGGCCACAAACTAGTTTGCGGTTTTATTACTATCCTGTACTTATGCCATGCTTTACTGCTTTATTTACGATTGTGCGTGGAGCACCTATACTATTTAGGATCGTGACACGTTTTCGCTGTATCGACAAGCCCAGTCACACTTTCAGGTTCCCAGTCGTTTATAGTCGTCCACACAAACCTTGGGTCCGTCTCGGAGCCGGCCAACTTTGTTGCGGGTAGCTTAATGGGGTGGACCCCTGAAATATTTTATGAATCTATGATTGCTTTGTCGTGAAAGCCTCGTTGGGTTTTGAGTTGGTTTTTCCGAGGTTGATCGTGTGTGTGTTGCTATTTGTGCACCCCTGTAGGGTAAAACTTTCTGAAAGCCGTGTCCGCGGTTATGGACGACTTAGAGCACAGTATCTTGATCATAGACAAGCATAACTAAAGTAGTGCTATAAATTTGACTTAATATGTGACTAGTAATCAGATTCAAATACAACGGAATGTAAGTTAAAAATGCCAACAATTGGTGGATCTGTGGTGATCGTGTCATGCTATACCTGCCTAGTAAGTATTGCAACTCTAATGGAATGTGATAAAAGTGCCAACAACTGCTGGGTTTTGGATTCCTCAGGGCAATTATATTTGACTAGTAAATGTTCCAACTACAACGGAATGTTAACTAAAATTGCCCACTACTTATGCTTTATGATGACTCATGTTATCTCTATCTGACTAGTAAATGCTGCAACTATAACGGAATGAGTAAAACTGCCAACCGTGTGAGTTCCTTGGTATGACTTCCTCATTTGTTCTCGAGGGGGAAATACCAGGATGGGTGTGTTTGGTGTTAGTATAAGGTAGGATCCGAATAGGTCTTTCTTACCCCTCTCTAATAGCCGCTAGTGATACCGAGTCTCTATATGTTGTTTAGTGTCGCTGCGCTGTCGCTTCAGTCCACCATACCTATGTAGGCGAGAGCCGCCGAATTCTAGCCTCGCCGCGTACTGGCCTCAGTACTGACGCTCCTCTTTTTTCCTTTGCCCTTTGTCAACACCCGTTTTGTTTTAGCAGGTTTGAGATCGACGTCGTTAGCAGGGTTACCCTTCCGGCTTGGCCTGGGTAGGGTTATGGACGCCATTGGTTATTCTTCAGGGCTCTTAGCCCCATTTGCTTCTTATCCGTACTCGGATGTTGTATCGATTTCAAGGTGATTTCGATCTTTGTAGTGTATATCTGCATTCTTGGCTCTAGGAGTCGATGTTGTATATATATTATCTGTTCTATGGGTCCCATCGAGGACTGTGGTGTAATGGTATTACTTCGTTTTCCACCCGCACGAAAGTGCCTGGTGGGCGTCCTTGAATCGTTTCTATGTGGGTTTGGCGGGAAGCGCTGAAACATGCATAGGGCCGATTCGAGGGTGTCACAACATGCCATGACTCTGGTGGATCCATCTGGTTTAGGAAAAGAACACACATGCAATGACTCTAGTGGTGTTTTAGGAAAAGAACACACATGCAATGACTCTACTGGATGTTTAGGAAAAGAACATACATGCAATGACATTGGTGGATCCATGTGGTTTAGGAAAAGAACACACATGCAATGACTCTGGTGGTGGTTTAGGAAAGGAAGACAGATGCAATGACTCTGGGTGTGGTTTAGGAAAATGATGGGGCCCCCGGATTAATCCTCCGAGAATCCCTGTTATGCATACAACCACGATCCCATGATCAGTTAGTCATGGCACATAACCGACCCGTATCAAAGTAAACATCCAGTACATAACGAATACCTGACATACCTTATTTTCCATTATGGCTACACCGATCAATAACAGCGGAACTTCATTAGGCGTAGGGCCCGAGCCATGCCTTAACCTACCGGCAAGTGCCTGGGAGAACGTCCTAGCTCGCAAAGTTGCCAACGCCACTTCTTCTTGAGACCTGACCAAGTCAATAGCCAGGGACAATGCCAATGAGTACTTTGAATGTACTCGCAAACCACCTTAAATTAATGATAATAATAACAAGAGGATATGCATTATTGCCGTGGTAGTAGGAGGGCTCCAAGAGGGATTCTTTTCTCAAATAGTTTCTCTTCTAGATATTGCATCTACATATCTTTGTTGAAAACTTTTCTAAAACATTTTGGAAACCTTTTTGAAAAGTTTTGAAAACATTAGGACTGGGTCACCCATTTGTTTCCTTCTCTCGGTCGTCCCACGACCAAACTCCTTCCATCCCTCTCTGACCATCCCATGGTCATAACAGGGATCCTTTCCGACCATCCCATGGTCAAAAATATTTTCAAAGCTTTTGCTTTTTCGAAAATCCTTTTTGAAAACAAAACCAGCACCGCTCTACAGCAACCTTCCCAACCGTCCATGACCGCAGACGCGGCTATTCGAATAGATTTACACTCTCCAGTGGTTGTACACTTTACCCACACCATCCAGGTACACTACCCTGATCTTCACCGATCGTGGGTCGAGTAACCGATCAAGACTCTCGGGATGCCCATTCCAGTACAAGTGCCTACCCTATGAGTGTTAATCGCCTCAAAACCAAGACGTCGGGCGAGGACCAACCGTAGCGCATTTTCCACTCCTCGAGAGTGTGCGCTTTCAATGAGGGGCTCATAGTAACGCGTGGAGGCCTCTCGACCCTTTGTTCCTGCTCCAGGTCCCACCTTTATCGGAGAAGGCCCACCCTCCAAGGATCCCCGATCCCCTGTAGTAGTTGCGAGGCAGCTTATACCAGAATAGACAAACTTCAAATCTAGCCCTATCCCATTCCAGAGTAATGTGGTTGGAGGGGTTAATTGTTCTAGCAAAACATGTAGAGAACCAAGTGCGTTTTTGTAAATCTTTTTCCTCCAGTTTACCTTCAGCATTTTGTAAAACAAAACCTTTTTCTTTCTCAACATCTCTTGGGAGGTCCCACACCACCAAGGTTTTATCATAAACCATTTAGTAAAACTTTCTTTGGGGACTTCCCATCCTCTAGCTTTTGCTTCGGCTAAATCGGGGGTTTCCAACGAGGTATGGTGTAATACACCATCTATTCTACCAGGTTCAAGTGGGTAACACCAAGGGGGTTGACCTTAGTAGTACAAAGGTATAATGGTTCGGAGGGGCCAAACCACTATCAAGTATACATCAACATATAGTAAAATAATGAAGTTTTAGTAAAAAGTAGATAAAACATGCATAAGTAAAATAGTAGGACAAGGCTTACGAGCAAGAAGGGGGATTTCCTGAAGTTTAGCAATATGGCAATATATGTCCCTGGAGTTCTTCTTAGAAGACCCAATAATACCAAAAATAACCATCTTCTTCTGCTCTGCGATATAATCGCAACCATCGTCAATAGGGAACACATGTAAACAAACAAAAGGGCACAATCAATACAAGGCATACAAAGACCCATACAATATAGCAAGCAATTGAATAGGACCAAATTAATATTCAGATGGTTTTGAGAGGATTGAGATGGCCTTGGAGAAGGGGATGAATACCCCTTAGGATTTATAGTCTGAAAACTACCTAAGAGATAGATTTTGGACCAAGACATATTCGGTATGATACCATTGTAAAAACATGACACCAACAGATAGGATTTGATAAAATGAAACCAAGAAAAGTGGTTTCACTATTTTATCACTTTTCTTTATTTAGTTATGATTTTTCTGGTGAAATAACTTCTAGTCTTAGGGAATAAATAACCAGAAGAGTTCTAGAGCTCCAAAAATTATTCCCTTGGATGGTTTCGTAGGGTTTGATGATCTTGTTCACTGGGAGTTGGATCACTCCAAAATAATTACCAGAATGCCCTCAGGGAATTCCCAAAGGCAGTTCTGTAGACAAATTGTCTTTTTCACCAGATTTAATCTACCGGGGATTTTGATATGAGGAAAAGGGTAATGGATAGGTATTGCAATTACCTCCCAGTACCAACTAGATTCACTCTTTTTGGAGTTGCAAAGCTACTGTAGTGATTATTCTACTGATAATACCCTAGCCAGAGATGATTAATTCACCAAAGTGGGACAGGGCATTAATAGAATTTGATATCTTAGGTTTTGAGAGAACTTGGTGTACCACATCACCGGGAGTTGGAATTGGGTCAATACCTCTGTTGGTTTGCCCTAGGGAAATTCCTAAAGTCAGATCAAAGCTATTTTTGTTATTTTTACTAAAGACAAACTATTGTTCATCTTGGCATTAGACCAAGGTCTAGTGATAGGTACCAGTAGTGCCTACTAGAGGCAATTGGGTTTACTCCATTTGGAGTAGCAAAGCTACTGTAATGAATTACCTAGTGAAAACACTAGGGACTAAATTGTTTCTTTCCCCAAAACTGAGCAGAAACTCTATAAATTAAGATCTCCTAGGTTTAGCTAGATATGGATGGAGATAATCCATTGGAGTTGGAATTACGGTAAAAGCTATCATGGATTGGCTAGAGAATTTCCTAAAGACAGAATATACTTAATCTTGTCATTTTTATATCTTCAGATCTATAGTTCCACTTAGCTGGAGACAAGGGCTCTTAGGTAGGTATCTCAACTACCTTTCATAGGCACTTTGAATCATATCATTTGGATATGTACAGCTTACTGTGAAAATTATTTAGTGAAAAGGATGAAGTTTAGTGGAATTAATGCCAGTAAATAATAAAAATTATTTTTGGCAAGTGACCAGTTCTGCATGTTGCACAAAACACACAAGAACAAGGTACGGTTTATATCTAGACATTTCAAAGAGTTTTACATTTTATTTAGGAATTAAAAATGACTGGTAGTTCTCAGATCTAGAAAAGAACAAGATTTAAAAGAAAGAGGGATTGGCATACAGGCCAATTCATGGCCGGGCTGGGCCTTACAGGGGAAATCCGGCCCACGCGGGGCGCGTTGAGCCGGAGGGAGCGCGCGGTTGAAGAGGTATCGACGGAGCTCAGCCGCACGATTAAGAGCCGATCGATGATTGTCCCCCGTCGTCCTCGTGGCGGCAGCTCGTCGGAGAAGAAACCCTAGCGGGTGCTCGGGCTACGCGGGGGAGGTCACCGGAGGCCGTGCTGACATCAGGGGAGGCGCGGAGGCGACGCAGTGCACTGAGCCGAGTCCGGAGAGGGGCGGGAAGGCAGGTTCACGCCGGGATCTTGCTCCTGCGATGGCGTCCGAGGCGGGCTTCACGGGAGCTCGACGGTAGCGCTTATGGGGATGTCCCTGGGAAGAAATGGAGGGATGGTTAGATGTAGCACAACCAGAGGGTTCTTCCAGCTAACATGTGGAGTGAGAGGGTAGAGGGGAAGGGGCTTAGCTCGATCGATGGGAGAGGCCGAAGCTTCTCCCTTGCTCTCTCTCTCGAGCAGGGCAGAATAGTAGGGAGGGACAAGGGTGCTCTGGGTGGTGGGAGGAGGCAGAAGGGGAAAATGAGCCAGGATCTGGGGGCTGGGGTGGCCTGTGCCCTTTTATATTGAGTGGGGAAGGTGCACCATGGACATGGTCCATGAGAGGTGAGGAGGAAGAGGTGAGACCAGGGGAGCGTTTTCTGGGGGCGGTGGAGGTGGTATCTAGTCGTGTTACAGGTCAGAGAGGAGGAGGCGATGCTGCTAGAGGGGTTTTCATGCAACGACACCCACATGGGTTAAACACTAGTGTCCAAGCACTAAAGGACAAGCATGCTACAGTAATTTCATGTTATTTAGGAAAAAAGAACACACATGCAATGACTCTGGTTGATCCATGTTATTTAGGAAAAAAGAACACACATGCAATGACTCTGGTGGATCCATGTGGTTTAGGAAAAGAACACAAATGCAATGACTCTAGTGGTGGTTTAGGAAAAGAACACACATGAAATGACACTGGTGGTTCCAAGTGGTTTAGGAAAAGAACACATATGCAATGACTCTAGTGGTGGTTTAGGAAAGGAAGACACATGCAATGACTCTGGATCTGGTTAAGGAAAGGAACACACATGCAATGACTCTGGTGGATCAATGTGGTTGAGGAATAGAACACACATGCAATGAATCTGGGAGATCCATGTGGTTTAGGAAAAGAACACACATGCAATCACACTGGTGGATCCATGTGGTTTAGGAAACGGACACACATGCAATGACACTAGTGGATCCATGTGGTTTAGGAAAGGAAGACCCATGCAATAACTCTGGTGGGTCCATATGGTTTTGGAAAGGAACACAGATGCAACGACTCTGGTGGATCCATCTGCTTTAGGAAAGGAATACACATGCAATGAATCTGGTGGGTCCATGTTGTTTAGGAAAGGAACACACATGCAAATATTCTGGTGGATCTATGTGGTTTAGGAAAAGAACACACATGCAATAAATTTAGTGGTGGTTTAAGAAAGGAACACGCGTGCTATGACTCTGGTGGATCCATGTGGTTTATGAAAGGAACACACATGCAATGACTCTAGTGGTGGTTTAGGAAAAGAACACACATGAAATGAATGTAGTGGTTGTTTAGGAAAGAACACACATGCAATTACTCTAGTGGATCCATGTGGTTTAGGAAAAGAACACACATGCAATGATTCTGGTGGTGGTTTCGGAAAGGAAGACACATGTACTGACTCTTGTGGATTCATCTGGTTTAGGAAAGAACACACATGCAATGAATCTGGTATATCCATGTGGTTTAGGAAAAGAACAAACATGCAATGACTCTAGTGGTGGTTTAGGTAAAGAACCCATATGCAATGACAATGGTGGATCCATGTGGTTAAGGAAAAGAACACACATCTAATGACTAGTGGTGGTTTAGGAAAGGAAGACACATGCAATGACTCTGGATGTGGTTTAGGAAAGGAACACACATGCAATGACTCTAGTGGATCCATGTGGTTTAGGGAAATAACATACATGCAATGACTCTTGTGGTGGTTTAGGAAAAGAACTCAAATGTGTGGGGCCCCCATATTTCTCCTTTGAGAATCCCTGTTATTCATACACCACGATCCCATGAGAAGTTAGTCGTGGCACATAACCGACAAGTATGAAAGTAAACATCCATTATTTAAACAGTACATGTCATGCTATATTTGCCATTATGGCTACATCGATTATCATCAGCATAATTACATAAAGCGTAGATCTCGAGTCATGCATTAACCTACATGCAACTGACTGGGAGAACGTCCTAGCTCGCATAGTCGTCAACTTCTCCTCCTTCTTAAAATCTGACCAAGTTAATAGTTAGGGACAATGTCAGTGAGTACTTTGAATCTACTGGCAAACCACCTTAAGAGAGTAGTAAAAACAAGGAGATATGCAATATAGTTGTGGTAGTAGGAGGGCTCCAAGCGGGGTTCTTTTCTAAAATAGTTTCTCTTGTAGATATGGCATCTCCATATCTTTGTTAAAAACTTTTGTAAAGCCTTTTTTGAAACCTTTTGAAAGGTTTTGTAAACACTAGGATTGGGGTACCCATTTGTTCACATCTTCAGGTCGTCCCACGACCAAACTCCTTTCTCCTCCTTCCGACCATCCCATGGTCAAAACCTTTCTCCTTTACGACCATCTCATGGTCAAAACATTTCCAAAGCCATTTCTTTTTCGAAATCCTTTTTTCAAACAAAACCAGCACCGCTCCAAAACAACCTTCCCAACCTTCCATGACCATGGACACGGCTATTCGAATAGATTTACACTCTGTAGAGGTTGCACACTTTGCCCACACCATCCGGGTACACTACCCTGATCTACACCGATCGTGGGTCGTAACCGATCAAGACTCTCTGGATGCCCACTACAATATAAGTGCCTACCCTATGAGTGTTGTTCCCCTCAACACCGAGATGCCCTATATAGTTCTCAAGCCAACCGGAGCGCTTTTCCACTTCCCCAAGTGTGCGCTTTCAATGAGGGGCTCATAGTAACGTGTGGAGGCCCGTAGACCCTTCGTTCTTCTTCCAGGTCGATGTCTCACATGGACCCTTATAGGAGAAGGCCCACCCTCCAGGGATTGTTATATCCCCCTCTAGTAGTTGCGAGGCAGCTTATACCAGAATAGGCAAACCTCAAATCCAGCCATGTCCCATTCTAGAGTAATGTGGTTGCACGGGTTAGTTGTTCTTGCAAAACTGCAAAGAACCGGGTGCGTTTTCGTAAACCTTTGTCCTCCATCTTTCCTTCACCATTTTTTAAAACAAAACCTTTTTCTTTCTCAACATCTATTGGGAGGTCCCACCTCTCATTTTGCTTCAGCTAAAACAGGGTCTCCAAAGGGGTATGGTGTAATACACCATCTATCATACTAGGGTTAAATAGGTGTCATCAAGAGGGTTGTACTTAATAGTTCCATTGTGTAATGGTTCGGAGGATCCAAGCCACTACTAGATATACGTCAACATATAATAAAACAATGCACTTTCATAAATAGTGGATAAAACATGCATAAGTAAAACAATAGGACAAGGATAATGAGCAAGAAGGTGGCTTGCCTATGATTAGCAGTATGGCATATATATGTCCCTGGACTTCTCCTTAGAAAACAACAATAGTCAATAATAATAACCAACTTCTTCTGGTCTCCGATATAATCACATATATCGTCGATACGGATCACATGCTAGCAAACAAATGACACAATCAACACCATGCATACAAACATCAATACATACAGCAAGCAATGAACAATACAAGTTTACAAATCAGTAGGTCTTAGGAAGAATGTATTTAATAAGATTGGCCTTATCTTGGAAACATGGAAGAAAATCCCTTAGGATTTATAGTCTCGAAACTACCTAAGAGATGGGTTTTGGACCAAGACCATATCATGTATGATCTCATTTTATAAAAATGGCACCATCATATAGGTATTGATAACATGAAGCCAGCAAAAGTGGTTTCACTATTTTATCGATCTCCCTTGATTTATAAAGCATTTTCTAGTGATTAAAACACTAGTTTTAGGAAATAATTAACCAGAAATATTCTGTGTGTCCAAGAATTATTTTTTTGGATGGTCAGGTAGAGTTTGATGTACTGATTCAGTGAGAGTTGGAATCAGGTCAAGATATTTACCAGAATGCCCTCAGGAAATTCCCAAAGGCAATTCGGGAGTTGTTTTGTCTTTCTCACCAAAATTATTTTATAGGTCCAAAGGACATGAGACTAGGTGTACTGGTTAGGTATGACAAATACCTTTCAGTTAGCAATTGCAATCACATAATTTGGAGTTAAAAAACTACTTGAGTGATTTTATTACTGAAATGACCTTAGACAGAGATAAATAAGTCACCAAAATTAATTTATGGCTCAATAACTCAGGATCTGCTAGGGTTTGATAGATATGGATGTAGCTCATCCAGGAGAGTTGGAATTGGTTCAATTGGACCCTTGGTTTGGTCTAGGGAATTTTCTAAAGTGATTTATGGAGGGATTTTGTTATTTTTACTAGGGTAAAACTAGGGTTCACCTTGATAGGGTACCAAGGTCTGGTGGCAGGTACTTCCAATACCTTCCAGAGAATGTTTGATTTAAACCATTTGGACCTGCATAGCCCCCTAAGGATTTTATTTAGAGAAAAGGACACCTTTTGGTAGGCTTATTGCCAGAAAATAATACTCATAAATTTGGGCATGGGGCTTGGTCTTCATGGTAGATAACACATCAGAGGTTAGACTAAAATTTATCATTGGTAGATTTCAGGAATTTTCCATTTTTTTGAATTAAACCAACTAGCCAAACTACGATCTGAAAATAATTAGTCAAAAGGAGAAGGGCGTCGTGGGCCAAATCCAGAAGGGGAACCAGGCCAACATCGCTGGGCCGGCCCGCCAGTGCTCGCAAGCACGCGCGGGGGATAGTTCGTGGCCGTGTGGCGGGACCCTCCTGTCAGCCGCAAGGGGTGACCGAAGGGGTACTAGCGATCTTGGGCCGCCGGATCAAGTGAGATCCGACGGCGCCAGGTCGTCTTCGACCTCGGGACAGAAACAACGGAGGGGGGAAACCCTAGCAGCGGTGGGGCGGCTCGTGGGTTCACCTATGGTCACGGGAGGTGGCGGGGAGGCCACGAGGCGACACGGTTGACAGAGACGATCTCAGGGAGGGGCGACAGCAGCAGGTTCCGCGACGGGAGAGACCTCGCGTGACGGCATCAGTACGGGAACACGTCGGTGGTCAACGCTGACGCCTGTATAGGTGGTCGTGAGCAAAGGGGAGAAGACGATTAGATGCAGCACAGCCAGGGGATCTCAGCTAGCTTACATGGAGAGAGGGGAAGCTCGGGAGAGGGGGCCTTGCTTGATTTTGGAAAAGGGTCGAGGCTCCTTCTCCTCCTTCTCTTGGGCAGCACAGAGCAGGGGTGAGGGAGGGGAGACCTAGGGAGGGAAGGTGGTGTGGGAGGAAGCAAATGAGGGCAAGGGGGCGTTGGGGAGGCTTTGGGGTATTTAACCCGAGGAGGGATGGTGTAGGATGGACAATGTCCATGGAGGGCTTGAGAAGAGGAGATGGCCAGGGATTGGCTCTTACGGGTGGTGGAGTGGTCATGTGGGGGCCATTTGCTCGACCAGCTGAGTGGAGGGGATGGTGTTAGCTATTGTTGTCTTTATTCCACAAGATATTTATGTCCCCCCTCTATCTCTCTCTAAGAATTTGGATTTAGTGGCGAGGGTGTTGTTGTATAATTACATATTGGAGCACGACCAAGAGGGAGTGAGGTTGATGTGCATGATGTGTTTATCAAGTCGGTTGGTGTTTGATGGGGTTTATCTTGCGGTTTTGCTTAGTTTGCTCGAATCTGATCAAATGGGTGGTTGTGAAGGAAGTCCTCATCTACGATCTTGGAAATATGAAGAAATGGTTCTATTGGAAGGGTATAGTCCATATATACCTCCTCTATTTATTTGGAATTTTTAAGATGATTTTTAGTTCACTTAAAATCATTTATTCAAAAAGTGCAGAAATGATTTCTAGAAGCTCATTTGATATTCTTGAATTGTACAAGTGTGGTTTTTGGTGTAAGCTGGCTCTAGATACCAAAACACACTTTGGAGAATGTTCCTGGATTTTATTGAGATGGAAAATTATTTTTGAGCTATTATTACTTGTTTCGGCCATTTAAGAATATGGACAAAAAGAAATAATGAAGATATTCAGAAATATTTATTTTTTAAGTGGGAATATGGGGTATGATATATGGACCTCAATTGAGCCAAAAGTTGGGGAAGTTTTTTGGCAAAAACAAAACTTTCCTTTATGGACGAAGTTTTGGAGGTTTTGTCTATTAAAGGAATTAAATAGATCTTGGTCCAAAATAATTATTCAAAAACTTTGGTAAATCTTTATAAGCAAGGTAGATGGTGGACGCAAGGTGAAACAAGCACTTGCAACCTTGGGATTTGAGAATCCAACTTGAATTTGGTGGAAAACAAGGGATCTAGGGTAATGTTAATTTCATACCAACAAAACCTTGTTGGATCTCGGAGCTCAGATCTCCCCTTGGGACATGGGATAGATGGATGGATAGAACAAGTTATTTACATCAACATGGTATAGAGTTTTGAGCTTGATCTTTCTTGATAACAACAAGAATTGATTTCAAACTTTGAATAAAATAATCCTTCCAAGGCAGATTATCAACTAGCCTACAAAACCTTGTGGGTTTAAGAAGCACAAAGATCCACTTGGAACAAGTGAAGTAGATATTGATGTAACTATATGAGTAGAACACAACCATCCAAAGAGTTGGTCCATAGAAGGTCGGATGATGGTGTGAGCTTCTGTCAAAGTAGGCATGTTGAGTAGATTTGTAGGAATAGTTATTTTCTTGCCTACAAAACCATCAAGAACAAGTGGGTTGGAGAATGATCTAACCAAGGGAAAGAGTGGTCTTTGGTATTCCTTAGGATGGTTAATAATATGGTTCAAATGCATTTTCAAAAATACACAAGGGTTGAGAAAGGGAGACATTCAAAAAGTTGATGTTGAAACAGATTCCAGACTTGATATTGTGGGTGGTGATGATTTTGATGGGTTGCAAGGTACCAAGGCATCATCAAGTGGATGATGTTGAAGTGTAGATTTAGTAGGAAGGATCCTTGCTTGATATTGGTCTTCATTGACATGGAAACTCCTATAATGGATCACTTCAGAAGGGGCCTGGTTAGGGGTTTTAGATGATCACCTAGTAGCTAGAGATCAGATCCAGATTTGTATTCTTGCTTAGGGTGTGATTATTTGGAAACATCTTGATCCTAGTGATGAGCTCCTGGAGTAGCTCATACTATCTCCTAAGCAGAAAAATCAAGCAGCAGATCAAGGAAATTCATCAGATAGTAGATCAAGGCAACTCATCTTATAAACTAAGGAAACCTACTACTAGGTTTACCATCAAGCCTAGCTTGAGGTAAGTATGGGTATTTTTAAGTGTTGGTTTTGAATAAGGTGAGAGTCCTTGGTATTTCTACCAAGAGTATAATTCAAAAGCTTAATAAAGGTGTTTTGGGAAACCTAGAGAGAATAGTAGTTGATGGTTCTGTCTTGAAGACATAAGGAGATAGTATTATATAGCTCTCCATAGTTTGATCAATAGAAGCTACTAAAATAGTTGGTTTGTAAAGGCTTCTTGGCTCTGGTTTTGAAATGCCAGAACATTTGAGAATATGGAAATTAAGCCAAGACAGTTTTGGGAATTAGCTTTTGCAAACTGGAGTTAAGGTAAGGAGTGTATCATCTAATACACATTCATAAGCATAAACCTAGTTAAATAACAGGCAAACACTTCAACATTAATACAAGAAAAAGTTTTTGTTCCCCGTGATTTTTGTATTCTGGGCAACTAATCAGGGTTGCTGAAATGGGGATGTTACAAAATGCAATGACTCTGGTGAATCCATGTGGTTTAGGAAAATAACACACATGCAATGACACTAGTGAATCCATGTGGCTTAGGAAAGGAACACACATGTAATGGCACTGGTGGCTCAATGTGGTTTAGGAAAGGAACACACATGCAATGACTTTGGTGGGTCCATGTGGTTTAGGAAATGAACACACATGCAATGACTCTGGTGGATCCATCTGGTTTAGGAAAGGAACACACATGCAATGAATGTGGTGGGTCCATGTTGTTTAGGAAAGGAACACACATGCAAACACTCTGGTGGATCCAAGTGGATTAGGAAAAGAAAACACATGCAATGACTTTGGTGGTGGTTTGGTAAAGGAACACACATGATATGACTCTGGTGGATCCATGTGGTTTAAGAAAGGAAGACACATGCAATGACTCTATATGAGGTTTAGGAAAAGCATACACCTGCAATGACACTGGTGGATCCATGTGGTTTAGGAAAGGAATACACATGCAATGACACAGATGGATCCATGTGGTTTTGGAAAGGAACACACATGCAATGAAACTGGTGGCTCCATCTGGTTTAGGAAGAGAACACACATGCAATGACTCTAGTGGTGGTTTAGGAAAAGAAGACACATGCAATGACTCTGGTGGATCCATGTGGTTTAGGAAAATAACACACATGCAATGACTCTAGTGGTGGTTTAGGAAAAGAACACACATGCAAGGAGTTTGGCTGTTTTTTTCCATACAACCCCCATCACATAGGGTTCGGGTTCCACTATCAACCGATAATGGAACAGAAACCACCGAAACACCACGACCTCAGGTTCACGCTCCTGGGAGGCACTATACATCACCACTGCTACCGACTACTATCATCAAAGAGGTTTTGCAACCTAGAAACATAAAAGAAAGAAAGAGAGACATGAAGGGAGACGCAAGATCACCGCCACAGTAGAGGCTAGTGTTTTTAAAAGTCCACAACTAACATCACACTACTGTCGTCGGATTGATGACAAGTACACCATGAGGGGGTCCTCGAGGCATGCGGAAGAGAGGGGTGTGGGACGTACGGTGTTCCGGGACGGTGAGCACACAAGTTTACCCAGGTTCGAATCTGCCGGCTTTGGACGGATCCTACTCCTGCTAGCAATCTAGTAATACGGCAGAGCCGGAATATGGGTTACAAGGGTTCGCCTGTGCGAGCTGAGATTGTAGACTACTAAGGTGTTTAGAGTGTTTCCCTAAAGGCTCTCCCTAGGACGGCTTATATAGATATTTGGCCTAGGGTTTACAAGAGAGATCTATCCGGCTACGACTAAGAGTCGGTTATAGAGTACATCTTGAACTACAAGTAACATTATGGGCCTACGTCGGTAAGTCCTCTAGGCCTTCCCGTAGCCGGATTGGACTCCGTCTTCTCTCCCTGACCGGGCCGCCCGTGAAGCAAAGCTCTAACCCGAAGTGGGCCACCCTGGTCACTGAGGAACTATGAGGATACCCAGAAAGTATATCCCCAACAACTACCAGGACCAAGAAACGAGCACATGACAAAAGACACGTCCATACTAAAGCCAAAAGAGATTCTGCAGATGGAAATTGGCACCCCTCAGTCTTCTTCCTATTCATCAGATGGAGATCTAGGTCGCTTGCGGCTAACGGATGCTAATCCCAGGAAAGGCACTCTTGCTCTGTCCATGCCTTTCGTGTCCCCCAGCGCATTCCTTTGTAGGATATCCTCTCCTTCCCATAGCATCTCCCCTTCTTCAACATCATGAAGACCTGCCCAATGTTTCATAAAAAACAAGCATACATCACTAAATCAACCGGGGACTAGATTAGCTTATGCTCAAAACATGCTCTATTTCTCAGCTTACAAATTGCCCAACAAATAGCAGCAATAGATGTTATTTGAATATTGCGACTCACAGCCAAGAACCTAATGATCCACTAAAAATATTGCGAGAAGTATCCAGGCCTAGTATCAGACCCATGGAACTTGCCACCACACTGCAAACATATTTTGCAGTAGGACATGAGAAAAACAAATGGCCAATCGACTCCTCTTGGTCATAGAACCTACACAGTGTGTCACCATTCCATTTCCTTCTCTTCATGTTATCTTTAGATGGAATTGCATTATGCCAAATGAGCCATAACCAAATCTTAATTTTCAGAGGAATCTTCGCTTTCCACAGATGTTTAAAGTTTCTGTCTATCCCCCATTCGCCAGATGGTTGTACATCGACCTAACACTGAACATCCTTGACTTTGTCCACAACCACCATGGTATGTCACCTTCTTCATACAAAGAAATATCAGCCAACAACATATGCATACCTCTGTATTGCACCTGATTATCCCTGTCCAACCATCTTCTAAAAGAACATTGCCATTTCCTTCCAGCCATCTCAGTAACAGTCACATTCTGCTGCCGACATATCTTGAACAACTCAGGAAATTTACTCTTCAAAGGTACATCGAAGAACCATGCATCCCCCCAGAAATCTATCCGCAACTCGTTCCCAACCACCATTCTTCTTCCAGCCATATAAATTTCTTTGACCTTCAACAAATCAGACCAACAGGCAGAGTCACTTTGTTTATGCCTAACTAGGAAAATTCCTCCACTGCCCAAGTATCTTCCTCACAAACATTTGCAAAGGATCATTTTCAAAATCCAACCTCCACCACCACTTGCATAGAAGGCTGATATTAAAAATTCTAGTGTTCTTTATACCCAGGCCCACTTTCTTTTTTAGTATGCACACATATTTCCATTTAAGAAGCTAATATTTCTTTTTCCCTTCTTTACCATACTAGAAGAAAGATCTGGTATATTTCTCCACTTCTTCCACATTTGTCTTATGTAAGAGGAACATAGACATAGGATACACTGCCACACTTGAGACACAGGAAGTGATTTTGCTGTATCTGCCACCCACAGAAAGTGCACCTCCCATCCATCCATCTTTTTACCCATTTTTCTCCAATGAATCTCATTTCAGATACAGAGCATTTCCTGCTACCCACAGGAAGACCTAAATACTTCATAGGCCATTCTCCTATGTGACAATTAAAAATAGTAGCATACATCTCCTGCTTTGTATCATCTTCCAGAACCATCATCAGTTCACTTTTCCAAAATTGATCTTGAGCCCAGACATTGCTTCAAACAGGTATAACAACAGTTTCAAGGACTCTGGATGTGTTTTAGGAAAGTAACACACATGCAATGACTCTGGTGGATCCATGTTGTTTTGGAAAAGAACACACATACAATCACACGGGTGGTGGTTTAAGAAAGGGAGACACATGCAATGACTCTGGATGTGGTTTAGGAAAGGAACACACATGCAATGACTCTAGTGGATCCATGTGGTTTAAAAATAGAACACACATGCAATGTCTCTATGAGATCCATGTGGTTTAGGAATAGAACACACATGCAATGTCGCTGGGAGATCCATGTGGTTTAGCAAAACAACACACATGCAATGACACTGGTGGATCCATGTGTTTTAGGAAAGGAACACACATGCAATGACACTGTTGGATCCGTGTGGTTTAGGAAGAGAACACACATGCAATGACTCTGGTGGTCGTTTAGGAAAGGAAGACACATGTAATGACACTGGATGTGGTTTAGGAATCGAACAAATACGCAATGACTCATGTGGATCCTTCTAGTTTAGCAAAATAACACATATGCAAAGACTCTAGTGGTGGTTTAGGAAAAGAACACACCTGCAATAACTCTTGTGGATCCATGTGGTTTAGGAAAATAACACACATGCAATGACTCTAGTGGTGGTTTAGGAAAAGAACACACATGCAATGACACTGGTGGATCCATGTGGTTTATGAAAAGAACAGACGTGCAATGACTCTGGTGGTGGTTTAGGAAAGGAAGACAGATGCAATGACTCTAGATGTGGTTTAGGAAATGAACACACATTCAATGACACTAGTGGATCCATGTGGTTTAGGAAAGGAACACACATGCAATGACACTGTTGGATCCATGCGGTTTTGGAAATAAACACACATGCAATGACTCTAGTGGATCCATGTTGTTTAGGAAAAAAGAACACACATGCAATGACTCCGGCGGATCCATGTGGTTTATGAAAAGAACACACCTGCAATGACTCTAGTGTTGGTTTAGGAAAAGAACACACATGCAATGACTATGGTGGATCCATGTGGTTTAGGAAAAGAACACACATGCAATGACTCTAGTGGTGGTTTAGGAAAATAACACAGATGCAATGACAGTGGTGGATCCATGTGGTTTAGTAAAAGAACACACATGCAATGACTCTAGTGGTGGTTTAGGAAAGGAAGACAGATGAAAAGACTCTAGATGTGGTTTATGAAAACAACACACATGGAATGACTCTAGTGGATCCATATAGTTTATTAAAGTAACACACATGCAATGACTCGGGTGGATAAATGTGGTTTAGGAAAGGAACACACATGCAATGACACTAGTGGATCCATGTGGTTTACAAAAATAACACACATGCAATGACACTGGTGGTGGTTTAGGAAAGGAGGACACATGCAATGAGTCTAGTTGATCCATGTGTTTAAGGAAAAGAACACACATGAAATGACTCTACTGGTGGTTTAGGAAAATAACACACATGCAATTATTCTGGTGGATCCATGTGGTTTAGTAAAATAACACACGTGCAATGACTCTAGTTGTGGTATAGGAAAATAACACACATGCAATGACACTGCTGGATCCATGTCGTTTAGGAAAAAACACACATGCATTGACTCTGGTGGTGGTTTAGGAAAGGAAGACACATACAATGACTCTGGAGGTAGTTTAAGAAAAGAGCACACATGCAATGACACTGGTGGATCCATATGGTATACAAAAGGAACACACATGTAATGACTCTAGTGGTGGTTTAGGAAAAGAACACACATGAAATGACTGTAGTGGTGGTTTAGGAAAGAACACACGTTGAATGACTCTAGTGGATCCATCTGGTTTAGATAAAGAACACACATGCAATGATTCTAGTGGTGGTTTAGGAACGGAAGACACATGTAATGACACTGGTGGATTCATCTGGTTTAGGAAAGAACACACATGCAATGACTCTGGTCGATCCATGTGTTCTAGGAAAAGAACACAAATGCAATGACTCTAGTGGTGGTTTAGGTAAAGAACACATATGAAATGACACTGGTGGATCCATGTGGTTTAGGAAAATAACACACATTCAATGACTCTAGTGGTGGTTTAGGAAAGGAAGACACATGCAATGACTCTAGATGTGGTTTAGAAAAGGAACACACATGCAATGACTCTAGCGGATCCATGTGGTTTAGGAAAAGAACACACATGCAATGACTCTGGTGGTGGTTTAGGAAAGGAAGACAGATGAAAAGACTCTAGATGTGGTTTAGGAAAACAACACACATGCAATGACTCTAGTGGATCCATATAGTTCATTAAAGTAACACACATGCAATGACTCGGGTGGATAAATGTGGTTTAGGAAAGGAACACACATGCAATGACACTGGTGGATCCATGTGGTTTACAAAAATAACACACATGCAATGACACTGGTGGTGGTTTAGGAAAGGAGGACACATGCAATGACTCTAGTGGATCCATGTGTTTATGGAAAAGAACACACATGCAATGACTCTACTGGTGGTTTAGGAAAATAACACACATGCAATTATTCTGGTGGATCCATGTGGTTTAGTAAAATAACACACGTGCAATGACTCTAGTTGTGGTATAGGAAAATAACACACATGCAATGACACTGCTGGATCCATGTGGTTTAGGAAAAGAACACACATGCATTGACTCTGGTGGTGGTTTAGGAAAGGAAGACACATACAATGACTCTGGATGTGGTTTAAGAAAAGAGCACACATGCAATGACACTGGTGGATCCATGTGGTATACAAAAGGAACACACATGTAATGACTCTAGTGGTGGTTTAGGAAAACAACACACATGAAATGACAGTAGTGGTGGTTTAGGAAGGAACACACGTTGAATGACTCTAGTGGATCCATCTGGTTTAGGGAAATAACACACATGCAATGATTTTAGTGGTGGTTTAGGAAAGGAAGACACATGTAATGACACTGGTGGATTCATCTGGTTCAGGAAAGAACACACATGCAATGACTCTGGTCGATCCATGTGTTTTAGGAAAATAACACACATGCAATGACTCTAGTGGTGGTTTAGGTAAGGAACACATATGAAATGACACTGGTGGATCCATGTGGTTTAGGAAAATAACACACATTCAATGACTCTAGTGGTGGTTTAGAAAAGCAAGACACATGCAATGACTCTAGATGTGGTTTAGAAAAGGAACACACATGCAATGACTCTAGCGGATCCATGTGGTTTAGGAAAATAACACACATGCAATGACTCTAGTGGTGGTTTAGGAAAAGAACTCACATGCAATGACTCTCGTGAATCCATGTGGTTCAGGAAAATAACACACGTGCAATGACTCTGGTGAATCCATGTGGTTTAGGAAAAGAACACACATGCAATGACTCTGGTGGATCCATGTGGTTTAGGGAAAGAACACACGTGCAATGACTATAGTGGTGGTTTCAGAAAATAAAACATATGCAACGACACAGGTGGATCCATCTGGTTTAGGAAAAGAACACACATGCGATGACCCTGGTGGTTTAGGAAAGCAAGACACATGCAATTACTCTCGATGTGGTTTAAGAAAAGGAACACACATGCAATGACTCTAGTGGATCCATGTGGTTTAGGAAAAGGACACACATGCAATGACTCTAGTGGTGGTTTAGGAAAATAACACAGATGCAATGACACTGGTGGATCCATGTGGTTTAGTAAAAGAAAACACATGCAATGACTCTGGTGGTGGTTTAGGAAAGGAAGACAGATTAAAAGACTCTAGATGTGGTTTAGGAAAACAACACACATGCAATGACTCTAGTGGATCTATATAGTTTATTAAAGTAACACACATGCAATGACTCGGGTGGATCAATGTGGTTTAGGAAGGAACACACATGCAATGACAAGGTGGATCCATGTGGTTTACAAAAATAACACACATGCAATCACACTGGTGGTGGTTTAGGAAAGGAGGATGCATGCAATGACTCTAGTGGATCCCTGTGTTTAAGAAAAAGAACACACATGCAATGACTCTACTGGTGGTTTAGTTAAATAACACACATGCAATTATTCTGGTGGATCCATGTGGTTTAGTAAAATAACACACGTGCAATGACTCTAGTTGTGGTATAGGAAAATAACACACATGCAGTGACACTGCTAGATCCATGTGGTTTAGGAAAAGAACACACATGCATTGACTCTGGTGGTGGTTTAGGAAAGGAAGACACATACAATGACTCTGTATGTGGTTTAAGAAAAGAGCACACATACAATGACACTGGTGGATCCATGTGGTATACAAAAGGAACACACATGTAATGACTCTAGTGGTGGTTTAGGAAAAGAACACATATGAAATGACTGTAGTGGTGGTTTAGGAAAGAACACACGTTGAATGACTCTAGTGGATCCATCTGGTTTAGGAAAAGAACACACATGCAATGATTCTAGTGGTGGTTTAGGAAAGGAAGACACATGTAATGACACTGGTGGATTCATCTGGTTTAGGGAAGAACACACATGCAATGAGTCTGGTCGATCCATGTGTTTTAGGAAAAGAACACACATGCAATGACTCTAGTAGTGGTTTAGGTAAAGAACACATATGAAATGACACTGGTGGATCCATGTGGTTTAGGAAAATAACACACATTCAATGACTCTAGTGGTGGTTTAGGAAAGGAAGACACATGCAATGACTCTAGATGTGGTTTAGAAAAGGAACACACATGCAATGACTCTAGCAGATCCATGTGGTTTAGGAAAAGAACACACATGCAATGACTCTAGTGGTGGTTTAGGAAAAGAACTCACATGCAATGACTCTCGTGAATCCATGTGGTTTAGGAAAATAACACACATGCAATGACCCTGGTGAATTCATGTGGTTTAGGAAAAGAACACACATGCAATGACTCTGGTGGATCCATGTGGTTTAGGGAAAGAGCACACGTGCAATGACTATAGTGGTGGTTTCAGAAAATAAAACATATGCAACGAAACTGGTGGATCCATGTGGTTTAGGAAAAGAACACACATGCGATGACCCTGGTGGTTTAGGAAAGGAAGACACATGCAATTACTCTGGATGTGGTTTAATAAAAGGAACACACATGCAATGACTCTAGCGGATCCATGTGGTTTAGGAAAATAACACACATGCAATGACTCTAGTGGTGGTTTAGGAAAAGAACTCACATGCAATGACTCTCGTGAATCCATGTGGTTTAGGAAAATAACGCACGTGCAATGACTCTGGTGAATTCATGTGGTTTAGGAAAAGAACACACATGCAATGACTCTGGTGGATCCATGTGGTTTAGGGAAAGAACACACGTGCAATGACTGTAGTGGTGGTTTCAGAAAATAAAACATATGCAACGACACAGGTGGATCCATGTGGTTTAGGAAACGAACTCACATGCGATGACCCTGGTGGTTTAGGAAAGGAAGACACATGCAATTACTCTGGATGTGGTTTAAGAAAAGAAACACACATGCAATGACTCTAGTGGATCCATGTGGTTTAGGAAAAGGACACACATGCAATGACTCTAGTGGTGGTTTAGGAAAATAACACAGATGCAATGACACTGGTGGATCCATGTGGTTTAGTAAAAGAAAACACATGCAATGACTCTGGTGGTGGTTTAGGAAAGGAAGACAGATGAAAAGACTCTAGATGTGGTTTAGGAAAACAACACACATGCAATGACTCTAGTGGATCCATATAGTTCATTAAAGTAACACACATGCAATGACTCGGGTGGATAAATGTGGTTTAGGAAAAGAACACACATGCAATGACTCTGGTTGATCCATGTTATTTAGGAAAAAAGAACACACATGCAATGACTCTGGTGGATCCATGTGGTTTAGGAAAAGAACACAAATGCAATGACTCTAGTGGTGGTTTAGGAAAAGAACACACATGCAATGACACTGGTGGTTCCAAGTGGTTTAGGAAAAGAACACACATGCAATGACTCTAGTGGTGGTTTAGGAAAAGAACTCACATGCAATGACTCTCGTGAATCCATGTGGTTTAGGAAAATAACACACATGCAATGACCCTGGTGAATTCATGTGGTTTAGGAAAAGAACACACATGCAATGACTCTGCTGGATCCATGTGGTTTAGGGAAAGAACACACGTGCAATGACTATAGTGGTGGTTTCAGAAAATAAAACATATGCAACGACACTGGTGGATCCATGTGGTTTAGGAAAAGAACACACATGCGATGACCCTGGTGGTTTAGGAAAGGAAGACACATGCAATTACTCTGGATGTGGTTTAAGAAAAGGAACACACATGCAATGACTCTAGCGGATCCATGTGGTTTAGGAAAATAACACACATGCAATGACTCTAGTGGTGGTTTAGGAAAAGAACTCACATGCAATGACTCTCGTGAATCCATGTGGTTTAGGAAAATAACACACGTGCAATGACTCTAGTGAATCCATGTGGTTTAGGAAAAGAACACACCTGCAATGACTCTGGTGGATCCATGTGGTTTAGGGAAAGAACACACGTGCAATGACTATAGTGGTGGTTTCAGAAAATAAAACATATGCAATGACAGAGGTGGATCCATGTGGTTTAGGAAAAGAACACACATGCGATGACCCTGGTGGTTTAGGAAAGGAAGACACATGCAATTACTCTGGATGTGGTTTAAGAAAAGGAACACACATGCAATGACTCTAGTGGATCCATGTGGTTTAGGAAAAGGACACACATGCAATGACTCTAGTGGTGGTTTAGGAAAATAACACAGATGCAATGACACTGGTGGATCCATGTGGTTTAGTAAAACAAAACACATGCAATGACTCTGGTGGTGGTTTAGGAAAGGAAGACAGATGAAAAGACTCTAGATGTGGTTTAGGAAAACAACACACATGCAATGACTCTAGTGGATCCATATAGTTCATTAAAGTAACACACATGCAATGACTCGGGTGGATAAATGTGGTTTAGGAAAAGAACACACATGCAATGACTCTGGTTGATCCATGTTATTTAGGAAAAAAGAACACACATGCAATGACTCTGGTGGATCCATGTGGTTTAGGAAAAGAACACAAATGCAATGACTCTAGTGGTGGTTTAGGAAAAGAACACACATGCAATGACACTGGTGGTTCCAAGTGGTTTAGGAAAAGAACACACATGCAATGACTCTAGTGGTGGTTTAGGAAAAGAACTCACATGCAATGACTCTCGTGAATCCATGTGGTTTAGGAAAATAACACACATGCAATGACCCTGGTGAATTCATGTGGTTTAGGAAAAGAACACACATGCAATGACTCTGCTGGATCCATGTGGTTTAGGGAAAGAACACACGTGCAATGACTATAGTGGAGGTTTCAGCATATAAAACATATGCAACGACACTGGTGGATCCATGTGGTTTAGGAAAAGAACACACATGCGATGACCCTGGTGGTTTAGGAAAGGAAGACACATGCAATTACTCTGGATGTGGTTTAAGAAAAGGAACACACATGCAATGACTCTAGAGGATCCATGTGGTTTAGGAAAATAACACACATGCAATGACTCTAGTGGTGGTTTAGGAAAAGAACTCACATGCAATGACTCTCGTGAATCCATGTGGTTTAGGAAAATAACACACGTGTAATGACTCTGGTGAATCCATGTGGTTTAGGAAAAGAACACACATGCAATGACTCTGGTGGATCCATGTGGTTTAGGGAAAGAACACACGTGCAATGACTATAGTGGTGGTTTCAGAAAATAAAACATATGCAACGACACAGGTGGATCCATGTGGTTTAGGAAAAGAACACACATGCGATGACCCTGGTGGTTTAGGAAAGGAAGACACATGCAATTACTCTGGATGTGGTTTAAGAAAAGGAACACACATGCAATGACTCTAGTGGATCCATGTGGTTTAGGAAAAGGACACACATGCAATGACTCTAGTGGTGGTTTAGGAAAATAACACAGATGCAATGACACTGGTGGATCCATGTGGTTTAGTAAAAGAAAACACATGCAATGACTCTGGTGGTGGTTTAGGAAAGGAAGACAGATGAAAAGACTCTAGATGTGGTTTAGAAAAACAACACACATGCAATGACTCTAGTGGATCTATATAGTTTATTAAAGTAACACACATGCAATGACTCGGGTGGATCAATGTGGTTTAGGAAAGGAACACACATGCAATGACACTGGTGGATCCATGTGGTTTACAAAAATAACACACATGCAATCACACTGGTGGTGGTTTAGGAAAGGAGGATGCATGCAATGACTCTAGTGGATCCATGTGTTTAAGAAAAAGAACACACATGCAATGACTCTACTGGTGGTTAGGAAAATAACACACATGCAATTATTCTGGTGGATCCATGTGGTTTAGTAAAATAACACACGTGCAATGAGTCTAGTTGTGGTATAGGAAAATAACACACATGCAGTGACACTGCTAGATCGATGTGGTTTAGGAAAAGAACACACATGCATTGACTCTGGTGGTGGTTTAGGAAAGGAAGACACATACAATGACTCTGTATGTGGTTTAAGAAAATAGCACACATACAATGACACTGGTGGATCCATGTGGTATACAAAAGGAACACACATGTAATGACTCTAGTGGTGGTTTAGGAAAAGAACACATATGAAATGACTGTAGTGGTGGTTTAGGAAAGAACACACGTTGAATGACTCTAGTGGATCCATCTGGTTTAGGAAAAGAACACACATGCAAAGATTCTAGTGGTGGTTTAGGAAAGGAAGACACATGTAATGACACTGGTGGATTCATCTGGTTTAGGGAAGAACACACATGCAATGAGTCTGGTCGATCCATGTGTTTTAGGAAAAGAACACACATGCAATGACTCTAGTGGTGGTTTAGGTAAAGAACACATATGAAATGACACTGGTGGATCCATGTGGTTTAGGAAAATAACACACATTCAATGACTCTAGTGGTGGTTTAGGAAAGGAAGACACATGCAATGACTCTAGATGTGGTTTAGAAAAGGAACACACATGCAATGACTCTAGCGGATCCATGTGGTTTAGGAAAAGAACACACATGCAATGACTCTAGTGGTGGTTTAGGAAAAGAACTCACATGCAATGACTCTGGTGAATCCATGTGGTTTAGGAAAATAACACACATGCAATGACCCTGGTAAATTCATGTGGTTTAGGAAAAGAACACACATGCAATGACTGTGGTGGATCCATGTGGTTTAGGGAAAGAACACACGTGCAATGACTATAGTGGTGGTTTCAGAAAATAAAACATATGCAACGACACTGGTGGATCCATATGGTTTAGGAAAAGAACACACATGCGATGACCCTGGTGGTTTAGGAAAGGAAGACACGTGCAATTACTCTAGATGTGGTTTAAGAAAAGGAACACACATGCAATCACCAGACCCACCCTTTTCCCTCCACCTCACCCAACACGGCACACACACACCGCTCACACCCACACAGCCGGCCGACCCCCCCCCCCCCCCCCCCCGGCCATCCTGGCCACCTTTTCCAGCCTCCCGCGCGCCGTACACGCACCTGGGCGCGCAGCCCCAGGCGGGCCAGGCCCCACCTGCCGCCCATCAAACTCCCCACACCCCTACCCCGTCCCGGGCCCACCCCGCACGTGGACAGCCACCTCTCCCCCGCGCCCCTGCACGCCACCTACCCCTCGTCCACCGCTCGCACCTCTCCCATACCCCGAGCCCCCTCCTTCCCAGGCGCCCGTCGCCGCCGGCCTTCCTCCGCCCCGCCGACCCCGGCCGCCTTTTCTCCGCCGGCCTCGCTCTGCCGCCTGAGGAGCTCCGCCTCGCCACCGACCTCTGCGTTGGTCGCCCTCCTCTCTGGAGCCGGCCTTGCCAAGATCTTTTCCGCCGCCCCACGCCTGGCCCCACCTCACCGCTGCTCGACCTCCTCGTCGGCCGCGCCCGCGCCGGCCTCGCGTCCGACCCACCTCACGCCCGCGTCGCTTAACGACACCGCCGGCCAGATCTTCTCGACCCGCGCCGACGCGTGTTCTCCTCCTCCACCGCATCTGCCCGCCTCGAGCCCGCCCCTCCTCGCCTCTGCGTCGTCGCGGTCTCCGCTCTGCCTCGCCCAGCACGAGCCTCCGCCTCCCTGAGCACCCTGCGGTGGAGCTCCTCCACCTCTCCCCGTACCGCACGAGGCTGCCGCCGGCCATTGCCACCTCGTGTTGTCGCCGTGCCGTTCTCCTCTGCATCTTGTAGCCGCACGTGCCTCCCTGTCTGGAGTTTGTTGTACTGCATGTATGTGTGCTCCTTGTGCTTGGGCCAGCACCGTTTTAGCAATCTGCTAGGGGCTCGTATACCCTATGTAGCCAAGTTTAACCGACGCCAAGAGCTGCCACGACATCAACCCGACAAGTCAGGATTGTCTGACATGACAACTCAAGACCGAGTTCTTTATGAATCACCAAGATCCTGGACCCGATGATGCCCGGGACACCAAGGTTGTCGAGATCCCAAAGACCACCGAGCGCCACGATCTCCTACGTTTATCCGAAGACGAACCCGCAAACCCCGGCATGCCAAGTTCTTCCTCTCGGACCCGAGGACACCGAGACCCCGGCGCGACAAGTACTTCTTCCCGGACGCCAAGATCGCCAAGGTCCCCGACACGGAACGACAAGACCTCCTTCCCGCACCGATGCCAGTGACGTCGCACGCCAAGTTCTACTTCCCGAACACCAAGACCGACTCGATGGCGCAGACCCCACAAGATCGTCCCCAACCCGCCAAGTTCGCCTACTCGGACACCGTGCGACAAGATCTCCTTCCCGGATCCAAAGACCCCGGTACTCGATCCACTCAAGTTCGCCATCGATGACAAGATCGACACCGACCCGGGCGAATCCGAAGCGCCCCGACGCCAAACCAAGTCCTTCTTCCCGGATGCGACAAGATCTACTTCCATTGTCCGAGACCGATCCCGTCGAGCCATTTCCGCCCCGTCGAACCCTGTCGAACCCCGAACACCTCGGAGCCCAAGTTTCGCCGAACCCTAAATGTGATTCCCTATCCGAGACCCCCATTTTTTTTATAATATAACATTATCGACTGTCGCATATTAAATTGTTCATCTCGCATGCATATCATAAGCATGCCGAATCTTTTGCGTAGTATTAAATATTGCATCCGGTGTTTCTGCTAGTGTTTGCTTCTTCGCGGATTAGACCGATGAGTTGATGCGAGCATCAACAAGTTCTCCGGATATGATCATTCGGCAATGTTTCTCAGGCGAGCATCTCTTCCCCTTCTACCTATTTTGCATTTATAGTCTTTATTTCCTCCTGTTGATCTATTGCTATCCATGACGCGATGCTCTAGTTTCCGTACCCTAGTTATATCCCGTGCAGCCTCTATATTGCATTGGACACCTCCTATTACCTATGTTTGGTAGATAGCGGGCCTTGCGAGTCGTAGTTGCTTGCTTAGGTGCGATCTCGTGTTGACGAATGCCACCATTGTTGGAATGCGGGCAGATGTTTATTGCTTGGCAGATGTTTATGGTGGAGATGATCATGAATTTAAATACAACTATTAAAATGCTAGATATAACTAATGCAGAGGCATCGGTGGGCAATAGCTATTATTTGGTTCTTCCACGCTCACTTGTGTCCCGTAGGACCCCGAGTACTTGATACCTGTTCCTTGATTTTTCGCACTATCCACATTCAGGAGGCCTTATGGACCCCCCTGAGCCAGAGCTTGATTCATTTCTATTTCTTGGGGCCACAAGTAGTTTGGGGCTTTATTATTATCCTGTACTTATGTCATGTTACTGCTTTATTTAAGATTGTGCGTGGAGAACCTGTACTGTTTTGGATCGCGCCATGTTTTTGCGGTATCGACAAGCCCAGTCACACTTTTGGATTCCCAGTCGTTTACAGCCGTCGTCGCAAACCCTGGGTCCATTCCGGAGCCAGCCAACTTCGTTGCAGGTAGCTTAGTGGGGTGGCCCCCTGAAATATTTATAAATCCTTCGATCTCTTTGTCGTGAATGCCTCGTTGGGTTTTGAGTTGGTTTTTCTGAGGTTGATCGAGTGTGTGTTGCTATTTGTGCACCCCTGCAGGGTAAAACTTTCTGAAAGCCGTGTCCGCGGTTATGGACGACTTGGAGCACAGTATCTCGATCATAGACAAGCATAACTAAAGTAGTGCTATAAATTTGACTTAATATGTGACTAGTTAAAAGATGCAACTATAACGGAATGGATATTAAAAATGCCAACAACTGGTGGAGCTGGGTTGTTTCGTGACATGATGTCCCTGCCTAGTAAGTATTACAGCTCCAATGGAATGGGATAAAAGTGCCAACAATTGCTGGGTTTGGGATTCCTCAGGACACTTATATCTGACTAGTAAATGTTCCAACTGCCACGGATTGATTAATTAAAATTGCCCACTACTTATGCTATCAGGATGACTCATGCTATCTATATCTAGATAGTAAGTGCTGCAACTAAAACGGAATGAGTAAAATTGCCAACTGTGTGAGTTCCTTGGTCCGACTTCCTCGTTGGTTCTCGAGGGGGAAAATACCAGGATGGGTTGTTTGGTGTTAGCTTCAGGTTGGATCCGAATAGGTCTTTCTTATCCCTCTCTAATAAACGCCAGTTGTATCGAGTCTCTATAGGTTGTTTAGTGCCGCTACGCTGCTGCTTCAGCCCACCATACCTATGTAGGCGAGAGCCACCGAATTCTAGCCTCGCCGTGTACTGGCCTTAGTACTGACGCTCCTCTTTTTCCTTTACCCTTGTTCGGCACCCCTTTTGTTTTAGAGGGTTTGAGATCGCCGTAGTTAGCAGGGTTACCCTTCCGGCTTGGCCTGGGCAGGGTTATGGACGCCATTGGTTATTCTTTAGGGCTCTAAGCCCCATTTGCATCTTGTCCGTAGGCGGACGCTCTATCGTTTTCAAGGTGATCTGGATCATTGTATGGTATATCTGTATTCTTGACTCAGGGAGTCACTTTTGTATATATATCTGTTCTGTGGGTCTCATCGAGGACTGTTGTGTAATTTTATTACTTCGTTTTCCACCCGCATGAAAGTGCCTGGTGGGCGTCCTTGAATCGTTTCTATGCGGGTTTGGCGGAAAGCGCTAAAACTTGCATAGGGCTGATTTGAGGGTGTTACACGTATCCATAATTTTTGATGTTCCATGCTTGGTTTTATCTACTTTCTTGTGTTTTGTTCCAACTTTGGAGTACTTTCTACACACTTTCTTGGACTAACCTATTAACAAGAGCCACAATGACAACTGCCTATTTTCTTGCTGTTTTTGGTTCTACGAAAGTCTGAAAATGAATATTCCCGGAATTGGACGGGACAAAAGCCAAAGTCAGTTTTTCACCGAGGAACACAAGGATCCACAACACGAGACGGAGAGGGGCCTGGGGGCCGCCATACCACCTAGACGCGCGGCCGAGTCTGGCCCGCGCTACGGGTGGTCTGGCCGCCTCCGACACCCCCTCGGCCTCCCCTTTCGCCTATAAGATGCCTCGGATAGAGAAACCCTAAGTAGCCGCCATCTCCATCCCTAGATCAGGAGGGATCTGAAGCTCTTCCCGGCACCCTGCCAAAGAGGGGTATTCACCATGGAGGCCTTCTTCATCATCATGCAAGCCTCCGGTGTGATGCGTGAGTAGTTCATCCTTGGACTATGGGTCTATGTAGTAGCTATATGGCTGGTTCTTCTCCTTTGTGCTATCATGTTTAGATCTTGTGAGCTCCGTTCATGATCAAGATCATCTATTTGTAATTCCTACATGTTGTGTTTGCGGGGATCCGATGGATATTGAGATGCTATTTTAGATTGATTATTGATTGTATCATGTCTTTGTTATTTGTGATCTTGCATGCTTTCCGTTGTTAGTAGCTATCTTGGCCAAGTAGATGCTAGCAAGTCCAAGAGTTAGTATTTATGCTCGATAGTGGGTTCATGCCTCTAGTAATCTGGGGAAGTGATAGAAATCTCTAAGGTACTCGATGTGTTGTTGCTACTAGGGACAAAACAACAATCCTTTGTTCATAGAACAATTGTATTGTTTACTTTACACGCAATGCATAATGCAATTATCCGTTGCTTGCAACTTAATACTGGAGGGGGTTTGGATGATAACCTGAACGTGGATTATTAGTCATAGATGCATTTGGATTACGGTCTATGTATAATGTTTTAATGCCCAACTGAATCTCAAATGAGTCAAGATGAGTAGTATGTGCATATTTATTTCTCGATGTTTGTCAATTGCCCTGCTGTAATTTGTTCTCCCAACATGTCATCTATCTTAAGGAGAGCCACCACTAGTGAACTATGGACCCCGGTCCTTTATTTTACCATCAATCTACAATGAACTATTTAGTGTTTTGTTTTTACTTTCTGCAAACTATTACTTTCTTCCACTCGATACGTTTAATCCCTTGTTTCTAGAAAAACTGGTGAGATTGACAACCTCATCGCAAGTTGGGTGCAAAGTTATGTGGTTGTGTTGTGCAGGTCTCCACGTTGATACTGGCACCGGTAGTGCGCCTTGCCAAAGTTCAGCTAGCAACACCTTTGAGGTGTTTCCTTTCTTCTACTGGATTGATAACCTTGGTTTCATAACTGTGGGAAAACTTGTTGCTGTGCTCATCATACCTTCCTCTTGGGGTTCCCCAACGGGCTCGATATATTTTGGGCTAAGCAGTGGTTTAGGAAAGGAAGACACATGCAATGACTCTGGATGTGGTTTAGGAAAGTAACATACATGCAATGATTCTAGTGGATCCATAATGAGCTGTCTATGAAGCATTCTTCTTATAAAAAAAGAGTCAGATATTGAGAAAAAAGAGAAAAAGCAAAAAAAAAGATATGAGAAAAGAGGAAAGAGAGAAAAAAGCACCATATTCCCATGGTAAATAAGAATATTGCTGAGATGCTCGTTGTCTCCTTGCCTTGTCATTTTGATATGGGGATTCTTCCGAATGATCGGGCAAGGGGTACCCCGTTGGTGGTTCTCTATGATACACATGTACTTACTATGACAAGAACTTACCGATGACTAAACTTGAGTAGCCTGAGGAGCGGCCCTCGTATTCAAGGGACATGAGATTTCCAAATTATACTTCATCAAGCATATACTCCATAGTTTGTTCACTTTAAACTTAATCACTTCAAGATGCTTATGATAGGGGAAATGAGAGCAGAAAGCTAATCAGTACCATAATTTTTGGAAGCTCTATATGAAACTTGAATCCCTACTTCCTTCTATGAAGGCCTTTCTTTTACTTTTAGGTTGAGTCTCCACCTTCTATCTTTATGCACCTACTCTGAGAGCATAGTGGCCATTCTTAGTTCTATGTGTATTGTCCCAAGACTTGTTGATTGATGCATAATGTTGATACTGCTTGTTCTTAAACTATTTGTATCTAGTCACTCTTATGAACTTTAAAGGTGTCCTGTGCATTTATATTTGCTACTCTATGAGGGACAAGCTGAATGCCACTATGCTATGTTTTCTTTATGTGAAACAAACAAACTGCCTGCAAAGCATTGTTATTCATGAACCTTTTGTTTGTGCCTTTTCATGTTGCAACTTAGTTGCTTTGTCTTATTGCTAGAACTTTTTCTTTCATGTTATGATTGAAGTACTATGATCCCAGCTATCAATATTTTACAAATACTTTGATCAAATTCATGATGGTGCATGTCACCTAAAAAATTATTCTTTCTTTTTATCACTTACCTACTCGAGGACGAGCAGGATTTAAGCTTGGGGATGTTGATACGTTGCTAACGTATCAATAATTTTTGATGTTCCATGCTTGGTTTTATCTACTTTCTTGTGTTTTGTTCCAACTTTAGAGTACTTTCCATACACTTTCTTGGACTAACCTATTAACAATAGCCACAGTGCCAGCTGCCTGTTTTCTACTGTTTTTGGTTCCACGAAAGTCAGAAAATGAATATTCTCGGAATTGGATGAGACAAAAGGCAAAGTCAGTTTTTCACCGAGGGACACAATGAGCCAGAATACGACGGAGAGGGGCCAGGGGGCCGCCAGACCACCTGGCCGCACGGCCTAGCCTGGCCTGCGCCAAGGGTGGTTTGGCTGCCTTCGGCACCCCCTCTGCCTCCCCTTTCGCCTATAAGATGCCTCTGATACAGTAACGCTAAGGACCCAATCAAAATTCCATGAAAGAGTTTGTAGCCGCTGTCATCTCCATCCCTAGACCGGGAGGGATCTGAAGCTCTTGCTGGTACCCTGCCGGAGAGGGGAATTCACCTTGGAGGCCTTCTTCATCATCATGCAAGCCTCCGGTGTGATGCGTGAGTAGTTCATCCTTGGACTACGGGTCCATGTAGTAGCTAGATGGCTGGTTCTTCTCCTTTGTGCTATCATATTTAGATCTTGTAAGCTCCGTTCATGATCAAGATCATCTATTTGTAATTCCTACATGTTGTGTTTGCGGGGATCCGATGGATATTGAGATGCTATTTCAGATTGATTATTGATTCTATCATGTATTTGTTATTTGTGATCTTGCATGCTTTCCATTGTTCGTAGCTATCTTGGCCAAGTAGATGCTAGCAACTCCAAGAGTTAGTAATCTGGGGAAGTAACAGAAATCTCTAAGGTACTAGATGTGTTGTTGCTACTAGGGAGAAAACAACAATTCTTTCTTCATAGAACAATCGTATTGTTTACTTTACATGCAATGCGTAATGCAATTATCCGTTGCTTGCAACTTAATACTGGAGGGGGTTCGGATGATAACCAGAAGGTGGATTATTAGTCATAGATGCAGTTGGATTTCGGTCTATGTATAATGTTGCAATGCCCAATCGAATCTCAAAGGAGTCAAGATGAGTAGTATATGCATATTGCTTTCTCGATGTCTGTCAATTGCCCCGCTGTAATTTGTTCACCCAACATGTCATCTATCTTAAGGAGAGCCACCACTAGTGAACTATAGACCCCGGTCCTTTCTTTTACCATCAATCCACAATCAACTGTTTACTGTTTTCTATTTACTTTCAACGAACTATTACTTTCTTCCACTCGATACGTTTAATCCTTTGTTTCCAGCAAAAACCGGTGAGATTGACAACCTCACCGCAAGTTGGAGGCAAAGTTCTATGGTTGTGTTGTGCAGGTCTCCACGTTGTTGCTGGCACCGGTAGTGCGCCCTGCCAAAGTTCAGCTAGCAACACCTTTGAGGTGTTTCCTTGCTCCTACTAGATTGATAACCTTGGTTTCATAACTGTGGGAAAACTTGTTTCTATGATCATCATACCTTCCTCTTGGGGTTCCCCAACGGGCTTGATATATTTTGGGCTAAGAAGTGATTTAGGAAAGGAAGACACATGAAATGACTCTGGATGTGGTTTACACACATGCAATGACTCTAGTGGATCCTTGTGGTTTAGGAATAGAATACACATGCAATGAATCTGGGAGATCCATGTGGTTTAGGAAAATAGCACACATGCAATCACACTGGTGGATCCACGTGCTTTAGGAAAGGAACACACATGTAATGACACTGGTGGATAAATCTGGTTTAGGAAAGGAACACACATGCAGTAACTTTGGTGGGTCCATGTGGTTTAGGAAAGGAACACACATGGAATGACTCTGGTGGATCCATCTAGTTTATGAAAGGAACACACATGCAATGACTCTGGTGGGTCCATGTGGTTTAGGAAAGGAACACATATGCAAAGAATCTGGTGGATCCATGTGGTTTAGGAAAAGAACACACATGCAATGACTTTGGTGGTGGTTCAGGAAAGGAACACACATGCTATGACTCTGGTGGATCCATGTGGTTTACGAAAGGAAGACACATGCAATCACTCTGGATGTGGTTTAGGAAAAGAAGACACATGCAAAGACACTGGTGGATCCATGTGGTTTAGGAAAGGAATAAACATGCAATGACACTGCTGGATACATGTGGTTTTGGAAAGGAACACACATGCAATAACAGTGGTGGCTCCATGTGGTTTAGGAAAAGAAAACACTGCAATGGCTCTAGTGGTAGTTTAGGAAAAGAAGACACATGCAATGATCCTGGTGGATCCATATGGTTTAGGAAACTAACACACATGCAATGACTCTAGTGGTGATTTAGGAAAATAACACACATGCAATGACTCTGGTGGTGGTTTAGGAAAGCAACACACATGCAATGACTCTGGATGTTGTTTAGGAAAAGAACACACATGCAAAGACACTGGTGGATCCATGTGGTTAGGAAAGGAATACACATGCAATGACACTACTGGATCCATGTGGTTTTGGAAAGGAATACACATGCAATAACACTTGTGGCACCATGTTGTCTAGGAAACGAAAACACATGCAATGGCTCTAGTGGTGGTTTAGGAAAAGAAGACACATACAGTGAACCTGGTGGATCCATGTGGTTTAGGAAAATAACACACATGCAATGACTCTAGTGGTGGTTTAGGAAAAGAACACATATGCAAGGACTCTAGATGTGGTTTAGGAAAGGAACACAACTGCAATGACTCTGGTGGATCCATGTTGTTTAGGAAAAGAACACACATGCACTGACACTGGTGGATCCATGTGGTTTAGGAAAGGAAGACATATGCAATGACTTTAGTGGTGGTTTAGGAAAAGAACACACATGCAATGACACTGGTGGATCCATGTAGTTTAGGAAAGGAACACACATACAATGACTCGAGTGGTGGTTTAGAAAAAGAACACTCATTCAATCACTCTATTGGTGGTTTAGGAAAAGAACAAACATTAAATGACTCTGGTGGATCCATGTGTTTTAGGAAAAGAACCCACACATTCAATGACTCTAGTGGTGGTTTAGGAAAATAACACATATGCAATGACTCTAGTGGTGGTTTACGGAAGGAAGACGCATGCAATGACTCTGGATATGGTTCAGGAAAGGAACACAGATGCAATGACATAGGTGGATCCATGTGGTTTAGGAAAGGAACACACATGCAATGACTCTAGTGGTGGTTTAGGAAAAGAAGACACATGCAATGACTCTGGATGTGGTTTAGGAAAGGAGCACACATGCAATGACTCTGGTGGATCCATGTGGTTTAGGAAAAGAACACACATGCAATGATAGTGGTGGATCCATGTCGTTTAGGAAAGGAACACACATGCAATGACACTGGTGGATCCATGTGGTTTAGGCAAGGAACACACATGCAATGACTCTATTATATCCATGTGGTTTAGGAAATGAACACATATGAAATGACTCTGGTGGATGCATGTGGTTTAGGAAAGGAACACATATGCAATGACTCTAGTGGTGGTTTAGGAAAAGAACACTTATGCAATCACTCTTGTGGATCAATGTGTTTTTGGAAAAGAACAGACATGCAATGCCTCTAGTGGTGGTTTAGGAAAGGAACACACATACAATGAAATTGGCGGATCCATGTGGTTTAGGAAAAGAACACCCATGCAATGACACTAGTGGATCCATGTGGTTTAGGAAAAGAACGCACATGCAATGACTCTAGCGGTGGTTTAGGAAAGGAGGACACATGCATTGACTCTGGATGTGGTTTAGAAAAATAACACACATCCAGTGACACTGGTGGATCCATGTGGTTTAGGAAAGGAACACACATGCAATGACACTGGTGGATCCATGTAGTTTAGGAAAGGAACACACATGCAATGACTCAGGTGGATCCATGTGGTTTAGGAAAAGAACACGCATGCACTGACTCTTGTGGATCCATGTTGTTTAGGAAAAGAATACACATGCAATAACTCTAGTGGTGGTTTAGGAAAAGAAGAGCCATGCAATGAC
Organism: Avena eriantha; assembly: GCA_910589775.1. Lineage (NCBI taxonomy): Eukaryota > Viridiplantae > Streptophyta > Magnoliopsida > Poales > Poaceae > Avena > Avena eriantha. Next base: position 207,878,071 of record OU342740.1, read on the forward strand.
ATTGGTGGATCCATGTGGTTTAGGAAAAGAATGCACATGCAATGACTCTAGTGGTGGTTTAGGATAGGAGGACACATGCAATGACTCTGGATGTGTTTTAGAAAAAGAACACACATGTAATGACACTGGTGGATCCATGTCGTTTAGGAAAGGAACACAAATGCAATGACACTGGTGGATCCATATAGTTTAGGAAAGGAACACACATGCATTGACTCTGGTGGATTCATGTGGTTTAGGAAAAGAACAGACATGTAATGAATCTGGTGGATCAATGTGGTTTAAGAAAAGAACATGTGGGGCCCACGGATTAATCCTCCGATCCCATGATCAGTCAGTTGTGGCACATAACCGACAAGTATCAAAGTAAACATCCCTTACTTAAGCAGATATGTGTCATACCTTGCAGACCATTATGGATACTTGAATAATCGTCAGCGAAACTTCATGAAGCTTAGAGCCCGAGCCATGCCTTAACCTACAGGAAACTGACTGGGAGAATGTCCTAGCTTGCATAGCCGTCAAATTCACCTTCTTCTTGATATCTGGCCAAGTTAATAGCCAGGGAAAATGCAAATGAGCACTTTGAATGTACTCGCAAACCACATTAAGAGAGTAATAATAACAAGAGGATATGCAATATGGCAGTGGTAGTAGGAGGGCTCCAAGAGAGGTTGTTTTCTCAAATAATTTCTCTTGTAGATATAGCATCTACATATCTTTGTTGAAATATTTTGTAAACATTTTGGAAGCATTTTTTAAAAGTTTTGGAAAACACTAGGATTGGGTCACCCATTTGTTTATCCTTCCTGTCATATCTTGACCAAACTCCATTCCTTCCTTTCCGACCATCCCATGGTCAAATAATTTCCAAAGTCGTTGCTTTTCCAAAGTCCTTTTTGAAATCAAAACCAGCACTGCTCTACAGTAGTTTGTCCAACCCATCCATAACCGCGGACACGGCTATTCGAATAGATTTACACTCTATAGAGGTTGTACACCTTACCCACACCATCCGGGTACCCTGCCCTGATCTACATTGATCGTGGGTTTACTAACCGATCAAGCCTCTCTAGATGCCACTCTAGCATAGCCCCTACCCTGTGAGTTGTTCCCCTCAAGATTGAGACGTCTGGATCCACCGACCAACTAGAACACCCCACTCAGACCTGGATGGGGCACTTTCAATGAAGGGCTGATAGTATCGCCCGGTCACTCACATGGGTGATCCTGCTTCCTCCAGGTGACTGTTTAACAGTTGATCCATTATGTAAAGGAACCCCGGAATTCCCCTTATAAGTAGTATTGAGAATTCCTACACTAGAGTAGAAAACTTCAAGTCTAGCCCTGTCCCATTCCAGAGTAGTGTGGTTGCACGTGTTAAGTTGTTATGGCTAAAGCTGCAAAGAACCGGGTGCGTTTTTGTAAACATTTTTCCTCCGTCTTTTAACATTTTGTAAAACAAAAACCTTTTTATTTCTCAAACTTCTCTTGGTAGGTCAAACCTTACCAAGGTTTTGCCAAAATCATTTTGTAAAACTTTTTCGGGGGTCTTCCCATCCTCTAGCTTTGCTTTGGCTAAAACAGGGTCTCCAACAGGGTATGGTGTTATACACCAACTATCATACTAGGAACAAGTAGGTGTCGTCAACGGGTTGTACTTAGCAGTACAAAGGTGTAATGGTATTGGGGAGGCAAGCCCCTACCAGATATACAACATTATATAGTAAAACATTGTTGTTTTCATAAAACATAAGGTAAAACATGCATAAGTAAAACAGTAGGACAAGGCTTATGAGAAAGAAGGTGGCTTGCCTAAGATTAGCAAACTGGCAATATATGTCCCTAGACTTCTTCTTAGAATACCATGATAACCAATAATAATAACCATCTTCTTCTGGTCTCCGATATAATCGCATATATCGTCTTTATGGATCACACACAAGCAAACAAAGGGCACATTCAAACCAAGGACATACAATCACCAATACCATACGGCAAACAAACATACCACACATTATTCAATTCAGTAGATTTTGATAGATTGAGATAGTAGCAATTGGAATTACTTAAATTGCCTTTGTGGAATTTCCTTTAGGTTTCATTTGCCAAGACCACTTAATAAAGGGGTTTGGAACTAAGGCTAGGTCCTGTTTGATTTCAATATAGAAAAATAATATCAACAGATAGGTATTTATAAAACAAGCCCACCAAAAGTGGTGTCATGATTTTATCAATTTTCTATATTTAGTTATGATTTTCCTAGTGAAATAACCTCTAGTTTAGGTGAGTAAATCAAAATAAAAGATATGGAGCTCAATTAAATATTTCTTTAGAGGGTGATCTGTATATTTGATTTTTTTTTTGATTTTTTAGAGTTGGAAACACCTCAGAATAATTACCATAATGCCCTTGGGAAAATCCGAAAGTCAATTTTGTAGTCAATTTGTCTTTTTAACCAGCTTTATTTTACAGGTCCAATTGATATGAGGCCACATATAGTGGGTAGGTATTACAAATACCTTTCAGTAGAAATTGGAATCACTATTTTTTGAGTTGCTAAGCTTCTGAAATGATTTATCTAGTGAATATTCCACATATAGAGGTATTTAATTCATTAAAATTCAAAGAGGATCAATAAATCTTGAAAACTTGGGATTTGATTGATCTTGATGTATCACACCGCTGAGAGTTTGCAACAACTCAAAAGGTGCTATAGATCAGTCTAGGGAATTTTCTAAAGACAGAGAATACTTGTTTTTGTTATTTTTGTTACAGGCAGAATTTAACCCCACTTGGCATGCTATGTATACTCACTGGTAGGCATATCAAATACCTATCATAGGGTTCAACCCATTTGGTTCTGTATAGGTCAATGAGAAATTTATTTACTGAAAAAGATACCTTTTGTAAATTTAATGCCAGAAAATAATGAAGTTTATTTTTGGCAGAAGACTAGTTCTGCATGTTGCAGAAAACATGTAAGAACTTAAAGGAATTTATAACTAGGATATTTGTGTTGGTTTTCATTTTTTAAACTATTTAAACTAACATGGATATATAGCAGGTATGTAATTTAGAGATAAAAGAAAAAGGGCACGGAGGAGCAGCGGGCCGGATCTGGATAGATCTGGGTCGACCCGAGGCGATTGAGGCCTAGCAGGAGGGCAACACGCACGGGAGGCATGGGATCTCCCACTTGATTCGGCCAGGTGGACCCTGCTCATCAGCGACTCTGCAGAGCAAAGAGGTATAGGGTGACAAGGGTCGTTGGATCAAGGCAGGATCAATGGCGTTGGGTCGTTGTCTTCCTCGGATCCGGTGGTAGCGAGGGAAACCATATGGAGGGTCTGATGGGGCACGGGGAGGCTTACCCAGGGTTTGTCGGAGCCGCAGATGCGGCAGAGGTGACACGGTGCTCCACGGGGACCTCGGGGATGAGCGGCACGACCTGGTTTGCTTGCGGAAGAAGGGCTTGCGAGAGAACCCGGTGGCGTCTACCTTCGGTGCTCGCCGGAGCTGCGCCCAGGCTTGCTGCATGTTAGAAAGGATGGCACGATTAGATGCGTAAGAGCATGAGGAGTTCAAGAAGGTGACATGCAGAGAAGGTGGAGCCTAGGGGAAGGACCTACGCTCAAAACTTGGCCATGGCCGAGAGTTCTTCTTCTCTCTTTGTCTCGGCATGACAGGGCCAGGGAGGGGGAGTGGTTTACAACGGAGGTGAGTGGGGGTTAGAGAAGGCAAATGAGAGGCAGAGAGGCGCGGGCGTGGCCTTTGGCCTATTTAAACTGGGGAGGAAGGGTCCATGGTGCAGATGGTTTAGACAATGGCAAAGGAGGGGTGATGGTCGTTTATATGGCCTCAGGGGCGGTGGAGGGAAGTGTGTGGGACACTCTGGCATGCCTATAGTATGTAAGAAGGCACAGAGGGTGGAGAGGCCTTTCTCTCCATTGCTTCGTGAAAAACAAGGAAATGGCTAGGGAGAGGGATAGGGCTAGCTTGGGGGCTGCTGGGTGGGGTAGTAGAGTGCTTCAGGATCCTGGGGTCGAGTAGGGTAGTAGAGAGGAGGGTTGTGGCAGCTGCATTGAAATAAAAAAGGGTAGGATATGACCTAGCCTTTGTCTCTCCTTCAAACAAGCACAAAGGATGTCAACACCCATATTTTTAATCCCAGATGCCTGTTATGTCATACATCGCAATCCCAGGATTACCATTTTTGCGACATAATAGATTGGATATCACAGTACAACATCCATTACAAACCATGCATAAGGTTTTACACAAATAAACGATCTCATGATCTAGTCTTAATACAACAAGCATCAGAATAATTAATAAGCGTAGCGGTGGGGTCCATCTTCAGGGGCACAGGTAATGCTGACGAAGGCAGATAGTTCTAGTTATCATAGTTGTCCTGCTAGCCATCATCTTGGTAGTCTCCTTCATAGTATGGCCATAGGAATAGCAAGGACAAAAGCCACGAGTACTCTTTAAGTACTCGCAAACTACCACTAACAAGTAGGATAGTACTAAAGTAAATGCTAACTCTAAGCTTAACTATAAAGTTAAGTGTGAAATATAAGCTGAGTTCAGAAAGAAAGAAAGATAAAATAAAGTTCTAGAATCACTTAAGTTGGGAAGCTAGTGTCATTGTCACAACCCTGTTGTGGTCAAGTCAAGTTCATCATTCATTTCATAAGTCATTTTGAAAAGATCTTACAATGAAACAATATGGCCACTCCAACTGTCCATAACCGCGGACGTGGCTATTCGAATAGTTTGACACTCTGCAGATGTGGTACACTGTCACCACAATATTCGATACATCTGTCATGGATAACCCTGAATCATCATACTTAGTATGCAGATAATCAAACATAACCTTTCATCTACACACCCTAGTATAAGCACCTCTCATATGAGCATGGCCTCCCAACCATGACCATCTGTCATCTTGGGCACTGCATAGGTGCACAACATTGACAAGTAGCCTCAGCTGACACCTCTCCCGCGAGGGAACTAATACTAATGCATATAAACTTCTGGCTAAGCCTTACCCAATTCAGGTATTGTGGTTGTATGGTAAAATTGGAATGGTATCGCATCTGAATCCACCCATCAGTTTTGTAAAAGGGTTAAGTCTCATGGCTCAGTATTTTCATCATCATAAACCATTTGTGTTTCTCAACACATGTCAAAACATCTCAATAGAATGACTCATCATTCCAAGGTTTTCATACTTCATTTTCACCAAGTATTCCCATCTACAAAGTGACTCAGTTTTTATCTACTCTAAACTACTAAGTTACGAGTGTTCACTAAGGTGGAAAGATGGGATCAATCTCATGCCATAGAATGACATATAACGTTATCTAGATAGGTCAAGTTTTATACTTTTTATGTTACCTTCAAAACAAGTAAAGGACTTTGGTAAAGTAGAGAAGTAAAAGCTTGGAATTAAACTTAGAGTAGGTAGTAGTCAAAGTTGTATAACCAAAGCATGCCTAATGCATCTTGCTTAAGTTATCTAACTTGCAAGGTCTAGCTTGCATTGTTAATGATGGCTTGCTAGTATAATACTTGCAAGTGTTAGCTTGCTCAGTTTACTTGAAGTGCTAGGCTTGACTTGGGTAGTGCAGTGGTTGAAGGTTTCTTCTTCCTCCTCTTGGTAGAACTCCTCCTCCTCGAAAGCTTGGTCGGTACTATCTTCTATAAATACATAAGGAGTAAACAATCGCCATTCAAAGGTTAACTAGTCTACTTATCATACTAAGGCACACATTTGATGATCTATTATCATCACAAGCATCAGAAGGTTTAATTAACTAGTTTTAATCTTTTTATTTGAGAAAAGTAATTTCTACTCATCGAAAACAACTAAGATTTAAATATTCCCACTTAAAATATGGGATCATGTGGACACATGTCATCACCACATATTTTAACATGTGGAAATGTGATTTAAGGGTTGGATCATATTTACTTAAGTTTAAGTTTATTATTTAATGATTTAAAGTGACTAGAAATGCCTATATAGCATTATTTTGGTACTACTCCAAAGTCACTGTATGTAAACCTTAATATTATTACATATTTAGATAGGTATGGTTAAATGTGATTTTTGAGATTTTGAATCATCTCAAAATCTATTTTGGTTGATTTTATAAAAATGTTGCAAGGTGCAAATGCTTCTGTTTTGTTATTATTACTAGGAGAGATCTCTAACTCTAATTGAATTAATTCCAACGGGCTTGGATAGATCTTTTCAGGAGCTTTCCAACACAACTGTAATCACTCCTTTTGGATTTGTAAATTTCTCTGAATTGATTTTTAAACTAAGAGACGGAACTAGGTTCAAACTAAATTAGAAAAATCTAAATTTGAAATCGTGGGCTAGCGCGGGAAGGAGAATGGGCCAGCCCAGTGGCGTTCCGCTATGCAGAGAACAGCTAACATGGGGGATCCACCTGTCATTGGAGCTTTACACGCAAAGCGGTACGGGACGATGTGGGCCGTTAGATTAGAACCTAGATCGACGGCTAGGGCTCGTCGTCGACGACGGATAGGTCGCCGGCGAGGGATAACCCTAGCGGCTCGGTGGGGGTATGGTGAGGGCATACCAGGGCTCCAGCTACTGCGGCGAGGCGGACAAACGAACTGGTAGACGACGACGATCCTCCTGGTACTGGCAGCGTCCCGAGAGGTGGCCTTCATCAACGGCGCCCTTCTCCTTCCTCCGTGGCAGACTCCCGGTGGAATTCCAGCGCTGCATATGGCGGCTTGCTCCGGTGGTGCTCTGGGAGTGCTATGAGAGGGAGGGGATGAGAGTGGTGTGAGGAAACGGTGCTGGGGAGGCCTCTATTTATAGGCTCGGCGAAGTAGCAGAGGAGCATGCGCGGTGCGCGCCAGTGATGACAACACAATGAGCTAGAGGTGTGGGCGGTGCGCTAGGATGGTGGGCGGTGCCCTGGCGAGTGTCACGGCGGTGAGTGTGCAGTGGTTTGCGGTCAGGGGAGGTGAGTGGGGCTGCGCGCACTATGTTCCTGCCGATGATGAGTTTCGCGGCGGCCGGCAACTATGGGGGACGGTCGAGGGAAAGGGGATATCCGTTAGCTTCCTAGGCCAGTGGTGATCGTGTAGACGGGAGGCTGGAGCGAGGCGGGGTCTGGTTGAGCGGGTACCGTGCGCACTATGCGGGCAGCGTCAGCATGGCCGACAGTCTCCGGGCGCGGTGGGTCCTGGCTACTCTGGTCGCTGTCCTCGGGCTGGGGCTGGTTGGGCGGTGGAGGTGGACCACAGGAAACCTCCTAAACATGGTGGACGATGCTGGCGACGGCTCTGTGTTGTGCTATCGCCGGTGGGGGTGCCCAAATGGTGCTCGGCCTTAATGGCCATGACCATTTGGTCATGGCACAGTGGGTGTCCGTGGTAGAGAGGGGTAGGGTAGTGCACTAGGTGGCTGTGGTTGTAGCATGGGAGACCAATTTGGTCCAAACACTGCTCCAAATAGTGTTTTTGGTTTTGTTTGAATTCTGCCCACAAGGTGTTTGTAAAAATGGCCGCAAGAATTCAAGTTTTGAATTTTTGGATGATTTTTGGTGGATTTGCTAGACACATGCTTAAGCATCTGTGGTTGTTTGGGTTTTGAAAATGGAGCTCATTTGAGTGGTTTTTTAAATAGGGTGATCTTGATACCTACACTAGATTCAATTTTCAAATGTCATTTAAAATTAGTGTTTGAAAGTTTTTGGCAGATCACAAAGTGGTCCTTGGTACATCACTATATGTACTAGCAAGGGATGCAAAGATCCACATTTGTTTCTGTTAAGAATTGAGTTCTAGGAATAGCCAAAGTATGCATGTTGATTAAAATGGCACAAATGACCATTTGCTTCTTTTATTCATTTTGATTTTTTTCTTTGGGATTTGTTTGGGAATGATCTAGATGATGTTTATTTCACCTAAGAATCATTTTACAAGCAATGGATCACTTAATCATGGCAATTCAAATCAACTCCTAATTAAATGCACACACATATGAATGCTTGAATATTTTTAATTGGAAAAGATTTTTGTTAGCCCTAATTTTGATGATTTGGATCATAATAACCTTGGATTGAAGTTTTGGGATGTTACAAAGGACAAGAGGCAAGCTGTGCTACAGTGACCATCTACAGTGGTACGACCAGATAGGGTGGAGTTGCGATGGAGAAGTGCTGGGAAAGTTTTGATGGGGTTTGGAGGTGATTTGCTTAGTGATCTTGTTTTTGGTCAATTTATCCATAATGGATGATTATGAAGAGAGGTTCTAATCATTGGTATTTACAAGGTGAGATAATGATGTTGGTAGCTAGATATGGTCATGGGATACCTTCACGAATTATTTGAGATTTTTCAAAGGAGTTTTAGTCCCCTTAAAACCATTTATTCAAAAAGTGCAGAAGTAGTTTCTAGAAGCTCATTTGATATTTTTACATTGGACCATATTGGCTTTTGATGTGATATGGTCCTAAATATTAGTTCACACTATGGGGATTTTTCCCATGATTTATTGGAGAATAAAAGTATTTAAAACAATTATTATTCCATTTCAGCCATATAAGAAAATGGGCAAAAAGAAATAATAAAACCCTTCAAAAATATTTAATTTTGAAGTTGGAAGGTAGGGTATGATATATGCCTCCAATGTCCTCCAAGTTGGTAAGGTGTTTTGGCAAAAACCAGACTTTCCTTTATGGAAGGAGTTTTGGAGGTTTTGTCCATTAAATGAATTAAATAGCTTGTGAGCCATAAAAACTATGGATAATATTTGATAAATCTTTATAACCCAGGTAGAGGTGTCATAATGTGTATCTAGCATTGGATGAGACTAGGGAATAGATGATCTAGGGCCAGGTTAATATTGTGCCAACAAAACCTTGTTGGATCATGGAGCTCAAAGTTCACCTTGGGCCATGGGATATATGGATAGATATACCAAGTTTAGTAGAACACCATGGTACAGAGGTTTTAGGTTGATCATGGTTGAGCTCTCCACAAATTCATTCCAAACTTTGAATAAAATAAGGGTGCCAAGGTAGATTATCAAATAGCCTTCAAAACCATGTGGGTTTTTGAGGCACAAGGATCCATTTGGAACAAGTTAAGTAGGTATTGCTAGACCTTTATGAGTATAAGACAACCATCCAAATAGTTGGTCCAAAGAATGTAGGAGGAAGGTGTGAGCTTCTAACCAAGTAGGCTAGTTGATAAGATTTGCAGGAAACGTTAATTTCTTGCCTGTATAACCATCAAGAATAATTGGGTTAAGAGGTGATCTAGCCAAGGGAAGGAGTGGTACTTGGTAGTCCTTAGGATGGTTTACAAGATGGTTCAAGTACATTACCAAAAATGCACAAGGGTTGAGAAAGAGAGGCATTCAAAGAAGTGATGTTGGAATAGTTTCCAGACTTAGTCAAATTTAGCAGATTTAGGGTTTTTGACTAGGATGTGAGTGGGGATGTTTTTGATGGGTTTAAAGGTATCAAGGCATCATCAACTGGATGATGTTGAATAGATCCATGCTTGATATTGGTCTTTAGTGACTTGGAAACTTCTAGTATGCATCGCTTTAGAATTGATCTAGTTAAAGGTTTTAGATTATCACCTAGTGGCTAGAGATCAGATCCAGCTTGTATTTTTTGCTTAGGGTTTGGTGATCTTAAGGTATCTTGATGCAATAGGATGAGATCCTTGAGTATCTCACTTTAGTTCCTAAGCAAACAAGTCAAGCAACAGATCAAGGCAACTCATCTTACAAACAAAACAAATCTACTACCAGGGTGATCATCAAGCCTAGCTTGGGATAAGGATGGGTATTTTGGAAACGTTGTGTTTTGAAGTAGATAAGAGTCCCTTGGTATTTCTACCAAGAGTAGAATTAGAAAACTTTATAAAAAGGGTTTTTGAGAAACCTAGAGGTAAGAGTAGTTGAAAGCTCTGTCTTAAAAACATAAGGAGATTATATCATATAGATCTCCATAATTTTGTCAATGGAAGATACTAAAATAGATAGGGTTGCAGAGGCATCTTGGCTCAGGTTTTTGAAATGCTCGAATATTTGAGAATATGTAAAATGAGCCAAGACAATTTTGTTAACTATCTTTTGTCAATTGATGGTGAGGTATGGAGTATATCATATGTCATACATTCAGATGCATAAGTAGAGACAAACAACAAGAAAACACTACAACACTTAACCAGAAAAAGTTTTTGTTCCCCCTGATTTTTGCACTCTAGACAAGTAATTGGGGTTGCTGAAATTGGGATGTTACAGACCTTTCCCCTTAGAAGAATCTCGTCCCGAGATTCAGGAGAGTAGGGTTTGGGGATTTTGTGCTGGAGTTAGTGTCATCTGTTTCTCATGTACTAACTTGTTGGCTTTGTCTTTAAACATGGTCACGGTGATGGTAGAGCTGATCTTCAATCTTCTTGACTGCCGAGAGGGTTGAGCAGGTTCTTGTCTAGATTCCGACCGATGATCTTCTTTTCCCTTCAGATTCAAGGTCTCGAGGGTTTAGGCTGGGCGAATTATCTCAAAAAGGAGCATTGCGAAAGGTATAGTCTACAGCTCGATGTATTTTTGGTAAGGATCGACGATTCTTTCCTTAGGGGCTTATCGTATCCTATTTAACGACTTAAGTTCAAACTCCTGAGGTTGCTTGTGACATATGGTTAGTCTATTGTTGTGGCAAAGAATGCGATGCAGTCTTTCCTCCTTAGGTTAAGCTAGGGTAACTCGGGGATGTGTCGGTCCTTCCTTCTTGGAGCCGTCGGATGAGGTTTTGAGGAGTATCACCAATTCTTCCGCTGGGGTTGAAACCTTCATATGAAGTGCACAAACTATGTCCTACGAGGCTCATATACTACTGTTACTCGTACTTAGCCTATTTGAATCTGTTGAAGTAACAAGTCCTCTAAATGGGTTGGAACTGAGGGGTTAGTGATCCGGTGAACCTTCAGGCGGGTCTTCAACTGGAATATCCTGGGAGGATCTCCATGGAATCTTCTTAGATTTTGACTCCTTAGTCTTCTTCAAACCCTTGGGAGGATAGTTTGGTCGGCCTCCGTAGTCTAGTTGACTTCAGGTATTCAGGTTGTCCTAGTTAGGGCTTCTTGGGTACTGAGAGATTGAGTAGTTTTTTGACGGATGTTGACTAGGTTTATCCTCTGAGGTTTGGACGATTCTCGAGATGATTCCTGGATAAGGACGTCGAGGTTAGGAATTCTCCCTAAAGTATCTTCCGGTGGGTAGTCTTCGAGAGTTTAGTGGGAAAGACGTTGTCTTTCCACCATAGAGCTTCACTAAGGTCCTTCGAAAATGGTGCAGATCTTTCGTCTTGAAGTGCCGGCGTGATGCTTAGGAAGGTGGTATCTCCTTGGGTCTTGAGTTGAGGTCTTTGAGTGAAGTTCCATTGTGAGAAACCTTGTCGGGGTAGTTTCCTAAAGAATCCTTATGGAGTTAGCTGAGGGCAAGTTAGCGGTTAACTTCTCTTCTAGTTCGTCTTTAGTCTGGTTAGGGGCATTCAGCTTTGGAGGGTTATCTTCACTTGAACTATTGATGTTGCTTCCACTCGATGACGAGGTAGACTCGGTGTCTTCGTGCATCCTTGTCTTCCGGATTTTGGAATTATTCCGGCCTTCTAGGGAGGACTTCTCGTTGGTTTGGGTAGGGTCGACTAGAATAGCTAGTCTTTTAGCGGCTATCGGAAGTACCAATATACCGACGGTTAGTGGAGTCAGGTCTTCACTTCTTGAATTAGTTAGTAGGTCTTGTCGTTTCTTGTGGGTCGTGAGGATCCTCTGGTGGTAGACTTCCATCTTCAACTAGACTCTCTATATTTTCGGCAGTTGAATGGTGGCGCGTAGTGTTGATGACGAGTCTTGAGGGTTGAGTTTGTCGAAGTAGGCCATGCTGCTGAGGAGAAGTCTTCAATGGTTTTCTAACTTGACGATGCCAAACTCCTAGTTCTTTCTATACCTTTCCTCTCATGACTCCCAAGGTTAGTATGGGTTCTCGTTAGCGACAACTAACATGGGGGTTTCCTGAGTTACTAGGTGGGGTATAAATTTTTAAAACCATTTATCTTGGGTGAAACAAGCCAGAACATACATACAAGGTGAACACAGTAGTAGGGTCGCCATGTTCTTCGCAAATAACACACATCAAGCAACACATTATGCACCTAGGCAAGCAAACACCGTCTACTATGGGGACAAAGGAGTTAAGTACTCACGATGTAGGGGAATCCTATCTTTGGAAAGTTATCCTAGACGTAATTGTTCTTGGGTCTGAGTCAGTATGTTGCGAATGAAGGCTTCATCGTGTCATCGGACGCTTCTCGATCATACAGTACTTGATTTCTTCTGGTTGTGAGGATTCCGCTGGTAGGGTGATGTTGTAGTCTCCTTGTGTTTGTTGGTAGTTTCTTCTATGAATCTTCTCCTCATCGTCTTCATTGGATTCTAGATCCTAGTTGTTTCAAATCCATAGGTTTGAAATTTGGATGAGAGATAGAGGAAACCATTTTTGAAATACTTTAAATTAGGAGAGGTTAAGAAGTAGAATCCTTCAAAAAGCTTTTGAGGAAACTAGTTTTCAAAAGTCGGTGTTTCCGAGATAGTTTTCCTATCTAACGACCATGCTAACTAAGGTTCTCCTACAGTTAGGATGGCTCTAATACCAAGTATGTGGGGGCCCCGGATTAATTCTCTGAGATGCCCTATTATGTATACACCACGATCACATGATCAGTTAGTCATGGCACATAACCGCAACTATCAAAGTAAACATCCCTTACTTAAGAGGATACATGTCATACCTTGCATGCCATTATGGATACTTCAATAATCATAAGCGGAACTTCATCAACCGTAGAGCCCGAGACATTCCGTAACCTATAGGCAACTGACTGGTAGAACGTCTTAGCTCGCATAGCCGTCAACGTCACCTTCTTCTTGATATCTGGCCAAGTTAATTATTAGGGACAATGCCAATGAGTACTTTGAATGTACTCGCAAACCACCTTAAGAGAGTAATAATAACAAGAGGATATGCAATATTGTTGTGGTAGCAGGAGGGCTCCACGAGAGGTTATTTTCTCAAATAAATTCTCTTGTAGATATAGCATCTACATATCTTCGTTGAACACTCTTGTAACCATTTTGGAAACATTTTTGAAAAGTTTTGGAAAACACTAGGATTGGGTCACCCATTTGTTTATCCTTCCGGTCATCTCTTGACCAAACTCCATTCCATCCTTTCCGACCATCCCCGTGGTCAAATCATTTCCAAAGCGGTTGCTTTTCCGAAGTCCTTTTTGAAATCAAAACCAGCACCGCTCTACAGTAGTTTGTCCAACCCATCCATAACTGCGGACACGGCTATTCGAATAGATTTACACTCTACATAGGTTGTACACTTTATCCACACCATCCGAGTACCTTTCCCTGTTCTACACCATTCGTGGGTCGAGTAACCGATCAAGACTCTATGGATGCCACTCAAGCATAGGCCCTACCCTATGAGTTGTTCCCCTGAAGCCCGGGACATCTAGATCCACAGACCAACCGGAGCACCCCACTTAGACCTGGAGGGGCACTTTCAATGAAGGGCTCATAGTATCGTCCGATCACGCACATGGGTGATCCTGCTTCCTCTAGGTGACTGTTTAACAGTTGACCCTTTATGTAAAGGAACCCCGGAATTCGAGGGACCTGTTCCCTTATAAGTAGTTGTGAGAATTCCTACACTAGAGTAGCAAACTTCAAGTCCAGCTCTGTCCCATTCCAGAGTATTGTGGTTGCACGGCTCAAGTTGTTATAGCTAAAGCTGCAAAGAACTGGGTGCATTTTTGTAAACATTTTTCCTCCATCTTTCAGCATTTTGTAAAACAAAAACATTTTTATTTCTCAAACTTCTCTTGGTAGGTCAAACCTTACCAAGGTTTTGCCATAATCAGTTTGTAAAACTTTTTTCGGGGGTCTTCCCATCCTCTAGCTTTGCTTTGGCTAAAACGGGGTCTCCAATGGGGTATGGTGTTATACACCAACTATCATACTAAGAACAAGTAGGTGTCGTTAATGGGTTGTATGTAGAATTACAAAGGTGTAATAATATTGGAGGAGCCAAGCCCCTACCAGATATACAACTTTGGTCTATAGGGAGCAGTGATCTTGGTCACCATTTGGGCCTAACTCGGTCCCCTTGTCCCCCAGTGCACCCCCTACCCTTTGCTAGCCCGGCCAAGCCCTGTGCACACGACCAAATGGTCATGGCCATTAAGGCCGAGCACCTTGAGCACCCTCACTGGCGATAGCGCGCCACATCAGCCGCCAGCCTCGCCCACCATCTCCAGCACGTCACCCGTGGTCCACCTCCACCGTCCAACTAGCCCCAACCCAAGGACAACGACCAGAACGGCCAGGAACCGCCGCGCCCGGAGCCTGTCGACCATGCCGACACTGCCCGCAGAGCGCGCCATGTCCCTGCGTAGCCAGACCTTGCCTACCTCCAGCCGCCCATCTACGCGATCCCCACCGGCCTAGAAAGCTAACAAACATGCCCAATCCCCTGACTATACCCCGTAGTCGCCGACCGCCATGAAACTCGCCGTTGGCAGAGACTTAGTGCGCGCCGCGCTCTTCACTGTCCCCGACCACAAACCACTGCACCAGCACCACCGTGACACTCGCTAGGGCACCGCCCACCATCCTAGCGCACCGCCCACGCCTCTAGCTCGCTGTGCTGTCGTCACCGGCGAGCATCTCCCATGCTTCTCTGCCGCTATATAAAGAGGCCACCCCAACCTCATTTCTCCACACTCACTCACTCCCCACCTCTCACTGAACCTCACCCACCTCTCGCCGATGCTGCTCGAGCTCTGCCTCCCCAGAATTGGAGCCGAAGCCGCCGCAGCAGGAGGAGAAGGGCGCCTGCGATTTAGGGCACCCCAAACTCCGCTGCAACCGCGCCTCGCCTCGCTTTCGTCTACCAGCCCGTTTGCCCACCTCACCAACCTTCCTGGAGCCCTGGTACGCCCCCAATCGACCCCCACCGCCACGTCTAGGTCAAGTTCTCGCCGGAGTAATCAATCGTCGACGATGACTCTCCACCGTTAGATCCCCTTTTAATCGTGCGGCCTATGATGCTAGATACTGTTTCGGTGTTTTTGTGTTGCTGACCGGTGGAGCCCGCATGTCAGGCAGTCCGCTGCGCTCACTGTACGTAGCTGGGCCGGCCCAGTTAGTTCCCGCGCAAGTTAGAAATTCAAATTTAGGTTTTTCCATTTAGAGTTAATCTAGTTTCTGTCCACTAGTTTAAAAATCAATTTTGGGAGTTTGACAAATCCAAATTGCATGAAACCAATTTTGCCTGAAAGGTATTGAAATGATATATCCAAGCCCATTGGATTTAATTCAATTAGATTTCTAGATCTCTCATAGTAAAAATAACAAAACAGAAGTATTTGCAACTTGCAACATTTTTATAAAATCAACCAAGATAGGTTTTGAGTTGATTCCAACTCTCAAAAATCACATTTCATCATACCAATCTGAATATGTAATAATATTAAGTTTTACATGCAGTGACTTTGGACTAGTACCAAAATAATGCTATATAGGCATTTCTAGTCACTTTAAATCATTAAATAATGAACTTAAACCAAAGTAATATTCATCCAACCTTTAAATCCCATTCCCACATGTTAGAATATGTGGTGAGGACATGTGTCCACATGATCCAATATTTTAAGTGGTGAATATTAAGTCTTAGTTAATTTTTCAATGAGTAGAAATTACATTTCGAAAATAAAAAGAGTGAAACTATTAAATGAAAATTGTGATGCTTAAGATGATAATAGATCATCAAGTGTGTGTCTTAGAATGCTTATTAGACTAGTTAAGTATTGTTTGGTGATTGTGTACTCCGTATGTATTTATAGACGATAGTACCGACCAAGTCTACGAGGAGGAGGAGTGCTACCAAGAAGAAGACGAAGAAAGCTTCAACCACTCCACCAACCAAGGCAAGCCACCATTATGAATGCAAGCTAACACTAGTAAGTATAATGCTTAGCAAGCTAGGATTAAACTAGATGGTTTAGCAAAGACGCTTTAGGCATGCTTTGGTCACACTACTTTGACTATTAGTATCCCAAGTCTTATTTTACAAGCTTTACTTCCTTTACTTTACCCAAAGTTATTTAATTGTTTTAAAGGTAGCATAAAAAGTATAAAACTTGACCTATTTAGAAAACCCTTTAGATGTCATTTTATGGCATGAGATTGAACCCATCTTTTCCACCTTAGTGAACACTCTTAACTTAGTAGTTTAGAGTAGATCAAGAACTTGAGTCACTTTAGATGGGAACACTTGGTGAAAATGAATTATGAAAACCTTGGAATGATGAGTCATTCTATTAAGATGTTTTGACATGTGTTGAGAAACACAAATGGTTTATGATGGTGAAAATCTTGAGGCATGAGCCTTAACCCTTTTACAAAACTGATGGTTGGATTCGGATGCGATACCATTCCAAATTTACCGTACAACCACACTACCTTAATTGGGTAAGTCTTAGTTGGAAATTTATATGCATTAGTATTAGTTCCCTCGCGGGAGAGGTTTGAGCTGAGGCTACCTCTCAATGTTGTCCACCTATGCAGCGCCCAAGATGACTGATGGTCATGGTTGGGAAGCCATGCTCAAAGGAGAGGTGCTTATACTAGGGTGTGTAAAGGGAAGGTTATGTTTGATTATCTGCATACTAAGTACGATGATTCAGGGTTATCCCTGACAGATGTATCGAATCTTGTGGTGAAAGTGTACCACCTCTGCAGAGTGTCAAACTATTCGAATAGCCTCGTCCGCGGTTATGGACAGTTGGAATGGCTATATTGTTTCGTTGTCAGATGTTTTCCAAACAACTTATGAAATGAATGATGAATTTTGACTTGACCACAACAGGGTTGTGTTTATGACAATAGCTTCCCAACTTAAGTGATTCTAGAATTCTATCTTATCTTTCTTTGCTTCAGAACTCAGCTTAGGTTTTAAAACTAACTCTATAGTTAAACTTAGATTTATCACCTTAACTTAGAACTCTATTACTTGTTAGAGGTAGTTTGCGAGTACTTAAAGAGTACTCATGGCTTTTTTCCCTGGCTATTCTCATGGCCAATCTATGAAGGAGACTATCAAGATGATGTCCAATGGGACGGCTATGATAACTAGGACTATCTGCCTTCGTCAGCATTGCTTGTGCCCCTGAAGATGGACCCCACCGCTACGCTTATCTTTTATTTCTGCTACTTGTTGTATTAAGACTGGATCATGAGATCCTTATTTGTGTAAGACCTTATGTATGGTTTGTATTGGATGATGTACTGTGATATCCAATATGTTATGTGTCGCAAAAATGGTAATCCTGGGATTTCAAGGTATGGCATAACGGGCATCTGGGATTAAAAATCCGGGTGTTTGACATCTTGGTATCTCTACCAAGAGTAGAATTCAAATGCTTTGAACAAGGGTTTTAGGAAAACTAGAGGTAAGATTAGTTGAGTGTTCTATCTTGAAAACATAAGGAGATTGTATTATATATCTCTCCATAGTTTTGTCAATGGAAGCTACCAAAAATAGTTTTGGTTTCATAGGAATCTTGGCTCCTGTTTTGAAATGTCAGAACGTTTGAGAATATGTAAAGTAAGCCAAGATAGTTTTTGGTAAATAGCTTTTGCCAACTGAGGTTGAGGTAAGGAGTATCCTAAGATACACTTCATAAGAACAAGTGCAAACAAGCAACAAGCAAGCACTGCACTAAAGCACAAAAAAAAGTTTTTGTTCCCCTTGATTTTTGCATTCTGGACAACCATTCAGGATTGCTGAAATTGGGATGTTACAGACCTTACCCCCTTAAGAGTATTTGGTCTCGAGATTCCGGAGAGTAAGGTTAGGGATTTGTCTCAAAGTTAGTTCTATGTGTTCCCTGCGGACTACTTGCAGACCTTGCCTTCGAGTAGAAACACCTGGACCGCGAGGTTGAACTCCAATCTTTTTGAAATTCGGGGGGGGGGGGGGGGGGTTGATACGTCCATTTTGCATCACTATTCTATGTCTTAATTCACTATTATTCACTGATATATTTCATATTGAGAGGTGATACTTATGTTATTTCATCTATTTTTGCATGGTTGATGACTAAGTTAGGCATGATAGTTTGAGAGGATGCTCACATAAGAAATATGAAATGAAGTAAAAGAGAGCATCAAGAAGAAAATTCAAAACACATTTAAGTCTAACCCACTTCCTATGCATAGAAATCTTGTATGCAAATAAATTCACAAAGAACAAAGTGACAAGCATAGGAAGATAAAACAAGAGTAACTTCAAAAGTTTCAGCACATAGAGAGGTTTTCAATACCATGAAAACTTCTACAACCATATTTTCCTCTCTCATAATAATTTTCAGTAGCCTCATGAATAAACTCAACAATATAACTATCACATAAAGCATGCTTTTCATGTTCTAAAAAACATAATTTTTATCAAGCTCAAAAATAGTGGGATTAAAACCTTCAAACCCACTTTTAACAATTCTTCAACAAGATGACTGATCTTCAATATAGGACCATCGTCTAGAGCTTTATCATAAAAAATTTCTAAGAAAAACTCTTTAGTACCATGCATCTCGAAGTTAGGCACAAATAAAGGATTATCGCAGATAACATGAGCATAACATTCATCCTCCTTTGGTAAGCATGGGGGACAATCAAATAATGTAAGGGATAAAGAGTTACTCTCATTAGAAGGTGGGCATGGGTAGCTAATCCATTCTTCCTCCTTTTTTCATCACTCTCCTCCTCTTTTTCATCTAATGAGCTTTTAGGTTCATCAATTTCTTCTACCATAAGATCTTGCAAGGCATTAGTCTCTTCCATTTGTCAAAATCATCTATTAATATATTCAAGAATATAGCCATTTAGTTCCTTGTAATTATCAAAGCAAAATTTAAGTATATCATAAACCTCATAATTATAAGGTGAATCATCAATATTTTCAAGCAAACTAGCAAGTTCAAATGCACCCTTCCAAGCAATAAATTCCTCAATTTGTTCCACATCATAAAATTCATAATTTCCCTTAACATAAGAAGATATGGTAACATCATTATTATACTCACATTGAAAAGGGAGGTGTTTGTACCTTCTACAACAACAAGATTTATCAAAGCAATAAGTAACACTATAAGTAGAGCACACGTTTATACGGAAAATCCTATTTTTCCAAAAGACTAAGGAAGCCAGAAGACGGAGTGGAGATGGGCCACAAGGGGCCCACACCACCCCATGGCGCGGGTAGCCCCAGGCCGCGCTAGGAGGTGATGTGGCCACCCTGGCCCACTCCAGCGTCTCCCCTCTGGCGTATATCATCCTCGCGAGACCCTAAGACTCAGGGAGCGACCACATAAAGATTCCGCCGCCTCTACAGGGCAGAAAACACCGAGAGAGAAAGATCTCTCCGGCAGACAGACTTCTACCAGGGGAATTCCTTCCCGGAGAGGGGAGATGATCGCCATCAACACCACCATCAAGCTGGACTTCATCAGGATCATCATCACCACCATCATCACCATCAGCACCCTCATCACCATCTCCATATTGCTGTAACAATTGCGTTGAATCTTGCATAGTTCATAGGGGAAACTTTCCCGGTGTTGATTACTCTTTGTAGTTGATGCTATTGAGTGAACCATTGAATTATTTTTATGTTCAGATTTTTATACATCATTATTCCATCTCTGATCATGATCCATATGATGTCTTGTGAGTAGTTCGTTTTGTTCTTGAGGACATGGGAGAAGTCTTGTTGTTAGAAGTGGAGTTGCGATGAGAAAGATTCAATAGATTGTTATTTAAGCTGTGGTGTACTTCTTCTAGTGGTGTCATGTGAATGTCGACTACATGATACTTCACCTATATGGGCCTAGGGGAATGCATTGTGTATTTGGCTACTAATCGTAGCGCGGGGGGTGATGACCCACAAGTATAGGGGGTGTATCGCAGTATTTTCGAGGGAAGTAAAACCCAATTTATTGATTCGACACAAGGGGAGCCAAAGAATATTTATCAGCCTTAATAACTGAGTTGTCAATTCAGCTGCACATGGAAACCATCTTGCTCACAGCAGTTTATCAGTAGCAACAGTTTCGTAGTTGGAATAGCAAAGTAACAGCAGTAGTAAAGCAAAGACAGTAGTAACAAAAGTAGTAAATAGTGGGATTCGAGTGCGGTAGGCATAGGGATGGATGGACTAGCGTTGTATGGACAAGACAATTCACATAGCAACCAGAACATAGGGCAATTGTAGATAAATAAGATAAAGTACCCAAGTACTAGATAATCCTAGGCATGTGTTCCATATATAGTCATACATGCTCGCAATGAGAACTTGCACAACATCTTTTGTCCTGCCAGCCCGTTTGCAGCGGGGCCTCTAGGGAACTACTGGCAATTAAGGTGCTCTTTTTAATAGAGCACTAGAGCTTAGCATTAACATTCCGTGAACACATGTGATCCTCACATCAAAGCCTTTCCCTTCCGGTTATCCCGATTTCTGTCACTTCGGGGCCATAGGTTCCGGACAACAACGTGTGTATACAACTTGTAGAGAATACAAGAAACAATACTATCATAATGAATCAATAATAAGTTTAGATCTGAAATCATGGCACTCGGGCCCTAGTGACAAGCATTAAGCACAACAAGTCGCAACAAAGTCATAAAGCACTAATAAAAGATACTAGGCACCATGCCCTAACAATCTGATGCCATTAGATGAACGATCTCATCCAATCCCTACTATCCACATAGCCTACAGCGGGGGATTACTCACTCATGGATGGGGGAAACATGGATGGTCGATGGAGAAGCGATGGTGATGATGATGGCGATGATCTCCTCCAATTCCCCGTCCCGGCAAGGAGCCAGAACTAAGTTTCTGGTGCTGTTTCGTGGAATCTGGGGGTGGCGGCGGAGCGGAACTCCTTCTACAAAAACGTCGAACCCCCCTAAGTTTTTAGGTCAGAAGGCCCCTTATAGGCGAAGAGAGAGGCCGAGGGGGTTCCTAGGGGCCCACACCACCCCATGGCGTGGCCTGGCCTGGCCCGTGCCACCAGGTGGTGTGGCCACCCCAGCGCTCTTCTCCGTCTGGTATTCTGGCTCCTAGAGTCTTCGGGTGAAATAGGATTTTTGGTATATTTTCCAGGATTTTTCCTAATAGTTGGTTTTCTGCACAAAAAGTGGACACCAAGGCAATTCTGCTGAAAACAGCGTCATTCCACATTAGTTGCATCCAAATCACACAAGTTTAGAGGAGAAACAATAGCAAAAGTGTTCGGGAAAGTAGATACGTTTTGGACGTATCAACTCCCCCCAAGCTTAGCTTATTGCTTGTCCTGAAGCAATTCAGTTGAAAACTGAGTGCGATAAAAGAACTTTCACGAACACATTTGCTTCATATAATGTAAATATTCTCAACAATGTGATCAACTACCTAGACAATTCATAATAAAGAGTATGCAACCAAGTCTACTTAATAGTCATTGCATGGTATGAAGAGATTCCAACTCAAGAATAATAAGTAGCATGAAGCACAAATATAAGCAACATTACCATGTTCATAAAAAGGTATGATAGAGTGGTATCTCGCTTGCCTTTGATTATGAATGTCAAGGCACCTCTGAAGTTCAAGTGATGACTAGAAGTAAAGATATCAAGAATAAAAGCATCAAAGTCATAACACAAATAATCAAGTAATGGAACAAACACAAAGAATGACAACTATGCTCTCAAGAAGGTTCTCAAAGAATATGTGGAGACTCAACAAGTAGAAGAAAAGGTTTTGAATAATTTGAAAGGCTTTGAAATGCTGAAAGTATGGTACTCGTTAGCTTTGAGCTCTCATTGCCCCTATCATAAGCATCTTTAATGTGGTTAAGGTGAAAGTGACACAACTAAGAGGACATGCTTGACAAGTTATAAATTGAACTCTCATGCCCCTTACTTACGAAGACCGATCCTCATGCTACCCAACTTCAGTCACAAGTAAGCTCTTGTCATTGTAAGTATATATGTATCATATAGAACAGCCAACGGGGTACCCCTTGCACATGACACGGGAGCTATCCCATAATCAAAATAATAAGGCAAGCAGACAATGAGCATCGCGACGATCTTTTTATTTACTATTTGCATAGATTTTGGTTACGCTGCAAGTTTCCACCATGATTAGGCATGGCTTAGGCTAGCGGCCCAGGCATTTCTCTAACATACATACAAACTCCATGATCTTACAAGTTCCACTTTTATTTCACACCGTCGGGATCCATAAGCAAAAGAACATGATATCAACTAGGTACAAAGTACCTATGAAGTGTCGAAAGCGGTCCCCATGATACATGGTTCTGCTAACTTCAACTCATAAAGCGCAAGCATATGCACAACAAAGAAGGACGCAATGGTTCAGGTTTATTAAGTGCAAGAAAATAAAGTGTGCCATCATGTTCGTGAGAGCTTTACTAACTAACTTTCTCATAACTAGCAAACATTTTATTCGGAAGAAAACAAGGCATATTGAATATCCACGGAAGTAGCAAATGATGCTAATGGGTCGGTATGGTGGACACTTTGGAAATATTTGGTTTAGGGAGTTGGAAACTTGAGTAAACCATACTCAGTGGCAGTGAAGGCTAGCAATACTAAGGGAGTGACAAACGAGAGAGAAATAGTTGTCATTATCATGCTTGCAACAAAACAGGACTACTAATGGCATGAGAGTGATTCAAAATCCTCGAGGCAAAATAATTCATCGAGGCTTAACTGATTATTACAGTCATGTGCATGCGTGAGCATGTGCCAAGTCAATCAAATGAATCATTCAGAGGAGGATACCACTGTGTCATACCAATTTATGAACAGAGCAATGCAAGCAAACATTCATAAGACATGCTACAAACTATTAGCGAGCTAGAGCTAATGATAAGAAAGCAAGAACTACTAAGTATCCAAAGAAAACATACACTCTACATGAACAGACTAAGCATGCCCACAGTGATGAGTATATGTACAAAAAGTGAAAACAAATAGAGTTCGTTACCAGCCTCTTACCATGCCTCAAGTTGTCATTGATCCTCATTATTGCTCTTCATTTGTGTGGCTTGAATAATAATATGAAACCAAAATCCACTGAGGACTGCCGAACCCTGAAGCAAACTCGCAAAAACCAAAGAAGAACGACAAATATTTTTGGTGTTTTCGATTTTTAAACAAGAACCAAAAGGGAAAAACAAGCAAAGGAAAATATTTTTTGGGTTTTTCGAATAGTTCAAACAAAGCAAAAAGGGAAAAACAAACCAAGGCAAAAAGAAGAAGCAAACCAAAGAGAAACAACAAAAATATTTTTTGTCTTTTTGTGATTTTAGAAAGCAAAACCAAAGAAGAACGAAAACTAAAAAGCGAATGAAAACATGAATATACAAAGTACCGACGCAACATGATATGAAGATGAGTGCGGTGTCGGCGTACCTCCCCCCGAGCTTAGGCTTTTGGCCTAAGTGGGTATCAATCCCAAGCTGGCCAGGATGAAGTGTCACCATGGTATGATGAAGAGGTCCCCTCATCCTGGTGCGAACTCGAGTACGTCCCTCCGTAATGCGCGGAGTAATCATAGGAGGGCACATCCTCCTGGTGCTGCTCGTGGAAACCCAGCAAGCGAAGCTGCTCGTCCACCTCCTCCTTGGAGCGCAACCACGATCTCCTGTCAACACTAAACAAAGCAGGCTGTGGCAAAAGGATCTCCCTTTCATCCCCGTCAGTGAAAAGCATCCTATATACTAGATTGTTCAAATCAGAGGTAGAAGTGACAAAGTGATGAGTTTTCATAGAAACAAGGTCAAGCCTCTGTGGTGCCAGCATAGCATCATCGGTATCCACTGAAAGACCTAATGCATTGACCATGCGCGATGCAATGATGCCCCCATAGATAGGCCCCCTAGCAGCTAGGCGGTGAGCAATAAGCGAGCCAAGATTATACCGAGTATCATTGTTAAGCGCAGCAACAAGGAATGCTAAATGATAGTTGGAGATGTTACTAGTGTTCTCCCTACCCAAAACACTAGTGGCAAGATAATATGCAAAGTATCTAAGAGCAGGGAGTTGGATATTTCTTATCTTTCCGCGCTGCGCCACACGGTCATCATCATTGGTCACCCCTCGGTATAGCTCCAGCAAATCAGCGAGTCGCCCTTGAATTTTCTTCACGGTCCCTATCATACGCACACCTACAATACTGCAAAATCTCTCCAAAGGCATGGTGAAGGGCATGTCATAGATTTTAAAAGAGACAGTAGATTGATAGGGTAAATTTTCTTCGAATAGATTTACACTCTGCATAGGTTGTACACTTTATCCACACCATCCGGGTACCCTGCCCTGATCTACACCAATCGTGGGTCGAGTAACCGATCAAGACTCTCTGGATGCCACTCTAGCATAGGCCCTATCCTATTAGTTGTTCCCCTCAAGCCCGGGACGACTGGATCCATGGACCAACCAAAGCACCCCACTCAGACGTGGAGGGGTCACTTTCAATGAAGGGATCATAGTATCATTCGATCACTCACATGGGTGATCGTGCTTCCTCCAGGTGACTGTTTAACAGTTGACCCTTTATATAAAGGAACCCCGGAATTCGAGGGAGCTGTTCTCTTATAAGTAGTTGTGAGAATTCCTACACCAGAGTAGAAAATTTCAAGTACAGCCCTGTCCCATTCTAGAGTAGTGTGGTTGCACGGGTTAAGTTGTTATAGCAAAAGCTATAAAGAACCGGGTGCATTTTCATAAACATTTTTCCTCCATCTTTCAGCATTTTGTAAACAAAAACCTTTTTATTTCCCAAACTTCTCTCGGTAGGTCAAACCTTACCAAGGTTTTTCCAAAATCAGTTTGTAAAACTTTTTCGGGGGTCTTCCCATCCTCTATCTTTGCTTTGGCTAAAATGGGGTCTCCAACGGGGTATGGTGTTATACACCAACTATCATACTAGGAACAAGTAGGTGTCATCAATGGGTTGTACTTAGCAGTACAAAGGTGTCAACACCCGGATTTTTAATCCCAGATGCCTGTTATGCCATACCTCGCAATCCCAGGATTACCATTTTTGCGAGACATAACAGATTGGATGTCACAATACATCATCCATTACAAACCATAATAAGGTTTTACAAAAATAAAGGATCTCATGATCCAGTCTTAATGCAATCAACTGGCAGAATAATAAAACATAGTAGTGGGCTCCATCTTCATGGTCACAGGCAATGCTGGCGATGGGAGATGATCCTAGTTGTCATAGACATCCTGCTGTCCATTATCCTGGTAGTCCTCCTCATAGTCTGGCCACAGGAATAGCCAGGGACAAAGCCATGAGTACTCTTTAACTACTCGCAACTATCACTAACAAGTAAGGTAGTTCTAATAGGAATCTTAAGCTCTAGTTTTATTTGCAAAAAGGAAGATTTATCTTAAGCTGAGTTTAGAAGTAAAGAAAAATAATTTAATGTTCTAAATCTCTTAAGTGGGAACCTAGTTTTCATGTTCACAACCCTGTTGTGGTCAAGTCAAAATCACAGTTCACTTCACAAGTCATTTTCAAAACATCTGACAATGGAACAGTATGGCCACTCCAACTGTCCATGACCGCGGACGCGGCTATTCGAATAGTTTGACACTCTGTAGAGGTGGTACACTTTCACCACAAAATTCAATACATCCGTCAGGCATAACGCTGAATCAATCATACATAGTATGCGGATAATCAATCACAACCTTTCAATTACACACTCTAGTATAGGCACCTCCCCTATGAGCTTGGCCTCCCAGCCATGCCCATCTGCCATACTGGGCACTGCATAGGTGGACATCATCAAGAGGTAGCCTTAGCTCAAACCTCCTCCATGAGGGAACCCATACTAAGGCATATAAACTTCCGGATAATCCCTACCCAATTCAGGTATTGTGGTTCTACGGTAAAATTGGAATGGTATCGCATCCGAACCCAACCATCAATTTTTATAAAAAGGGCTAAGGCTCATGCCTCAACATTTTCATCATCAAACCCTTGTGTTTCTCAACACATGTCAAAACATCTCAATAGAATGAATCATCATTCCAAGGGTTTCATAATCATTTTCACCAAGTATTCCCACCTAAAGTGATCAATTTTTATAGTTATCACTAGCCACTAAATTTAAGAGTGTTCACTAATGAGGGGTGCTAATCTTCAATCTCATGCCATAGAATGACATCTAAGTGGAACTAGATAGGCCTAGTTTTATACTCTTTATGCTATCTATACTAAAGGTAAAGAACTTTTGTTAAATAAAAGAATAAAGCTTGCAAGTAAAACTTGGGGTTGGTATAATCAAAGGTATATAACCAAAGCATGCCTAATGCATCTTGCTTAGGTTAATACTTGCAAGGTCTAACTTGCTGAGTAGTGATGGCTTGCATAAGTATAATACTTGCAATTGTTAGCTTGCCTTGTTTGTTGCAGTGATTGAAGTTTTCTTCTTCGTCTTCGGGGTAGAACTCCTCCTCGTATCTTTGGTCGGTACTATCATCTATAAATGAATAAGGGGTACACAATCACCAAACAATACTTAATTACTTCTACTTAGCACACTAAGGCTCACACTTGATGATCTAGCAATTAAAGAACTAGTTTTATTCATTTTATTTTAGAAAAGCAATTTCCACTCATTGAAATTAATTAAGATTTAATATTCTCCAATTAAAATATGGTATCATGTTGACACATGTTATCACCACATATTTTAATACACGGTAATGTGATTTAAAGTGTTGATCATATTTTATAAAGTTTAAGATTATTATTTAATAGATTTAAAGTGACTAGAAATGCCCTAATAGCATTAATTTGGTACTAGTCCAAAGTCACTTCATGTAAACCTAAATATTTTTTACATATTCAGATAGATATTTTCAAATGTAATTTTTGAGAGTTGGAATCAACTCAAAATCTATTATGGTTGATTTTTGAAAAATGTTTGAAGATGCAAAAGTCTCTGTCTTATTATTTTTACTATAGATTATTTCTATTTCCAAATGATTTAAATCCAACGGTCTTGGATAGATAATTTAAATACCTTTCTAGCAAAATTTAAATCATACAATTTGGTTCATTGAAACTCTCTGGATTGTTTTTTGAATCTATGAACAGAAACTAGTATAAACTAAAATGGAAAATCTATATGTGAATTTCCTGGGCTGCGCGGGAAAGCTAAACGGTCCGGCCCAACTGCACTGCACAGCACAGCGGGCTACTGACATAACAGCCCCACTAGTCAGTGACTCAGTTTAAACGAAACGGTATCTACGCATCTGAGCCATGCGATCTAATTCTAATCCAACGGCTGGGAGTCGTAGTCGATGACGAACTACTCCGGCGAGGAATCAACCCTAACGCGGCAGAGGTGGTTTGGCTAGGCTTACCTGGGCTCCAGCTAGGGTCGGCAAAGGGGGCGGTCAACGTGGTAGACGACAGCGAGTCAACGCGCGGTCACGGCAGGGCTTGGGGTGGTCAAAAACGACGGCTCCCTTCTCCTCTAGCAGTGGCGGGCTTCGGTGCAATTCCGGCGCGGTGGTGCTCACCTTGCTCTGGGAATAAGTGGGGGAGTGTCTGTGAGGAGTGGGGAGTGGAGTGGTGTGGAGAATGAAGGCAGGGGTGGCCTCTTTTTATACTACGACGAGGGGCCGAATGGTGCCGCGTGAGCTCGACGGTGGCGTCGCTAGTGCATGCAAGGCGGTGGTGAGGCGCGGTCTAGGCGAGCTGGCGCGCTCTAGACATGGGGCAGAGGCATGGTGTGCAACGTAGCTAGGGTTGTCCAGGGCTCGGCTGGGGTTGAGGCTTAGCCAGGGGGTGGCGATGGATTGCGGCGTGCATCCTGGACATCATGGTTGGCTGGTACAGTGTCTGCTGTGAGCTGGCCATGGTCAGCTGGGGATGACCAAAATCGGGCGGTGCTCCACTATGCAAACAGCAAAAGGGGGACTTGGTCTGGGTGCTGGCTATGCTTAGGGGAGACAGGGGACTAAAGTGGAGATCAATTGGTCGAGAATTACTATGGAAACAATGAAGTGAGGCAGGAGGTTAATTAGTGTAATTAAGGTGTTTGATGAAATGGCCGCAAGAAATGTACTTTGGAATTTTTGATTCAAATTTGGTGAGTGGTTTGGTCTTAAGCTTGAGTAAATATGTTTGCTTGGATAAGTTAAATGGAATTGGTTTGATGGGTTTTTGAAAAAGTGGGATCTTAACATATGAACTAGATTCCATTTTCAACTGTCCATTAAATTGATTTGCAAAATGTTTTTGTATGTTTGTAATGTGGGCCTTGATACACTTTTACTTGGTCTAGCAAGGGGTGAAAATAAGTAGAAATGTTTTTGTTAGAAATTATCTTCTAGGAACACTCAAAGTGGCCTAGTGGTTTACTTTTGTCAAAATGACCATTTACTTTATTTATTCATATTTGATTTATTTTTCTTTTGATTTTTTTTAATTGGTCTAGATGATGTAGTATTCATCTTTAAACCATTTCACATCATTTGTACCAATAAAGCATGGCATTTTCAAACAATGACACATTAATGCAAAACTAACATGCATTCATATTTAAATTATTAACAAATTTTTTTGTTAACCCTAACTTTGGGTGATTTGAACTTGATAATCTTGATTAGATGTTTTGCGGTGTTACAAAAGGTGTAATGGTATTGGAGGAGCCAAGCCCCAACCAGATATATAGCATTATATAGTAAAACAGTGCAGTTTTCATAAAACAGGAGATAGAACATGCAGAAGTAAAACAGTAGGACAAGGCTTATGAGCAAGAAGGTGGCTTAGCTAAGATTAGAAAACTGGCAATATATGTCCGTGGACTTTTTCTTAGAATACCATGATAACCAATAATAATAACCATCTTCTTCTGGTCTCCGATATAATCGCATCTATCGTCGTTATGGATCACATGCAAGCAAACAAAGGGCACAATCAAACCAAAACATACTATCACCAATACCATACCGCAAACAAACATAGGACACATTATTCAATTCAGTAGGTTTTGATGGATTGAGATAGTAGCAATTGGAATTACTTAAATTTCCTTTGTGGAATTTCCTTTATAGATTGAGATCTGTATTATTTCAATATATAAAAATGATATCAACAGATAGGTATTGATAAAACAAGCCTACCAAAAGTGGTGTCATGATTTTATCAATTTTTTATATTTAGTTATGATTTTTCTAGTGAAATAACCTCTAGTTTAGGTGAATAAATCACCATAAAAGATATGGAGCTTAATTAAATATTTCCTCCGAGGGTGATCTGTATATTTGAGTTTTTTGATTTTTGAGCGCTAGAAACGCCTCAGAATAATTACCATAATGCCCTTGGGAAATCCCAAAGTCAGTTATATAGTCAGTTTGTCTTTTTAACCCGCTTTTTTTTACAGGTCCAAATGATATGAGGCCAAGTATAGTGGGTAGGTATTACAAATAACTTTTAGTAAAAATGGGAATCACTATCTTTGGAGTTGCTAAGCTTCTTAAATGATTTATCTAGTGAATATTCCACATACACAGGTATTTAATTCATTAAAATTCAACAGAGGATCCATAAATCTTGAAAAGTTGGGATTTGGTAAATCTTGATGTATCACACCGCTGAGAGTTTGCAACAACACAAAATGTGCTATAGATCAGTCTAGGGATTTTTCTAAAGACAGAGAAGACTTTTTTTTGTTATTTTTGTTACAGGCATAATATAACCCCACTTGGCATGCTATGTATACTCACTAGTAGGCATATCAAATACCTATAAAAGGGACTTTGGTTCAACCCATTTGGTTCTGTATAAGTCAATGAGAAATTTATTTAGTGAAAAAGATACCTTTTTGTAAATTTAATGCTAGAAAATAATGAAGTTTATTTTTGGCAGAAGACTAGTTCTGCATGTTGCACAAAACATGTGAGAACCTAAAGGAATTTAGAACTAGGATATTTGTGTTTGTTTTCAATTTTGAAACTATTTAAACTAACATGGATATATAGAAGATCTGTAATTTAGAGATAAAAGAAAAAGGGCACATAGGAGTAGCGGCCCGAATCTGGATTAACCTGGGCCGGCCTGAGGCGGTTAAGGCCCAGCAGTAGTGCAACGGGCGTGGGAGGCGCGATATCCCCTACTTGAATCGGCCAGGTAGACCCCGCTCGTCAGCGACTCAGCAGAGCAAAGAGGTATAGGGCAACATGGGTCGTTGGATGAAGGCAGGATCGACGACGTAGGGTCGTCGTCTTCCTCAGACACGGCGGCAGTGAGGGAAACCCTAGGGAGGGTCTGACAGGGCACGGGGAGGCTTACCCAGGCTTTGTCGGAGCCGGAGATGCGACAGAGGTGACGCGGTGCTTCGCGGGGACCTTGGGGATGTGCGGCATGACCTGGTTTGCTTCCGGAAGAAGGGCTTGCGAGAGAACCCGGTGGTGTCTACCTTCGGTGCTCGCCAGAGCTATGCCCAGGCTTGCTTCATGTTAGAAAGGAGGGCACGATTAGATGCGTAAGAGCATGGGGAGTTCGAGAAGGTGACATGCAGAGAAGGTGGAGCCTAGGGGAAGGACCTACGCTCAAAACTTGGCCATGGCTGAGAGTTCGTCTTCTCTCTTTCTCTCAGCATGACAGGGCCAGGGAGGGGGAGTGGTTTACAGGGGAGGTGAGTAGTAGTTAGAGAAGGCAAATGAGAGGCAGAGAGGCGCGGGGGTGGCCTCTGGCCTATTTAAACCGGGGAGGAAGGGTCCATGGTGGAGATGGTTTAGACAATCGCAAAGGAGGGGTGATGGTCATTGATAGGGCCTTAGGGGCGATGGAGGGAAGTGTGTGGGACACTATGGCATGCCCGTACTATGGCAAAAGGTAGAGAGGGTGGAGAGGCCTCTCTCTTCATTGCTTCGGGAAAAACAAGGAAATGGCTAGGGAGAGGGCTAGGGCTAGCTTGGGGGCTACTAGGTGGGGTAGTAGAGTGCTTCAGGGTCGTGGGGTTGAGTAGGGTAACAGAGAGGAGGGGTGTGGCAGCTGGATTGAAATAAAAAGGGGTAGGATATGACCTAGCCTTTGTCTCCCCTTCAAACAAGCACAAAGGACAAGAGGCAAGTTGTGCTATAGTGGCAGCTATAGTGCTACGACCAGAGTGGGCGGAGTTGCTGTGGAGAAGTGTTGGGAAAGTTTTGATGGGGTTTGGAGGTGAATTGCTAAGTGATCATGTTTTATGGTCAATTTAGCCATAATGGATGATTATGAAGAGAGGTTCTATTCTTTGGTCTTGACAGTGTGAGATAATGATGCTGGTAGCTAGATATGGTCATGGGATACCTTCATGAATTATTTGAGATTTTTCAAAGGAGTTTTAGTCCCCTTAAAACCATTTATTCAAAAAGTGCAGAAGTAGTTTCTAGCAGCTCATTTGATATTTTTACATTGGACCAGATTGGATTTTGATGTGAGATGGTCCTAAATGTTAATTCACACTATGGGGATTTTTCCCAAGATTTATTGTAGAATAAAACTATTTAAAACAATTATTATTCCATTTCAGCCATATAAGAAAATGGCCAAAAGGAAATAATAAAACCCTTCAAGAATATTTATTTTCGATGTTGGAAGGTAGGGTATGATATATATGCCTCCAATGTGCTCCAAGTTCGTAAGGTATTTTGGCAAAAACCAAACTTTCCTTTATGGAAGGAGTTTTGGAGGTATTGTCCATTAAATGATTTAAATAGCTTGTGAGCCATAAAAAATGTGGATAATATTTGAGAAATATTTACAACCAAGGTAGAGGGTGCCACCATGTGTATCTAGCATTTTCAACATTGGGTTATCGAAATCCAACTTGATTTTGGATGAGAGTAGGGAATAGATGATCTAGGGCCAGCTTAATATTATGCCAACAAAACTTGGGTCCTAGGATATATGGCTAGATAGACCACGTTGAGTAGATCACCATGGTACAGAGGTTTTAGGTTAATCATGGTTGAGCTCTGTGGGCTCCCCGGATTATTCATCCGAGAAAATCCCTGTTATACATATTTCCACGTTCCCATGATCAGTGAGCCATGGAACATAACCGACAGGTACCATTACAACATCCGAAACATAACAAAAATACAAGACTTACATAAGTGCCATTATGGCTACAACATCATTAGCAGCGGAACATCGCCAAGCGAAGAGCCCAATCGTGCCTCAACCTACAGGCAGTTGACTGGGAAGACGGCCTAGCTCGCTGGACGTCCTTAATCCCCTGAAAGTCTGGCCAAGTAAATAGCCAGGGACAAAGTCATGAGTACTTTGAATGTACTCGAAAACCACCAAGATAAGTTAACAAGGAAATGCAATTTTGGCTGTGGCGAGATAGCTCTATCTAGGGTTGACTTTGAAAACCTAAACTAACTTTGAAGTTATGGCGTCTCCATATCTTTGTTAAAAAAGAGTTTTTAAAACATGCTTCTGTTTTGTAAATCCAGACATCTCCAGTTCTTTGTTGCAAAAGAGTTTTGAAAACAGTTTTGTGGTTGAAAACCCATTTTGAACATCTTAGACCCCTCGGGCCAAAACAAAGTCCTCGAACTCGGGTTCCCCCGGAACCTTCGTCCTTAAAGTACTTGTTTCCCAAACAAGCACATTTTGGGTACTCCTTGCCAACAGCTTTACAACCGTCCTTGAACGTGGACACGGCTATTCGAATAGGTTATACTCTGCAGAGTTTGCACACTTTACCCACAAGAATCAATACATCCGCCGGGATACAACCATGGCCCACTACCACTGTAGATGGGGGTCCGAATAATCAAACCTAACCTTTCGCTTGTCTACACTAGCAAAGGCATGCTTTTCCTCTTGGGTTTATCCCCCCGACAACGTGTATGTGGCTCCTAGCCATAGTCCTTCCTTCCGTACACGTGCATACCCAAGCCGCAACTTGGCGTAGACCTTTAATTTGGTGACTCCTCTTCCTTCCGTACTACCTAAGTCATACCGTCCGTGGGACACCCTATTGTTGCACCGGACTCCTATTAGTTCAGGCTCATTCTTGCCGAAGCAAGCGACATGCGTCAGATCCTTGATCTGGGGGCGCCGGCCCGGAATTCCAGGGATTCCTCCCTATAAGCATGGTAGAAGTTCCCTCGGCTAATACAGACAAACTACGAGTTAAGCCCCTGCAACCTGGGGTAATGTGGTTGCGCGGATAAGAATTGTTCTAGTAAAGGCGTAGAACATCCTATCACATTTCCACTTCTTCTCATCACCATTTCTTTTGTTAAAACTTCCACTGGGAACGATGCCTCTTCCCAGGGTTTTACCAAAGCCGTTTTGAAACATTTGAAGTGGTGAAAAATCCCAAAACAGTTTATTTTCAAAACCGGGGTTTCCAGGGAGGTAGGATGCTAACCATCGTACTCTCGGTCTAAAGGGGATAAATGATGGGTTCATCGGGGTGGTGCCTCAAGGACACAAAGTAGTAACTTGGAGGAGCCAAGTTACTATCGCAGTATTTATAAAACAAGACATGCAGGTAAATAATGCAATTTATAAAGAGGATCCAAAAGAAGGTAAAAAAGAGTAAGACATATATCAGAGTTCGGGGATGGTGGCTTTCCTGTGATCAGCAAAAGTCCCTAGACTTCTTGAGATGACCATGAATACCTAGTAAAAGAATAATAAGAAATCCCTTCCTTCTTGTAATACAAGTATCAAACCATACAGCAATCAGACATGGGAATTACTACTGGACTTTGGAGGTTTTGGAGAGGTGGGATTTAAAGGGTGGAAATTACAAGATTGCCACTTTAGTGGTTTCCATTTGGAAGATAGTTGTTAAGGCTAGATATGATGAGCTTGGATTAGGGTTCTGTGGTCAGTGGGATGTCGATGTGCAAAAGTGATATCCTGAGATAGGTTTTGTCAAGACAAAACCAACACAAGTGGTTTCACCTGATTATCAATTTTTTAGAATTAGATATGCTTTTTATAGTGGATTAAACTCTAGTTTGAGGAAATAATTCACCAGAAAAGTTCTGGAGCTCCAAAAATTATTACTTAATGTACTGAACCATCCAGAGTTGGAATCAAGTCAAAGCAATTACCAGAATGCCCTTACGAAATTCCCAAAGACAGTTCTGTATAGTTCTTATCTTTTTCACCAAGGTAATTCTACAGGAGATATTGAGTTGGCTCCAATGGAATGTGCTGGGTATTTAGAATACCTTTCTGTAGGAACTGGGTTCACCCTTTTTGGATTTGCCAAACTCCTGGAGTGATTTATTTAGTGAAAATACCCCTTACAGAAGTATTTAAATCACTAAAATACAACCAAAGCTCAATAAATTCTGAGCTGCTGGGGTTGGACAGATACTAATCCTAGGAGGTACTGGGAAAAGGACTCAGATCAATACCACATTTGGTTAGACCTAGGGAATTTATCTAAGACAGAAAGTTGCTAGTTTTTTATTTTTGCTAAAGGCCACATAATGTTCACCTTGACTTAAGAGTTATGCTGGATGATAGGTATTTCCAATACCTTCCAGTGGGTCTTTGGTTCATCCCAAATGGAGATGTGAAACTCTCTATGGAAATTAAATTAGGCTTCCACATACATTTTAGTAGAATAATTACCAGTAATTAGAGAAAATTATTTTGGACATGGGGTTGCCTCTGCATGCTTGCTAAAACATAAGAGATCCACCAGAAAATTAGATCTAGGCATTTGGACTTGATTTACCATTTTAGATGGATTTATTTTAACTAGTACAGAATTGGATATGTAATCTAAAAAGAAAAGAAAGAGGGGGATCCAGGTACTAGGATAGGGATCTGGGGCTACTGGGCTGCAGGGGAGGATTCGGCCCATGGCGGGGCAGCGCGACGCGCGGGAGATGGCACCCGAACTTGACGAGCGGGGCCTGCTGTCAGCCAGCGAGAGGCGCCGAAGCGGTACCGAGCGATGGTGACCGTCGGATCAAGTCGCGATGGACGGCTCGGGGACGTCGTCTACGCGAAACAGAATAGCCGGCGATGGAAACCTAGGGCGGCGCCAGGGAGGGCAGGGTGCTCACTAGAGGGCTCGGGGAAGGTCGGGGATGTGCAGGGCGACGCGGTCGACGACGGCGAGTATATCGGTGGGTGGCACGACGACGGAGGCCCACGGGAAGCAGCTCGCACGACGGCGACCGAGGATGATCTCGTCGGTGCTCAATAGCAATGGCGGAGGAGAGGGTCCTGGGCAAAAAGGAGAGCACCGTTAGGTAGAGGAGAGCTAGGGGAACTCGTGGGCTGACATGCAGAAGAAATGGAGCGGAGGGGAGAGAGCCTTGCTCGATTTTATGAGGAGGCCGAGGCTCTCCTCTTCTTCTTCCTTCGGACAAAACAGAGCAGGGAGAGGGTGTGGGGCTCGGGGGAGGTAAGTGGGAGTGAGAGGAAGGAAATGAGGGCAGGGGAGAGCTGGAGGAAGGGCTGCTGGTCTTTATACTAAGGAGGGGGGGCTAGGTGAGGTGGAATACCAAATTGGACATGGTGGGAAGGGAGTGCTAGCCAGGGATTGGTCAAGAGGGAGGTGGATAGGGTAGGATGGTAATTGGGTCATGTTGGACCAGAGGGAGAGGTGGTGGCATCAATGGTAATTAAGTTAGGTTGATCCTTGTAAGAATTGGGGGTTATCTCTCATTCTTTCTACTAGGGTAAGGGCAAAAATGGTTAAGTGGGTAGGGTGGAGCTACAGTGTTGGTCGACCAGTGGTGTGTCCTGGTGCTGAGGATGAGCTTTGATCAAGCTTGGATGAAAATTGGAAGTGCTTAGAGTGGTGATTTGCTTAATTGACAAACATTGATCTAGTTGATGGTTGTGAAGGAAGTCCACAAACTTGCATTGGACCAGAGGAGAAAATGGTACTGGTAGGTAGATAAGGTCAAGGTAGACTTCTAAGATTTATTTGAGGATTTTAGGTGGGGTTGTAGTCCACTTAAATCCATTTACTCAAAAAGGGCAGAAGTGGTTTCTAGGAGATCATTTGGTAACTTTGTATTGGACAAGTTTGGAATTGGATGTGGAAGGGTCCCAAATGTGAATACACACTTAGGGGAATTTTCCCAAGATTTATTGGGGATTAAAAGTATGTAAAACAATTATTATTCCAATTCAGCCATTTTAGAAAATGGACAAAAAGAAATAATAAAGCTTCTGAAAAATATTTATTTTTGAGCTGGAAAGATAGGATATGATTTGTGGGGCTCATAGGAGTCAAGAGTTGAATAAGTGGTTTGGTAAAAACCAAACTTTCCTTTAGGGAGGGAGTTTTGGAGATTTTGACTATTTAAGGAATTAAATATTTTTGGGGCCATAATAATTATGGATAACTATTGATAAACCTTGGGGATCAATATAGATGAGATAAACATGGTGTAGCAAGCATTTGCAACCTTGAGGAATGGAATTCCAACTTGAAAAAGATGGAAAACAATGAGTTGAGGATCTAGGGTGGTGTTATTTTTATACCACCAACACAAGCTTCCATCTTGGAGCTCAGAGCTCACCTTGGTGCAAGGGTCAGATGGAGAGGTACACAAGGTGATATAGATGACCATGGCAGGAGGAGTTTGAACTAATAGCATTTGGGGTGATCTTGAATTGATGGCAAACTTTGTTGAAATTATGGCTGCCATGGAGAAAGTGTCATAAAGCCTTCTAAACCAGGTGGGTTTAACAAGCTCAATGGTCCACTTGGAGCAAGTGAGGTAGGTTTTGATATACATCAATGAGTACAACACAACCATGCATAGAGTTGGTCCATAGGAGGTTGTATGAGGGTGTCAGCTTCTAGCAAAGTAGGCATGATGACTAGTTTTGCAGGAAAAGTTATTTTCTTGTTTGCAAAACCATCATGGACAAGTGAGTTGGAGGAGGATTTAACCAGGGGAAAATGTGGGCCTTGGTAGGCCTTGGGATTTTTAACAATATGGTTCAAGTGCATTTCCAAAAACGCACATGGTTTGAGAAAAAGAGGCATTCAAAAAGGTGATGCTGAAACTGTTTCCAGACTTTGCGAAATTTGGCAGTTTGAAGATGAGAGAGAATGTTCTTGGAGGGGTTGCAGGGAATCAGAGCTTTAACCAGTGGGTGATATTGAAGTGTAGAGTGAGTATAAGAGAACCTTTCTTTATGTTTGTCTTCAAGGACATGGAAACATCAAGAATGGAGATCCTCAGAATGGATCTGGTTGAGGGTATTAGATGATCACCTAGTGGCTAGGGATCACAACAAGGTTTGCTTTCTTGCTTAGGGATTGATGATTGGGAAACATCTTGATCCTAGTGATGAGCTCCTAGAGTGGCTCATGCTACTTCCTAAGCAAACAAGTCAATCAACAGATCAAAGCAACTCATCAGACAACAGATCAAGGCAACTCATCAGACAGCAGATCAAGGCAACTCATCTTATACACTAATAAACTATTACTAGGGGTCACCATCAAGGTTAGCTTGGAGGTAAGGTTCGGGCATTTTGAAGAGGTTGAGTTTTGAATAAGATGAGGGTTCTTGTGTAACATCCCAAAACTTTAATCCAAGCTTATCAAGATCCAAATCATCAAAATTAGGGTTAACAAAAACTTTTCCAAATTAAAAATGAAAGCATTCATGTGTATGAGCATTTAAATTAGGAATTGATTTGAATTGCCATGGTTCTGTGATTCTTTGGTTGTAAAATGTTTCTTAGGTGATTTAAACATCATCTACCTGATTCCCAAACTTTTCCCAAAGAAAATCAAATCAAAAACAATTAAAAAGGAGAAATGGTCATTTTGGCCAAATTAACTCTCATGCCTACTTTGGCTATTCCTAGCACTCACTTCTCAACAGAAATAATTCTAGGTGTTTACACCCCTTGATAGTACACATAATGAGGTACCAAGGCCCACCTTTTGATCTGCTAAAAACATTCAAATACTTATTTAAATGGCATGTGAAAATTGAATTCAAGGCATATGCCTAGATCACCCCTATTTCA
This sequence comes from Avena eriantha, assembly GCA_910589775.1. Taxonomy (NCBI): domain Eukaryota; kingdom Viridiplantae; phylum Streptophyta; class Magnoliopsida; order Poales; family Poaceae; genus Avena; species Avena eriantha. The sequence continues at coordinate 207,916,304 of OU342740.1, forward strand.
AAAACCATCAATTTGAGATCCACTTTCAAAACCCTTGCAACCAGAGACTACCTAGTATCAGTGGAGAACGCTCAAAAATTTTGAAACCAAAATTCAAACTTTGGTCTCTTGCGGCCATTTCATCAAACAGGTGGTAGGCACAAATCTGGCCAAATTCAAAGCACTATAGTGAGCAGTGACCTTGGTAACCATTTGGGCCTAACTCGGTGACCTTGTCCCCTAGTGCACCCCCTACCCTTTGCTAGTCTGGCGAAGCCCTTTGCACACGACCAAATGGTCATGGCCATTAAGGCCGAGCACCTTGAGCACCCTCACCGGCGATAGCGTGCCACAACAGCCGCCAGCCTCGCCCACCATGTCCAACACGTCGCCCGTGGTCCACCTCCGCTGTCCAACCAGCTCCAGCCCAAGGACAACAACCATAACGGCCAGGAACCGCCGCGCCCGGAGCCGGTCGACCATGCCGACGCCGCCTGCAGGGCGCGCCCTGTCCCCGCGTAGCCAGACCTCGCCTAGCTCCAGCCGCCGGTCTACACGATCCCCACCGGCCTAGCAAGATAACATACATGCCCAATCCCCCGACCGTACCCAGTAGTCGACCGCTGCCATGAAACTCGCCGTCAGCAGAGACTTAGTGCGCGCCGCACTCTTCACTGTCCCCGACCGCAAACCACTGTGCCAGCACCACCGTGACACTCGTCAGGGCACCTCCCACCGTCCTAGCGCACCGCCCATGCCTCTAGCTCGCTGTGCCATCGTCACCGGCGAGCATCTCCCATGCTTCTCTGCCGCTCACTCGACCCTATAAAGAGGCCACCTCAGCCTCATTTTTCCACACTCAATCACTCCCCACCTCTCACTGAACCTGACCCACCTCTCGCTGATGCCGCTCGAACTCTGCCTCGCCGGAATTGGAGCCGAAGCCGCCGCAGCAGGAGGAGAACGGCGCCTACGATTTAGGGCACCCCAAGCTTCGCCGCAACCGCGCCTCGCCTCGGCGTCGTCTACCAGCCCATTTTCCTGCCTCACCGACCTTGCTGGAGCCCTGGTACGCCCCCAATCGACCCCCACCGCCGCGTCTAGGTCAAGTTCTCGCCGGAGTAATCTGTCGTCGACGATGACTCTCCACCGTTGGATCCCCATTTAATCGTGTGGCCTAGGATGCTAGATACCGTTTCAGTGTTTTTGTGCCGCTGACCGGTGGAGCCCGCATGTCAGGCAGCCCGCTGCGCTCACTGTACGTAGCTGGGCCGGCCCAGTTAGTTCCCGCGCAAGTTAGAAATTCAAATTTAGCTTTTTCCATTTAGAGTTAATCTAGTTTCTGTCCACTAGTTTAAAAATCAATTCTGGGAGTTTGATAGATCCAAATTGCGTGAAACCAATTTTTCCTGAAAGGTATTGAAATGATCTATCCAAGCTCATTGGATTTAATTCAATTAGAGTTATAGATATATCCTAGTAGAAATTACAAAACAGAAGTATTTGCAACTTGCAACATTTTTATAAAATTAACCAAGATAGGTTTTGAGTTGATTCCAACTCTCAAAAATCACATTTCATCATACCTATCTGAATATGTAATAATATTAAGGTTTACATGCAGTGACTTTGGACTAGTACCAAAATAATGCTATATAGGCATTTCTAGTCACTTTAAATCATTAAATAATGAACTTAAACCAAAGTAATATTCATCCAACCTTTAAATCCCATTCCCACATGTTAGAATATGTGGTGAGGACATGTGTCCACATGATCCAATATTTTAAGTGGTGAATATTAAGTCTTAGTTAATTTTTCAATGAGTAGAAATTACTTTTCTAAAATAAAAAGAGTGAAAATATTAAATGAAACTTGTGATGCTTAAGATGATAATAGATCATCAAGTGTGTGTCTTAGAATGCTGATTAGACTAGTTAAGTATTGTTTGGTGATTGTGTACTCCGTATGTATTTATAGACGATAGTACCGACCAAGTCTACGTGGAGGAGGAGTGCTACCAAGAAGAAGACGAAGAAAACTTCAACCACTGCACCAACCAAAGCAAGCCAACATTAACAATGCAAGCTAACACTTGCAAGTATAATTCTTAGCAAGCTAGGATTAAACTAGATAGTTTAGCAAAGATGCTTTAGGCATGCTTTGGTGACACTACTTTGACTATTAGTATCCCAAGTCTTATTTTACAAGCTTTACTTCCTTTACTTTACCCAAAGTTCTTTACTTGTTTTAAAGGTAGCATAAAAAGTATAAAACTTGACCTATTTAGAAAACCCTTTAGATGTCATTCTATGGCATGAGATTAAACCCATCTTTTCCACCTTAGTAAACACTCTTAACTTAGTAGTTTAGAGTAGATCAAAAACTTGAGTCACTTTAGATGGGAACACTTGGTGAAAATGAATTATGAAAACCTTGGAATGATGAGTCATCCTATTGAGATGTTTTGACATGTGTTGAGAAACACAAATGGTTTATGATGGTGAAAATGTTGAGGCATGAGCCTTAACCCTTTTATAAAACTAATGGTTGGATTCGGATGCGATACCATTCCAAATTTACCGTACAACCACACTACCTTAATTGGGTAAGGCTTAGCTAGAAATTTATATGCATTAGTATTAGTTCCCTCACGGGAGAGGTTTGAGCTGAGGCTACCTCTCAATGTTGTCCACCTATGCAGTGCCCAAGATGACTGATGGTCATGGTTGGGAGGCCATGCTCATAGGAGAGGTGCTTATACTATGGTGTGTAAAGGGAAGGTTATGTTTGATTATCTGCATACTAAGTATGATGATTCAGGGTTATCCCTGACATATGTATCGAATCTTGTGGTGAAAGTGTACCACCTCTGCAGAGTGTCAAACTATTCGAATAGCCGCGTCCGCGGTTATGGACAGTTGGAATGGCCATATTGTTTCGTTGTGAGATGTTTTCCAAACAACTTATGAAATGAATGATGAATTTTGACTTGACCACAACAGGGTTGTGTTTATGATAATAGCTTCCCAACTTAAGTGATTCTAGAATTTTATCTTATCTTTCTTTGCTTCAGAACTCAGCGTAGGTATTAAAACTTAACTCTATAGTTAAACTTAGATTTATCACCTTAACTTATAACTATATTACTTGTTAGAGGTAGTTTGCGAGTACTTAAAGAGTACTCATGGCTTTTGTCCCTGGTTATTCTCATGGCCAGACTATGAAGGAGACTATCAAGATGATGGCCAACAGGATCGCTATATTAACTAGGACTATCTGCCTTCGTCAGCATTGCCTGTGCCCTTGAAGATGGACCCCACCGCTACGCTCATCTTTTATTTCCGCTGCTTGTTGTATTAAGACTGGATCATGAGATCCTTATTTGTGTAAGACCTTATGTATGGTTTGTAATGGATGATGTACTGTGATATCCAATCTGTTATGTCTCGCCAAAATGGTAATCCTGGGATTGCGAGGTATGGCATAACGGGCATCTGGGACTAAAAATCCGGGTGTTGACATCTTGGTATCTCTACCAAGAGTAGAATTCAAATGCTTTGAACAAGGGTTTTAGGAAAACTTGAGGTAAGATTAGTTGAGTGTTCTATCTTGAATACATAAGAATATTGTATTATATATCTCTCCATAGTTTTGTCAATGCAAGCTACCAAAAATAGTTTTGGTTTCGTAGGAATCTTGGCTCCTATTTTGAAATGCCAGAACGTTTGAGAATATGTAAAGTAAGCCAAGTTAGTTTTTGGTAAATAGCTTTTGCCAACTGAGGTTGAGGTAAGGAGTATCCTAAGATACACTTCATAAGAACAAGTGCAAATAAGCAACAATAAAGCACTGCACGAAAGCACAAAAAAAAGTTTTTGTTCCCCCTAATTTTTGCATTCTGGACAACCATTCAGGATTGCTGAAATTGGGATGTTACAGACGTTTCCCCCTTAAGAGAATTTGGTCCCGAGATTCCGGAGAGTAAGGTTAGGGATTTGTCTCGGAGTTAGTTCTATGGGTTCCTTGCGGACTAACTTGCAAACCTTGCCTTCGAGTAGAAACACCTTGACCGCGAGGTTGAACTCCAATCTTTTTGAAACTCGGGGGGGGGGGGGGGGTTGATACGTCCATTTTTCATCACTATTGTATGTCTTAATTCACTATTATTCATTGATATATTTCATATTGAGAGGTGATACTTATGTTATTTCATCTATTTTTGCATGGTCGATGACTTTTGGAGCATGGACCGCTGCAGTCAGGATTCTGATGGAAAATGTGCTGTTTGGAGGCAAAATTCGTGAAGATCAGAAAATCCGGGAAAATATACGGAAAATCCTATTTTTCCAGAAGACTAAGGATGCCAGAAGACGGAGTGGAGATGGGCCACACGGGTCCCACACCACCCCATGGCGCGGGTAGGCCTAGGCCGCGCCAAGAGGTGGTGTGGCCACCCTGGCCCACTCTAGCCTCGCCCCTCTGGCGTATATCATCCTCCCAAAACCCTAAGACTCGGGGAGCGACCATAGAAAGATTCTGCCACCTCTGCAGGGTGGAAAACACCGAGAGAGAAAGATCTCTCCGGCAGACAAATTTCTGCCGGGGAATTCCTTCCCGGAGAGGGGAGATCGTCGCCATCAACACCACCATCAAGCTGGACTTCATCGGGATCATCATCACCACCATCATCACCATCATCACCCTCATCACCATCTCCATATTGTTGTAACAATTGCGTTGAATCTTGCATTGTTCATAGGGGAAACTTTCCCGGTGTTGATTACTCTTTGTAGTTGATGCTATTGAGTGAACCATTGAATTATTGTTTATGTTCAGATTGTTATACATCATTATTCCATCTCTGATCATGATCCATATGATGTCTTGTGAGTAGTTCGTTTTGTTCCGGAGTACATGGGAGAAGTCTTGTTGTTAGTAGTGGAGTTGCGTTGAGAAAGATTCAATAGATTGTTATTTAAGTTGTGGTGTACTTCTTCTAGTGGTGTCATGTGAACATCGACTACATGACACTTCACCTATATGGTCCTAGGGGAATGCATTGTGTATTTGGCTACTAATCGTAGGGGTTGCCGGAGTGACAGAAACCTGAACCCCCGTTAGGAAACCATTGCACAATGGACGTAAGGGTCTTAGAGTTTAAAGCTGTGGTTAGGTTTCTACCTTAATTACTTTCTTGTACTTATGGATGTTTTCAAGGGGTATACTCACAAGTATGTATTAGTCTTGGATGGGGCGGTACATTAGCACAGGTTCACCCACACAACACTTAGCAAGCTAAAGAAGATTAATCGACTATATGAAGCGAAAGCACTTGACAGTCTTCCCATGTGTCCTCGAGAACGTTTGGTCATCTTAAGTAATACAACCGACGTGTCCTTTGCTACATAAAGGATTAGGACACTTGCTGCATTTATTCCTACTATCTTTTATTTACTCGTACTTTGTTTACTTGCTTTATCGAAAACCCCTAAAAATCCGTTTGCTAAGTATTGCAGAGAATTCCTGATCCATACCACTAGCCAGCACCTTCTGCTCCTCGTTGGGTTCGACACTCTTACTTATCGAAAATACTGCGATACACCCCATATACTTGTGGGTCATCAGGGGTCGAGCTGGCTTCAACCATGGTTGCGGGGAGGCATCTTCCTGCTGTAAGGGTCTATGGTACTTCAATTAAGAGGGTTGTTGCATCCAAGTCTGTGACCAAGTCTGTAAAGTCTGTGATAAGTCTGTGCTCTGAGATTTGTGTCTTCGGGTCACAGGGTCGAGTAGAGAGGTTATTTATTTTGCGGGAAAGATGCAGTCTTTCCCCCTTAGGATTGGACTAAGGTGGGTCGGATGGTTACAACAAGGGGACTTTCTTAGGAGGGTGACAAGAGACTGTCCTTAGGGTGGCGGAGGGCAACACCAAGGAGGGTGGCATCCTAGCTGTCTTTCCAGGGGACATGGGCTAGTCTATTACAGGCTGGGCTTCCCGATGTTCGGGGGATCCTAGAGTAAGTTAAGGAACTTCCTCCTATCTTTACTTCCACGGGGCGCTTTCACCTAGGAAGGTGAGGGACATCTTCAGTCTTGAGCTGCGTGGCAGCGAGCGGTAGGGTGACCATCTTTCATGAGGGAGGGGACCTTGGATGCCTTTGAGCTTCTCTATCGAGAAAGTCTTGGCGTTTTTTCTCTCAAGGCATTCTCTCTTGAGGTGACCGGATAGTCCACATTTGAAGCAGGGGTTCTTCGTTCGTCGTGGCTGAGTTGACGACTTTTCCAGGCTGACATCATGAGGTTGACAGGCCTTGCCAACGAGGGGATATACTAGGCACTTTATAGGGACATGGTTTTGACCTTCGCAGAGGAAACAAGTGACAAGTCGAGTTGGGCAAGCTTGGGGTGAATGGGGTTCTCCACAGTTGGGGCAGTGGCCGGAACATCTGTTGGCTAGGTGCCCTTCATCTCCGCAGCGGCTAAATGCCTTCTTTGAGCTTCCGGTCTTCATGGCCATCCTGGTGGAGGTCTGGGTGGTGGCAGTGGGTCTGATGCAACGACTTCGGTAAAACATGCAAAAAGGAACAATTCAAGCAAGCATAGCAATCAAGGAAGTCATTACATACCAACCAAATCTGCACCCGAGGGTTCTAATAGTACTTAGTCATTACAAAACGCGTTAAGGGACGATACATGACTCTACCCTAGTGCTATAAGGGCCGAGTATCGCAGCGCGGGGGGGTGATGACCCACAAGTATAGGGGGTGTATGGCAGTATTTTCGAGGGAAGTGAAACCCAATTTATAGATTCGACACAAGGGGAGCCAAAGAATATTTATCAGCCTTAACAACTGAGTTGTCAATTCAGCTGCACCTGTAAACAATCTTTCTCACATAAGTTTATCAGTAGCAACAGTTTCGTAGTATGAATAGCAAAGTAACAGTAGTAGTAAAGCAAAGACAGTAGTAACAAAAGCAGTAAACAGTGGGATTCGAGTGCGGTAGGCATAGGGATGGATGGACGGGCGTTGCATGGACAAGACAATTCACATAGTATCAGAACATAGTGCAATTGCAGATAAATAAGATAAAGCACCCAAGTACTAGGCAATCCTAGGCATGTGTTCCATATACAGTCATACGTGCTCGCAATGAGAACTTGCACAACATCTTTTGTCCTGCTAGCCCGTTTGCAGCGGGGCCTCTAGGGAACTACTAGCAATTGAGGTGCTCCTTTTAATAGAGCACCGGAGCAAAGCATTAACACTCCGTGAACACATGTGATCCTGACATCAAAGCCTTTCCCTTCCGGTTATCCTGATTTCTGTCACTTCGGGGCCATAGGTTCCGGACAACAACATGTGTATACAACTTGTAGATAAGACCAGAAACAATACTACCATAATGAATAAATAATAAGTTCAGATCTAAAATCATAGCACTCGGGCCCTAGTGACAAGCATTAAGCACAACAAGTCGCAACAAAGTCATAAATCACTAATAAAAGATACTAGGCACCATGCCCTAACAATCAGATGCCATTACATGAACGATCTCATCCAATCCCTACCATCCCCATAGCCTATAGCGGGGGATTACTCACTCATAGATGGGGGAAACATGGATGGTCGATGGAGAAGCGATGGTGATGATGATGGCGATGATCTCCTCTAATTCCCCGTCCTGGCAGGGTGCCAGAACGGAGTTTCTGGTGCAGATTCGTGGAATCTTGTGGTGGCGGCAGAGCAGAACTCCTTCTCAGAAAACGTCGAACCCCATAAGTTTTTAGGTCAGAAGGCCCCTTATAGGCGAAGAGAGAGGCCGGGCGGGTTCCTGGGGGGCCCACACCACCCCCTGGCGCGGCCTGGCCTGGCCCACGCCACCAGGTGGTGTGGCCACCCTAGGGCTCTTCTCCGTCTCGTATTCTGGCTCCTGGAGTCTTCGGGTGAAATAGGATTTTTGGCATATTTTCCGGGATTTTTCCTGATAGTTGGTTTTCTGCACAAAAAGTGGACACCAAGGCAACTCTGCTGAAAACAGCGTCATTCCGCATTAGTTGCATCCAAATCACACAAGTTTAGAGGAGAAACAATAGCAAAAGTGTTCATGAATGTAGATACGTTTGGGACGTATCAACTCCCCCCAAGCTTAGCTTATTACTTGTCCTCAAGAAATTCAGTTGAAAACTGAGTGCGATAAAAGAACTTTCACGAACATATTTGCTTCATATGATGTAAATATTCTCAACAATGTGATCAACTACCTAGACAATTCATAATAAAGAGTATGCAACCAAGTCTACTTAATAGTCATTGCAGGCTATGAAGAGATTCCAACTCAAGAATAATAAGTAGCATGAAGCACAAACATAAGCAACATTACCATGTTCATAAAAAGGTATGATAGAGTGGTATCTCACTTGCCTTTGATTATGAATGTCAAGGCACCTCTGAAGTTCAAGTGATGACTAGAAGTAAAGATATCAAGAATACAAGCATCAAAGTCATAACACAAATAATCAAGTAATGGAACAAACACAAAGAATGACAACTATGATCTCAAGAAGGTGCTCAAAGAATATGTGGAGATTCAACAAGTAGAAGAAAAGGTTTTGAATAATTTGAAAGGCTTCCAAATGCTGAAAGTATGGTACTCGTTAGCTTTGAGCTCTCATTGCCCCTATCATAAGCATCTTTAATGTGGTTAAGGTGAAAGTGACACAACTAAGAGGATATGCTTGACAAGTTATAAATTGAAGTCTCATGCCCATTACTTACGAAGACCGATGCTCATGCTACTCAACTTCAGTCACAAGTAAGCTCTTGTCATTGCAAGTATACACGTATCATAGAGAACCGCCAACGAGGTACCCCTTGCACATGACACGGGAGTTATCCCATGATCATAATAACAAGGCAAGCAGACAATGAGCATCTCGGTGATCTTTTTATTTACTATTTGCATAGATTTTGGTTATGCTGCAAGTTTCCACCATGATTAGGCATGGCTTAGGCTAGCGGCCTAGGCGTTTCTCTAACATACATACAAACTCCATGATCTTACAAGTTCCACTTTTATTTCACAACGTCGCGATCCATAAGCAAAAGAACATGATATCAACTAGGTACAAAGTACCTATGAAGTGTTGAAAGCGGTCCCCATGATACATGGTTCTGCTAACTTCAACTCATAAAGCGCAAGCATATGCACCACAAAGAAGGACGCAATGGTTCAGGTTTATTAAGTGCAAGAAAATAAAGTGTGCCATCAAGTTCGTGAGAGCTTTACTAACTAACTTTCTCATAACAAGCAACCATTATATTCGGAAGAAAACAAGGCATATTGAATATGCACGGAAGTAGCAAATGATGCTAATGGGTAGGTATGGTGGACACTTTGGAAATATTTGGTTTAGGGAGTTAGAAACTTGAGTAAAACATACTCAGTGGCAGTGAAGGCTAGCAATAGTAAGGGAGCGACAAACGAGAGAGCAATAGTTGTCATTATCATGCTTGCAACAAAACAGGACTACTCATGCCATGAGAGTGATTCAAGATCCTCGAGGAAAAATAATTCATTGAGGCTTAACTGATTATTACATTCATGTGCATGCGTGAGCATGTGCCAAGTCAATCAAATGAATCATTCAGAGGACGATACCACGGTGTCATACCAATTTATGAACACAGCAATGCAAGCAAACATTCATAAGACATGCTACAAACTATTAGCGAGCTGGAGCTAATCATAAGAAAGCAAGAACTACTAAGTATCCAAAGAAAACATACACTCTACATGAACGGACTAAGCATGCCCACAGTGATGCGTATACGTACAAAAATGAAAACAAATAGAGTTCGTTACCAGCCTCTTACCACGCCTCGAGTTGTCATTGATCCTCATTATTGCTCTTCACTTGTGTGGCTTGAATAATAATATGAAACCAAAATCCACTGAGGACTGCCGAACCCTGAAGCAAACTCGCAAAAACCAAAGAAGAACGACAAATATTTTTGGTGTTTTCGATTTTTAAACAAGAACCAAAAGGGAAAAACAAGCAAAGAAAAATCTTTTTGGGTTTTTCGAATAGTTCAAACAAAGCAAAAAGGGAAAAACAAACCAAGGAAAAAAGAAGAAGCAAACCAAAGAGAAACAACAAAAATATTTTTGGTCTTTTTGTGATTTTAGAAAGCAAAAGAAAAGAAGAACGAAAACTAAAAACAGAACGAAAACATGAATATACAAAGTACCGACGCAACATGATATGAAGATGAGTGCGGTGTCGGCGTACCTCCCCCCGAGCTTAGGCTTTTGGCCTAAGTGGGTATCAATCCCAAGCTAGCCAGGATGAAGTGTCACCGTGGTATGACGAAGAGGTCCCCTCATCCTGGTGCGAACTCGAGTACGTCCCTCCATAATGCATGGAGTAATCATAGGAGGGCACATCCTCCTGGTGCTGCTCGTGGAAACCCAGCAAGCGAAGCTGCTCGTCCACCTCCTCCTTGGAGCGCGACCACGGTCTCCTGTCAACACTAAACAAAGCAGGTTGTGGCAAAAGGATCTCCCTTTCATCCTTGTCAGTGAAAAGCATCCTATATACTAGATTTTTCAAATCGGAGGTAGCAGTGACAAAGTGATGAGTTTTCATGGTAACAAGGTCAAGCCTCTGTGGTGCCAGCATAGCATCATCGGGATCCACTGAAAGACCTAATGCACTGACCATGCGTGATGCAATGATGCCCCCATAGATAGGCCCCCTAGCAGCTAGGCGGCGAGCAATAACCGAGCCAAGATTATACCGAGTATCATTGTTAAGCGCAACAGCACTGAATGCTAAATGATAGTTGGAGATGTTACTAGTCTTCTCCCTACCCAAAACACTAGTGGCAAGATAATATGCAAAGTATCTAAGAGCAGGGAGTTGGATATTTCTTATCTTTCCGCGCTGCGCCAAACGGTCATCATCATTGGTCACCCCTCGGTATAGCTCCAGCAAATCAGCGGGTCACCCTTGAATTTTCTTCACGGTCCCCGTCATACGCACAGCTACAATACTGCAAAATCGCTCCAAAGGCATGGTGAAGGGCATATCATAGATTTTAAAAGAGATAGTAGATTGATAGGGTGTGTTAGTAAATGAGAAGCTCTCAACAAAAGTTTTGGTGAGCATAGCGTATTGTGCACTCTCATCTTGCATATAAGGGGTCAAACCAACGCTCTTAATCAGTAGCAAGAAATCATCAAGAATACCTGCAGCTTGCAAGAAAGTAAAACAAGGAAAAGAGGATGGGTGAGCATCTCCATCATCCCTTTCACTGCCAATGTGTGTTGCAATGAGGTCTTCATTGTATGATGGCCTATCTTGAGATGCTGTTCTTGAGGGCCTTGACCTCCTAGGTGCATCACTCTCAAATATCTCTCCAAAAGTATGGTTCTTCATGCTTGGTATTCTGAAATTTAAACACCTATTAAACAAGTGATTGCAAAGTAAATATAATGAAGGATTCTACTCATAGGGACTTGCTAGAGGCCAAAACATGCATCAAAACTATATCTCTAAGCATAAAACAAGATTAAAAGCTCTCATAACTAGTCACCTACAGCAGCAAAATACTCAACATATAATACACTACACACAAATCTACTTGGACAAGGCGAGGAGTCACATACTAGGGAACAAATGCTCCAAATTTCAGCAAGAAAGATGGGCTGAGCAAGGAGATCGAAAAAAATCGAGAGCAAGCACAGAAAGAACGCGATTTTTAGCTATGAACTGGAGCTTACTCAGGAGAGAGAGAAGAAAGTGGCAGGTGAGAGAGGTAGTGGAAGGCCAGGGGTGGCCCACACCAGGGCATAGTGCCACCACATGGTGTGCCTGCTTGGTGGCCCCCTGGTTCCTACCAGGTACTCCTCTGCCCCCTTTTTCACGTAAACATTTAATATGAATTTTCCGGAATTTTTCGAGACACTTTATATTTTGGCGTTTTTCAGAAACAGAAGAATGATTTTCTGACAGGTAGATTTTTTCTTTTTTTTGGAATCATGATGCAAGGACAAAACAAGGCTAGGACTACAGAAGTTCTAGCATGCAAGCAAATAACAACAAAAACAAAACTGAACGAAAGAAAAAACTAAAATGCAAAGGATAGAAATAAACGGAGATAATCATAATGAAAACATTGTTTTGTTCAATGGAATCCTTTTGTTAGCAAGGTTGATCAAGTCTTGCTACCAAATGAATTGCATATGAGACAAAACTTTGTACTCCAGTAATGATTATGTTACCTCAACCTTGATAGAAATGGTCCCAATCGTAATAGTTTCAAATTTTTCTCTTGGTAGAGGACAATATATTTCTCCAACTTGAATGCCTTCAACATGTTCAATTGAATTCAAGCCATAAGTCCTTACAATCTTCTTGGGGAAATAGACAGTATGTTCCTTGTCATTAACATTGAAGGTCACCTTTCCTTGATTACAATTAATAACAGCTCCTACAGTATTAAGAAAAGGTCTCCCAAGAATAATAGACATATTATCATCTTCAGGCATTTCAAGCACAACAAAATCAGTTAATATCAAAAAATTATGAGCCACCTGAATAGATACATCCTCACATATACCCACAGGAATAGTGGTAGATTTATCATCCATTTGCAAAGATATATCAGTTAGTATCAATTTTTCAAGCTGAAGCCTCTTATAGAGAGAGAAAGGCATAACACTAACTCCAGCTCCCAAATCACACAAAGCAGTTCTAACATAACTATTCTTAATAGAGCAAGGGATAGTTGGAATCCCTAGGTCTCCAAGTTTCTTAGGAACCTTACCATTGAAAGAATAATTAGCAAGCAAAGTAGAGATTTCTTTATTAGGGATCTTCCTTTTATTCGAGACAATGTCCTTGATATACTTTGAGTAAGGAGGTAATTTAATAGCATCAGGCCAAGGAATTTGCAAGAATAAAGGCTTCATCCACTCACAAAACTTACTATAGTGTTCATCTTCCTTTGACTTGTGTTTCTTATCGGGGAAAGGCATAGGTTTCTGGACCCAAGGTTCTCTTTCACTACCATGTTTCTTAGCAATAAAATCTTCTTTAGTGTATTTAGTAGTCTTAGTGTGATTTTCAGGTTCTTCTTCAACTTTTTCTTCATTAGGAACTTCATTTTCTTCATTACCACTTTCAGTTTCAGCATCAGAGATAGATATACTATTAGGATCTATAGCAGGTTCAGAGGGTTCTACAACAGTTTTATGTTTCTTTTTCCTTTTCTTACGAGTAGAACCACTATTTTTAGCTTGTTAAGAATCTTGGTCCATTCTTTTGGGATGCCCCTCAGGATATAGAGGATCCTGGGTAGCATCTCCACTTCTAGTTCTAATTTCATAAGCATGTTTTTCTTTAGCAGCATTAACTAGCAAGTCGTTTTGCACTTTAACAAGTTGATCTATTTGAGTTTGAACCATTTGAAAGTGTTTAACAATCATTTTAACATCATTACAGGTTCTTTCCATAATATCTTTCAACTCAACAATAGCTATAGTGTTTTCCATTAGATGATTTTGCACCCTTTTATTAAAGTTATCTTGCTTAACAATAAAGATATCAAATTCTTCTAAGCATTGATCAGGAGGTTTAGCGTAAGGGATATCACCTTCATCAAAGTGTTGGAGAGAGTGTACCTCAATAGTGGGGGAGTAGGGAATAGGCTTACATAATTCTTCTATAGGAGGTAAATTCTTGACATCTGCAGTTTTGATTCCCTTCTCCTTAAGACATTTCTTAGCTTCCTTCATCACTTCATTATTTAATTCAATAACTCCCCTCTTCTTTGATGTTGGAATAGGCGCCGGAATAGATGGTTCAGGTACAATTACTTCAGGTGTAACTTGTTTAGGAGGAGTCCAATCTTCATAATTCTTGCTTATTTTATCCATTAATTCCTCAGCTTCCTTAGGAGTCCTATTCCTAAAAACACAATCAGCACAACTATCTAGGTATGTCCTAGACTCTTCGGTTAGTCCATTATAAAATATATCAAGAAGCTCATTCTTAGGTAATGGACTTCTCGCCTGTGAATGAATCAAAGCACAAAACCTTGCCCAAGATTCGGGCAATACCTCTTTTTCTCCCTGTTTCAAATCAAAAAGTTCCTGCAAAATAGCATGTCTAGCACTGGGAGGAAAATATTTCTGCAGAAAAGTACTAATCAAGCACTCGGGGCTATCAATAGATCCAGGAGGTAAATTACTAAACCAAGTTTTAGCTTCTCCTTTCAATGAAAAGGGAAAAATCTTAGCAACAAAATAAGTACGCATCTTAATATCATCAGAAAAAAAGCCACTCATAGTAGAAAGTTCATTCATATGTGCTACCGCACTTTCATTCTTAGTCCCACAAAAAGGTTTTTCTCGACAATAGCTATGTAAGATAGATCAAGAGAGAAATCATAATCTTCGTCTATAATGTTTATGGGAGAAGCAGCAAACTTAGGATCAAGAGATAATTTGGGTCTAATAGTACGCCTCTCAAGGAGACTCTTAGCAGCGCTCCTATCATGGGTGTTCTTACATTCTTCAATAAACTCATCGGTCATCTCAACATAATCTTCTTCAGTATCATAACTCTCACTAGACTCAAGTGAGCTAACAGGTGTGGTAGTGTCTTCATTAGGAGTTTCGGTATTTCCAGCTATAGTTCTAGCAATCGTAGCATCTAGGAAAGGACCTAATGAACCACTCTTATCAACCACAGTAGAAGCAGCATCATAAGTATCAGAAGTTTCAGATTCAGCAGTAGTAGCAGTGTGGGTAGCATGTGTATGTGGTGGTGTAAGGAACTTACTCAAAACAGATGGTGAATCAAGAGCAGCAGAGGTGTTTAGAACCGTACCTCTTCTTGTAGTGGATGGTAAAATAGGAACCTTGCCATCACGAGACTTACCCATGATGGATGGATAGCAGCAAACAATAGAGAATCCAAGTGAACTTGATAAATGAAGCTATGCTCCCCGGCAACGGCGCCCGAAAATAGTCTTGATGACCCACAAGTATAGGGGGTGTATCACAGTATTTTCGAGGGAAGTGAAACCCAATTTATTGATTTGACACAAGGGGAGCCAAAGAATATTTATCAGCCATAACAACTGAGTTGTCAATTCAGCTGCACCTGGAAACAATCTTGCTCATAGCAGTTTATAAGCAGCAATAGTTTGGTAGTAGGAATAGCAAAGTAACAGTAGTAGTAAAGCAAAGACAGTAGTAACAAAAGCAGTAAACAGTGGGGTTCGAGTGCGGTAGGCATAGGGATGGATGGACGGGCGTTGCATGGACAAGACAATTCACATAGTAATCAGAACATAGGGAAATTGCAGATAAATAAGATAAAGCACCCAAGTACTAGACAATCCTAGGCATGTGTTCCATATATAGTCATATGTGCTCGCAATGAGAACTTGCACAACATCTTTTGTCCTGCCAGCCCGTTTGGAGCGGGGCCTCTAGGGAACTACTGGCAATTAAGGTGCTCCTTTTAATAGAGCACCGGAGCAAAGCATTAACACTCCGTGAACACATGTGATCCTGACATCAAAGCCTTTCCCTTCCAGTTATCCTGATTTCTTTCACTTCGGGGCCATAGGTTCCAAACAACAACGTTTGTATACGACTTGTAGATAAGACCAGAAACAATACTATCATAATGAATCAATAACAAGTTTAGATCTGAAATCATGGCACTCGGTCCCTAGTGACAAGCATTAAGCACAACAAGTCGCAGCAAAGTCATAAAGCACTAATAAAAGATACTAGGCACCATGCCCTAACAATCTGATGCCATTACGTGAACGATCTCATCCAATCCCTACCATCCCCATAGCCTACAACGGGGGATTACTCACTGATAGATGGGGGAAACATGGATGGTCGATGGAGAAGCGATGGTGATGATGATGGCGATAATCTCCACCAATTCCCCGTCCCGGCAGGGTGCCATAACGGAGTTTCTGGTGCTGTTTCGTGGAATCTGGTGGTGGCGGCGAAGCGGAACTCCTTCTGGAAAAACGACGACCCCCCCTATGTTTTTAGGTCAGAAGGCCCCTTATAGGCGAAGAGAGAGGCCGAGGGGGTGCCTGGGGGGCACACACCACCCCCTGGCGCGGCCTGGCCTGGCCTGCGCCACCAGGTGGTGTGGCCACCCCAGGGATCTTCTCCTTCTCGTATTCTGGCTCCTGGAGTCTTCGGGTGAAATTGGATTTTTGGCATATTTTCCGGGATTTTTCCTGATGGTTGGTTTTCTGCACAAAAAGTGGACCCCAAAGCAATTCTGCTGAAAACAATGTCAGTCCGCATTAGTTGCATCCAAATCACACAAGTTTAGAGGAGAAACAATAGCAAAAGTGTTCGGGAAAGTAGATACGTTTTGGACATATCGGGGGGGGGGGGGGGGGGGGGGGGGGTGGTTACTCGGGGGGTGCATCTGCGGAGTCTTGGATAGCATTCGGGGTCTCCAACTACTTTTGATCCTATGGGGTCTGCGGGATATTCATCTCGTCTTCGGTGAAGGCGAGAGTAGTGCCTTCCCATGGTGCAGGGTTGGAAATTGACTCTATCGGTGCGGGGGACTGGACGATAGGGTGGTACTCATTGACGAAGGCGAGTTCGTTGTCAGTCCCGGGGTTCTCGTCTTCAGGGGTTGGGGGTACTTCAGTGATCAGCTTTCTTGCCAAGCGGGCATTGGTGACCTGAAGACTCCTTTCGCACTTACGGAGTAGGTTGATATCCATTTTTAGAAGAAGATTCTCGCGTCTGGCCTTGGCATGATCTTCCTGGGAACGTTGGAGTAGGTATTCCATATTCTCCAGCTGATTCCCGATCCAGCAGGTGAGGAAAGACTTAGTGGGGAGTTTGTCTTCATCTCTCTTTCAAAACAAGTGGTAGGGAGTATCTTTCAGCTCATCTTCGTGGATCTTGCAGAGGCGCGCCATGATCTCATGTATGGCTCGCACCACGCCATCTACCCAGTTGCTGTCGAGGAAGGTGAAGATTGTGGGCGGTGTGTCTTCATCGGGGGAAGAAATAACAGCCTTGAGGACCCATTGCATCACATTGGTGTTACTGCCAGGAAGTTCTGTTCCTTCAATGGTTGGTGGGGTATCTTGACTATCTTCAGTAGGTTGTGAAGCTGCTCTTCAAAGGGCCACAAACTTTCTCTAACGATGATGCGCTCTGAGCGGAAAGAGGCCATCTACAGCTGATTGGTGAGATGGGTTTAGGTTAGTGACGGTGTATAGGATTTTAAGCTTATGAAATCTTATTAATGCAAGTAGTTTTTTTTGAAATAGAGGAGGAGAAGACATAAGAACTTTTGCAAATAGTCATCTTTTCTCCCTTGCCTTTTTGGAAAATAGGTTTGTCGTTTCCTGTCTAACGTCCATGCTAACTAAGGTCTCCTATAGTCAGGATGGCTCTGATACCAAGTTTGTGGGCTCCCCGGATTATTCATCCGAGAAAATCCCTGTGATGCATATGTCCACATTCCCATGATCAGTGAGCCGTGGAACATAACCGACAGGTACGATTACAAAATCCGAAACATAGCGAAAATACAAGACTTACATAAGTGCCATGATGGCTACAGCATCATTAGCAGCGGAACATCGCCAAGCACAGAGCCCAATCGTGCCTCAACCTACAGGCAGCTGACTAGGAAGACGGCCTAGCTTGCTGGACGTCCTTAATCCCTTGAAAGTCTTGCCAAGTAAATAGCTAGGGACACAGCCGTGAGTACTTTGAATGTACTCGCAAACCACCAAGATAAGTGAACAAGGAAATGCAATTTTGGCTGTGGCGAGATAGCTCTATCTGGGGTTGCCTTTGAAAAGCCTAAACTAACTTTGAAGTTATGGCATCTCCATATCTTTGTTAAAAAAAGAGTTTTTAAAACATGCTTCTGTTTTGTAAATCCAGACATCTCGATGTCTTTGTTGAAAAAGAGTTTTGAAAACAGTTTTGTGGTTGAAAACCCTTTTTGAACATTTTAGACCCCTCGGGTCAAAACAAAGTCCTCGAACTCGGGTTCCCCCGGAAGCTTCGTCCTTAAAGTACTTGTTTCCCAAACAAGCACAGTTTGGGTACTCCTAGCCAACACCTTTACAACCTTCCTTGACCGTGGACACGGCTATTCGAATAGGTTATACTCTACAGACTTTGCACACTTTACCCACAAGAATCAATACATCTGCATGGATACAACCACGGCCCACTACCACTGTAGATGGGGGTCCGGATAATCAAACCTAACCTTTCGCTTTTCTACACTAGCAAAGGCATGCTTTTCCTCTTGGTTTTATCTCCCCGGCCACGCGTATCTGGCTCCCAGCCATAGTCTTTCCTTCCGTACACGCGCATACCCAAGCCGCAACTTGGCGTATACCTTTAATTTGGTGACTCCTCTTCCTTCCGTACTACCTAAGTCATACCGTCCGCGGGAGACCCAATTGTTGCACCAGACTCCTGTTAGTTCAGGCTCATTCTTGCCGAAGCAAGTGACAGACGTCAGATCCTTGATCTGGGGGCGCCGGCCCGGAATTCCCGGGATTCCTCCCCTATAAGCATGGTAGAAGTTGCCTCGTCTAATACGGACAAACTACGAGTTAAGCCCCAGCAACCTAGGGTAATGTGGTTGCGCGGATAAGAATTGTTCTAGTAAAGGCGTAGAACATCCCATCACATTTCCACTTCTTCTCATCACCATTTCTTTTGTTAAAACTTCCACTGGGAACGATGCCTCTTCCCAGGGTTTTACCAAAGCCGTTTTGAAACATTTGAAGTGGTGAAAAATCCCAAAACAGTTTATTTTCAAAACCGGGGTTTCCAGGGAGGTAGGATGCTAACCATCGTACTCTCGGTCTAAAGGGGATAAATGATGGGTTCATCGGGGTGGTGCCTCAAGGACACAAAGTAGTAACTTGGAGGAGCCAAGTTACTATCGCAGTATTTATAAAACAAGACATGCAGGTAAATAATGCAATTTATAAAGAGGATCCAAAAGAAGGTAAAAGAGAGTAGGACATATATCAGAGTTCGGTGATGGTGGCTTGCCTGTGATCAGCAAAAGTCCCTGGACATCTTCATATGACCAAGAATACCTAGTAAAAGAATAATAAGAAAGCCCTTCCTTCTTGTCGTCTGGCACTCACACTATCGTCGTCATCGGGTACACATGCAAGCAAACAATCCACAATCAACACAAGGCACACAAGTATCAAACCATAAAGCAAACAAACATGGGAATTACTACTATACTTGGGAGGTTTTGGAGAGGTGAGATTGAAAGGGTGGAAATTACAAGATTGCCACTATAGTGGTTTCCATTTGGAAGATAGTTGTTAAGGCTAGATATGATGAGATTGGATTAGGGTTCTATGGTCAGTGGGATATCAATGTGCAAAAGTGATATCCTGAGATAGGTTTTGTCAAGACAAAACCAACACAAGTGGTTTCACCTGATTATCAATTTTCTAGAATTAGATATGCTTTTTTATAGTGGATTAAACTCTAGTTTGAGGAAATAATTCACCAGAAAAGTTCTGGAGCTCCAAAAATTATTTGCTTGTATGGTTAGGGTAGCACATAATGTACTGAACCATCTAGAGTTGGAATCAAGTCAAAGGAATTACTAGGAAATTCCCAAAGACATTTCTGTATAGTTCTTATCTTTTTCACCAGATTAATTCTACAGGAGATATTGAAATGGTTCTAAGGGCATGTGCTGGGTATTTATAATACCTTTCTGTAGGAATTGGGTTCACCCTTTTTGGAGTTGCCAAACTCCTGGAGTGGTTTATTTAGTGAAAATACCCCTTACAGAAGTATTCAAATCACTAAAATTCAACCAGAGCTTAATAAATTCTGAGCTACTCGGGTTAGACAGATACTGATCCTAGGAGGTACAGGGAAAATGACTCAGGTCAATACCACATTTGGTTAGACCTGGGGAATTTATCTAAGACAGAAAGTTGCTAGTTTTTTTATTTTTGCTAAATGCCACATAATGTTCACCTTGGCTTAAGACTTGTGCTGGATGATAGGTTTTCCAATACCTTCCAGTGGGTCTTTGGTTCATCCCAAATGGAGATGTGAAACTCTCTGTGGAAATTAAATTAGGGTTCCAGATACATTTTAGTAGAATAATTACCAGTAATTAGAGAAAATTATTTTGGACATGGGTTGCCTCTGCATGCTTGCGAAAACATAAGAGATCCACCAGAAAATTAGATCTAGGCATTTGGACTTGATTTACCATTTTAGATGGATTTATTTTAACTAGTACAGAATTGGATCTGTAATCTAAAAAGAAAAGAAAGAGGGGGATCCATGTACTGGGCTGGGGATCTGGGGCTACTGGGCTGCAGGGGAGGATTCGGCCCATGGCGGGGCAGCGCGACGCGCGGGAGATGGCACTCGAACCTGACGAGCGGGGCCTGCTGTCAGCGAGCGAGAGGCGCCGAAGCGATACCGAGCGATGGTGACCGTCGGATCAAGTCGCGATGGACGGCTCGGGGACGTCGTCTACACGAAACAGAACGGCCGGCGATGGAAACCTAGGGCGGCGCCGGCGAAGGCAGGGTGCTCACCAGAGGGCTCGAGGAAGGTCGGGGATGTGTAGGGCGACACGGTCGACGACGGCGAGTAGATCGGTGGGCGGCACGATGACGGAGGCCCACGGGAAGCAGCTCGCACGACGGCGACCGAGGATGATCTCGTCGGTGCTCAACAACAATGGCGGAGGAGAGGGTCCTGGGCAAAAAGGAGAGCACCGTTAGGTAGAGGAGAGCTAGGGGAACTCGTGGGCTGACATGCAGAAGAAATGGAGTGGAGGGGAGATAGCCTTGCTCGATTTTGTGAGGAGGCCTCTCCTCTCCTCTTCTTCTTCCTTTGGATAGAATAGATCAGGGGAGAGGGTGTGGGGCTCGGGGGAGGTAAGTGGGAGTGAGAGGAAGGAAATGAGGGCAGGGAGAGCTGGGGGAAGGGCTGCTGGCCTTTATACCAAGGAGGGGCGGGCTAGGTGAGGTGGAATACCAAATTGGACATGGTGGGGAGGGAGTGTTGGCCAAGGATTGGTCTAGATCGAGGTGGAGAGGGGTAGGATGGTAACCAGAGGGAGAGGTGGTGGCATCAATGGTAATTAAGTTAGGTTGATCCATGTAAGAATAGGGGGTTATCTCTCCTTCTTTCTAATAGGGTAACGGCAAAAATGGTTAAATGGGTGGGGTGGAGCTACAATGCTGGTCAACCAGTGGTGTGTCCTGGTGCTGAGGATGAGCTTTGATCAAGCTTGGATGAAAATTGGAAGTGCTTAGAGTGGTGATTTGCTTAATTGACAAATATTTATCTAGTTGATGGTTGTGAAGGAAGTCCACAAACTTGCATTGGACCAGAGGACAAAATGGTACTGGTAGGTAGATAAGGTCGAGGTAGACATTTAAGATTTATTTGAGGATTTTAGGTGGGGTTGTAGTCCACTTAAATCCATTTACTCAAAAAGGGCAGAAGTGGTTTCTAGGAGATCATTTGGTAACTTTGTAATGGACAAGGTTGGATTTTGATGTGAAAGGGTCCCAAATGTGAATACACACTTAGGGGAATTTTCCCAAGATTTATTGGGGATTAAAAGTATGTAAAACAATTATTATTCCAATTCAGCCATTTTAGAAAATGGACAAAAAGAAATAATAAAGCTTCTCAATATTATTTATTTTTGAGCTGGAAAGATAGAATTTGATTTGTGGGGCTCACAGGAGTCAAGATTGGAGGAAGTGGTTTGGCAAAAACCAAACTTTCCTTTAGGGAGGGAGTTTTGGAGATTTTGACTATTTAAGGAATTAAATAGTTTTGGGGCCATAATAATTATGGATAACTATTGATAAACCTTGGGGATCAATATATATGAGATAAAAAAGGTGTAGCAAGAATTTGAAACCTTGAGGAATGGAATTCCAACTTGAATAAGATGGAAAACAATGAGTTGAGGATCTAGGGTGGTGTTACTTTTGTACCACCAAAACAAGCTCGCATCTTGGAGCTCAGAGCTCACCTTGGTGCAAGGGATAGATGGATAGGAACACCAGGTCATATATATGACCATGGCAGGAGGAGTTTGAATTAATAGCATTTGGAGTGATCTAGAATTGATGGCAAACTTTGTTGAAATTAAGGCTGCCATGAAGAAAGTGTCATGAAGCCTTCTAAACCAGGTGGGTTTAACAAGCTCAATGGTCCACTTGGAGCAAGTGAGGTAGGTTTTGATAGACATCAATGAGTAGAACACAACCATGCAGAGAGTTGGTCCATAGGAGGTTGTATGAGGGTGTGAGCTTCTAGCAAAGTAGGCACGATGATTAGTTTTGCAGGAAAAGTTATTTTCTTGTTTGCAAAACCATCATGGACAAGTGGGTTGGAGGAGGATTTAACCAGGGGCAAATGTTGTACTTGGTAGGCCTTGGGATGGTTAACAATATGGTTCAAGTGCATTTCCAAACATGCACATGGTTTGAGAAAAAGAGGCATTCAAAAAGGTGATGCTGAAAATATTTCCAGACTTGGCCAAATTTAGCAGTTTGGAGGATTTTGACCAGAGTATGAGAGGGAATGTTCTTGGAGGGGTTGCAAGGTATCAGAGCTTTACCCAGTGGGTGATATTGGAGTGTAGAGTGGGTAGAAGAGAACCTTGCTTGATGTTGGTCGTTAAGGACATGGAAACATCAAGAATGGAGATCCTCAGAATGGATCTGGTTGAGGGTTTTAGATGATCACCTAGTGGCTAGGGATCACAACAAGGTTTGCTTTCTTGCTTAGGGATGGATGAGTTGGAAACATCTTGATCCTAGATATGAGCTCCTAGAGTGTCTCATACTACTTCCTAAGCAAAAAAGTCAATCAGTAGATCACAGCAACTCATCAGACAATAGATCAAGGCAACTCATCAGACAGCAGATCAAGGCAACTCATCTTATACACTAATGAACTACTACTAGGGGTCACCATCAAGGTTATCTTGGAGGTAAGGTTGGGGCATTTTGAAGAGGTTGAGTTTTGAATAAGATGAGGGTTCTTGGTATATCTACCAAGAGTAGAATTCAAATGCTTTGAACAAGGGTTTTAGGAAAACTAGAGGTAAGATTAGTTGAGTGTTCTATCTTGAAAACATAAGGAGATTGTATTATATATCTCTCCATAGTTTTTTCAATGGAAGCTACCAAAAATAGTTTTGGTTTCGTAGGCATCTTGGCTCCTGTTTTGAAATGCCAGAGCGTTTGAGAATATGTAAAGTAAGCCAAGATAGTTTTTGGTAAATAGCTTTTGCCAACTGAGGTTGAGGTACGGAGTATCCTAAGATACACTTCATAAGCACAAGTGCAAACAAGCAACAAGCAAGCACTGCACTAAAGCACACAAAAAAGTTTGTGTTCCCCGTGATTTTTACATTCTGGACAACAATTCAGGATTGCTGAAATTGGGATGTTACAAGCTCTCCATAGATTGATTCCAAACTTTGAATAAAATAAGGGTGCCAAGGCAGATTATCAAATAGCCTTCAAAACCATGTGGGTTTTTGAGGCAGAAGGATCCATTTGGAACAATTTAAGTAGGTATTGCTAGACCTTTATGAGTACAACATAACCATGCAAATAGTTGGTCGAAAGAAGGTAGGAGGAAGGTGTGAGCTTCTAACCAAGTAGGCTAGTTGATAAGATTTGCAGGAAAAGTTAATTTCTTGCCTACAAAACCATCACGAAAAATGGGTTAAGAGGTGATCTAGCCAAGGGCAAGAGTGGGCCTTGGTTGTCCTTAGGATGGTTTAAAATATGGTTCAAGTGTATTACCAAAAATGCACAAGGGTTGAAAAAGAGAGGCATTCAAAGAAGTGATGTTGGAATAGTTTCTAGACTTAGTCAAATTTAGCAGATTTAGGGTTTTTGACTAGGATGTGAGTGGGGATGTTTTTGATGGGTTTATAGGTATCAAGGCATCATCAAGTGGATGATGTTGAAGTGTAGATTGAGTAGAATAGATCCATGCTTCATATTGGTCTTGAGTGACTTGGAAACTTCTAGAATGGATCACTTCAGAATTGATCGGGTTAAAGGTTTTAGATGATCACCTAGTGGCTACAGATCAGATCCAGCTTGTATTTTTGCTTAGGGTTTGGTGATCTTAAGGTATCTTGATACAAGAGGATGAGCTCCTTGAGTATCTCACTTTAGTTCCTAAGCAAACAAGTCAAGCAGAAGATCAAGGCAACTCATCTTACAAACAAAACAAATCTACTATCAGGGTTATCATCAATCCTAGCTTGGGAAAAGGATGGGTATTTTGTAAAGGTTGTATTTTGAAGTAGATCAGATTCCCTTGTTATTTCTACCGAGAGTAGAATTCGAGAACTTTATAAAAAGGGTTTTTGAGAAACCTAGAGGTAAGAGTAGTTGAAAGCTCTGTATTGAAAACATAAGGACATTATATCATATAAATCTCCATAATTTTGTCAATAGAAGCTACTAAAATAGCTAGGTTTCGGAGGAACCTTGGCTCAGGTTTTTGAAATGCTAGAACATTTGAGAATATGTAAAATGAGCCAAGACAGTTTTGTAAACTAGATTTTGCCAATTGATGGGAGGTAAGGAGTGTGTCATATGTTATACATTCAGATGCATAAGTATAGACTAAACAACAAGCAAACACTGCAACACTTAACAAGAAAAAGTTTTTGTTCCCCCTGGTTTTTGCACTCTGGACAACTAATAAGGGTTGCTGAAATTGGGATGTTACAGAACACGCATGCAATGTCTCTAGTTGTAGTTTATGAAAAGAACACATATGAGATGACACTGGTGGATCCAAGTGGTTTAGGAAAAGAACACATATGCAATGACTCTAGTGGTGGTTTAGGAAAGGAAGACACATGCAATGACTCTAGATGTGGTTTTGGAAAGCAACCCACATGTACTGATTCTAGTGGATCCATGTGTTTTAGGAAAAGAACACACATGCAATGACTCTAGTGGTGGTTTAGGAAAAGAACACACAAGCAATGATTCTGGTCGATCCATGTGGTTTAGGAAAATAACACACGTGCAATGACTCTAGTGGTGGTTTTGGAAAAGAATGTAACACCCTCGAATCGGCCCTATGCAAGTTTTAGCGCTTACCGCCAAACCCGCATAGAAACAATTCAAGGACGCCCACCAGGCACTTTCGTGCGGGTGGAAAACGAAGTAATATCATTACATAACAATCCTCGATGGGACCCACAAAACAAATATATATACAACAGTGACTCAACGAGTCAAGAATACAGATATACAATACAAAGATGCAAATTGGGCTAAGAGCCCTGTAGAATAACTAATGGCGTCCATAACCCTGCCCAGGCCAAGCCGGAAGGGTAACCCTGCTAACGACGTCAATCTCAAACCTGCTAAAACAAAAGGGGTGCCGACAAAGGGCAAAGGAAAAAGAGGAGCGTCAGTAGTGAGGCCAGTACATGGCGAGGCTAGAATTCGGCGGTCCTCATCTACACAGGTATGGTGGACTGAAGCGGCAGCGCAGCGACACTAAACAACCTATAGAGACTCTGTAATACTAGCGACTACCAGAGAGAGATAAGAGAGACCTATTCGGCTCCAACCTGATAATAACACTAAACATACCCATCCTGGTATTCCCCCTCGAGACCAAACGAGGAAGTTAAGCCAAGGAAACTCACAAGGTTGGCAGTTTTATTTAATCTTTCCATGGCAGTTATCCAACTCACTAGTCATCTCAGATACAAGTCAAATTATAACAGAAAACTTTAGTTATAGTTGTCTATGATCGAGAAACTATGCTCCAAGTCGTCCATAACCGCAGACACGACTTTTCGAAAAGATTTAACCCTGCAGGGGTGCACCAAAGTATCCACACGCACTTCGACCCTTTTTGCCAAATCAATTAACATACACCCATCGGTATGTCGGAGGGGCCTAAGTCATGACGTTTCCCAGACCCAAAGCAAGTACATGGGGGGCCACCCACTAAGCTACCCACAACAAAGTCAGCCGGCTCCGAGGCAGACCCAGGGTTTGCGACGACGGCGGTAAATGACTCGGAACCAGAAAAGTGTGACTGGGCTTGTCGATACCGCGAAAACGTGGCGCGATCCAAAACAATACAGGTGCTCCACGCACAAATTAAATAAAGCAGTAACATGGCATAAGTACAAAATAGTAATAAAGCCCCAAACTACTTGTGGCCCCCCGGTACAGTACTTTGAAATCAGGTAGTAAGCCAATGGGGTGCCCACACACCCCACCTGTGGTTAGCGCGCTCGATCTTGGAACAGGTGTCAAGAACTCGGGTCCTAGGCGACACTAGTGAGCGGCTAAGAACCAAATAATTACTATTACCCACCGGTGCCTCTGCATTATTTCTACCATCAACATTAATTAATAAACTGTAATTAGAAACATGATCAGCTCCACCATTAAACATCTTCCAACCTCCCAACAACTTTGGAACATAGACAACGCGAAGCAAAGCCTGGGCAAGCAACTACGACTCGCAGGGCCAACTGTCTAACAAGCAATAGGTAATAGGAGGTGTCCCAGGCAATATAACGGCTGTAGGAATATAACTTGTACGGAACACTAAAGCATCGCGACACGGATAGCAATAGATCAATAGGAGGAAATAAAGACTATAAATGCAAAATAGGTAGAAGGGGAAGGGATGCTCGCCTGGGAAACAGAGCCGAAGGTACATAGCTAGAGAACTTGTCGATTCTCGCATCAACTCATCGGCCTAATCCGCGAAGAAGCAAACACTAAAACAAACACCGGATGCATTATTTAATACTACGGCAGAAGAATCGGCGTGTTTATGATATGATGCATGACATGGCACAAATGCGATGCAATTAGGCAATATTAAGCGGAATCGGGGTCCCGACAATTAATGAGACGGTTCAAGTTGTTTAGATACCCCGCAAATTAAATGTTGTATTAACAAGGCAAATCCTGGCATCGGTCCGCTACACAAATTTAAATGGAGCCAATATAAGACTAGAATAGCCCGCATATGTACTCCATATTTAATTTAGGTGAAACGATGAAATAGCCCCGAACACCCACAAAACATTTATGCAAGCATGTACAATTTAATATGCAACAATTTTATATATATGGCAATTTATAAAATAGGGCTAGGAAAGGGTCACACACGTTTGGGTCGAAGAGTGGTGAAGAGACAGTCTTTGAGATGTAGTGAAGATAGCCAAAGAAATACTTGAGATAGAGGATGCCGGAAGCTGATCTTGTGAGAGAGGTGACGCCATCCAACCAACTGTCGGAGAACATCTTGTCGAAGGGGAGCCCGGTAGAGTGGTGACAGAACGGAGGTCAATAGGCAGAAGTAGGCGTGGCCCATGCTCTCACGGGCATATGATCGAGCACATAGCGAATAGACTCTGTCCCAAAAGCACATCAAGCTAAGCAAGACGGTCACAAAGTGGCACAACAGAATACGCGCAGTGTACGCAGAAGAAGGATAATACGGTACATGTGGACATTCACGAAGGATGAGCTGCAGCAGGCTTCCGTGGAGAAAGGCGGACAAGCGCGCTCAATTCAGTGTGCAGCATTGCACTGCGGTCGGGAGGACATGGCGCCGGATTGGATGTTGTGGCAGCGAGGTGGGTGCCTACTGGGTGGAGCGAAGGGGCACATCGGGGTCCGGTGCAATCAGCGCGCTAACTTGCGGCTGCTGCCAAAAGCAGGGCTAGCTGAAGCTGCTCCGGCATGAGGGCGCGGGAACAGGGGAGTCCGGCGGCGGTGATTTGGTGTGCAGAGCAGCCGGCTCCATGTGACGGTGAAGGGCCAAGCTGGTAGGTGCATGCGACGGCAGGGGAAAAATCCATAGGAGCAAGGCGGACATCTGGTCGGCTCTTGGTCGTGCGGCCAAGCATGGGGATCTACTGCTGCTGCGCATGAGAATGGCCTAATGCGATTGGACAGGGAGTGGAGCATGACAAGCTCACAAAAACCAAGGAGGAGACAAGACGTGGCAAAGCAAAAATTCAAAGCCGATCGAATCTGGTTGCTCCTAGCACCATGGATGAATGGCGGTGAGGGCCTAGGCAGAGGTAGCACGACTGATTATCTTGGCCACCTTTATGGAATCAAAGCCCCAGGCCAGCTCGATAGTTCGAGCACAGGGATTGGAGCAGGCGAATCGAACGTGGAAACAAGGCAGCTTCCCGGCACTTGAGAGAAAATAGAGTGGGGAATTTTTCAGATCCAGATTTGGAGGCTAGGATTTGGGCAGGAGCAAGAAGTGGATCGGGATATTTATATAGTCTAAAGTAGACTAGATGAGGCTAGTTTTGGGCCAAAACATTAGACGGGCTTTTGCCTATTTTTATTATTAGTAAAATAAGAAAAACTCTTTTGTAGTCTTATAACGACCGGGAATATTATTTTGTTTAATTTTAAATTTAGCAACAAAAAAAGGATGGCTTTATGTATATGAAATCGTACGAATAATTTGGTAAACGAAGTACGGTGTTCAATAAAAATACATTTTATGCTCAGAAAAATGCAAGAAAAATATGCATGATCTAATGATGATGCACAAAATAAAAACAACAGGCGATTTCCTAGTAGTCGTTTTAGCGGGGAGCCACAAAGAACACACATACAATGACACTGGTGGATCCATGTGCTTTAGGAAAAGAACATACATGCAATGACTTCGGTGGTTTAGGAAAGGAAGACACATGGAATGACTCTGGATATGGTTTCGGAAAAGAACACACATGCAATAACATTGGTGGATCCATGTGGTTTAGGAAAGGAACACACATGCAATGACACTCGTGGATCCATGTGGTTTTGGAAAGGAACACACATGCAATAACTCTGGTGGATCAATGTGGTTTAGTAAAAAAGAACACACATGCAATGACTCTGGTGGATCCATGAGGTTTAGGAAAAGAACACACATATAATGACTCTAGTGGTTCTTTAGGAAAAAAACACATATGGAATGACACTGGTGGATCCATATGGTTTAGGAAAATAACACACATGCAATGACACTGGTGGATCCATGTGATTTAGGAAAGGCATACACATGCAATGACACTGGTGGATCCATGTGGCTTTGGAAAGTAACACACATGAAATGACACTGGTTGATCCATGTTGTTTAGAAAAATAACACACATGCAATGACTCTAGTGGTGGTTTAGGAAAAGAACACACATGCAAGGACTCTAGATGTGGTTTAGGAAAGGAACACACATGCAATGACTCTGGTGGATCCATGTTGTTAAGGAAAACAGCACACATGCAATTACACTGGTGGATCCATGTGGTTTAGGAAAGGAACACACGTGTAATGACTCTAGTGGTCGTTTAGGAAAAGAAGACACATGCAATGACTCTGGCGGTGGTTTAGGAAAAAGAACACACATGAAATGACTCTAGTGGAGCAATGTGTTTTATGAAATGAACCCACACATGGAATGACTCTAGTGGTGGTTTAGGAAAAGAACACACATGCAATGACTCTGCTGGTGGTTTATGAAAGGAAGACACATGCATTGACTTTGGATATGTTTTAGGAAAGGAACACACATGCAATGACACTAGTTGATCCATGTGGTTTAGGAAAGGAACACACATGGAATGACTCTAGTGGTTGTTTAGGAATAGAAGACACATGCAATGACTCTGGATGTGGTTTAGGAAAGGAACACACATGCAATGACTCTGGTGGATCCATGTGGTTTAGGGAAAGAACACAAATGCAATGACACTGGTGGATCCATGTAGTTTAGAAAAAGAAGACACATGCAATGAAACTGGTGGATCCATGTGGTTTAGGAAAGCAACACACATGCAATGACTCTAGTGGATCTATGTGGTTTAGGAAAAGAACACACATGTAATGACACTAGTGGATCAATGTGGTTTAGGAAAGGAACACATATGCAATGACTCTGGTGGATCCATCTGGATTAGGAAAGGAACACACATGCAATGACTCTGGTGGGTCCATGTTGTTTAGGGAATGAACACACATGCAAAGACTCTGGTGGATCCATGTGGTTTAAGAAAAGAACACACATGCAATGACTTTGGTGATGGTTTAGGAAAGGAACACAGATGCTATGACTCTGGCGGATCCATGTGGTTTACGAAAGGAAGACACATGCAATGACTCTATATGAGGTTTAGGAAAAGCACACACAAGCAATGACACCGGTGGATCCATTTAGTTTAGGAAAGGAATACAAATGCAATGACACTAGTGGATCCATGTGGTTTTGGAAAGGAACACACATTCAATGACACTGGTGACTCCATGTGGTTTAGGAAAAGAACACACATGCAATGACTTTGGCGGTGGTTTAGGAAAAGAACACACATGAAATGACTCTCGTGGAGCCATGTGGTTTAGGAAAAGAACCCACGCATGTAATGAGTCTAGTGGTGGTTTAGGAAAAGAACACACATGCAATGACTTTAGTGGTGGTTTATGAAAGGAAGACACATGCAATGACTCTGGATATGGTTTAGGAAAGGAACACACATGCAATGACACTAGTTGATCCCTATGGTTTAGGAAAGGAACACACATGGAATGACTCTAGTGGTGGTTTAGGAAAAGAAGACACATGCAATGACTCTGGATGTGGTTTAGAAAAGGAACACACGTGCAATGACTCTGGTGGATCCATGTGTTTTAGGAAAATAACACACATGCAATGACACTGGTGGATCCTTGTGGTTTAGGAAAGGAACACACATGCAATGACACTGGTGGATCCATGTGGTTTAGGCAACACACATGCAATGACTCTAGTGGATCCATGTGGTTTAGGAAAAGAACACACATGCAATGACACTGGTGGATCCACGTGGTTTAGGAAAAGGAACACACATGTAATGAAACTGGTGGATCAATGTGGTTTAGGAAAGGAACACACATGCAATGACTTTGGTGGGTCCATCGGGTTTAGGAAAGGAACACACACGCAATGACTCTGGTGGATCCATCTGGTTTAGGAAAGGAACAAACATGCAATGACTCTGGTGGGTCCATGTTGTTTAGGAAAGGAACACACATGCAATGACTCTAGATGTTGTTTAGGAAAGGAACACACATGCGATGAATCTAGTGGATCCATGTGGTTTAGGAATAGAACGCACATGCAATGTCTCTGTGAGATGCATGTGGTTTAGGAATAGAACACATGCAATGTCTCTTGGAGATCCATGTGGTTTAGGAAAAGAAAACACATGCAATGACACTGATGGATCAATGTGGTTTAGGAAAAGAACACAGATGCAATGACACTGGTGGATCCATGTGGTTTAGGAAAAGAACACACATGCAATGACTCTAGTGGTCGTTTAGGAAAGGAAGACACATGCAATGACTCTATATGTGGTTTAGGAAAGGAACACATATGCAATGACTCTACTGGATCCATGTGGTTAAGGGAAATAACACACATGCAATGACTCTAGTGGTGGTTTAGGAAAAGAACACACATGCAATGACATTGGTGGATCCATGTGATTTAGGACAAGAACACACATGCAATGACTCTGGTGGTGGTTTAGGAAAGAAAGACACATGCAATGACTCTGGATGTGGTATAGGAAAAGAATACACATGCAATCGGCGGATCCATATGGTTTAGGAAAGGAACACACATCAATGACGCTGGTGGATCCATGTAGTTTTGGAAAGGAACGCACATGGAATAACTATGGTGGATCTATGTTGTTTAGGCAAAAAGAACACACATGCAATGACTCTGGTGGATCCATGTGGTTTAGGAAAAGAACACACATGCAATGACTCGTGTGTTGGTTTAGGAAAAGAACACACATGCAATGACACTTGTAGATCCATGTGGTTTATGAAAAGAACACACATGCAATGACTCTGGTGGTGGTTTAGGAAAGGAAGACACATGCAATGACTCTGGATGTGGTTTTGGAAAGGAACACAGATGCAATGACACTGGTGACTCCATGTGGTTTAGGAAAAGAACCCACATGCAATAACTCTGGCAGTGGTTTAGGAAAAGAACACACATGCAATGACTCTAGTGGTGGTTTATGAAAGGAAGACACATGCAATGACTCTGGATATGGTTTAGGAAAGGAACACACATGCAATGACAGGTGGTTGATCCCTGTGGTTTAGGAAAGGAACACACATGGAATGAATCTAGTGGTGGTTTAGGAAAACAACACACATGCAATGAAACTGGTGGATCCATGTGGTTTAGGCAACACACATGCAATGACTCTGGTGGATCCATGTGGTTTAGAAAAAGAACACACATGCAATGACACTGGTGGATCCATGTGGTTTAGGAAAAGGAACACACATGTAATGACACTTGTGGATGAATGTGGTTTTGGAAAGGAACACACACGCAATGACTTTGGTGGGTCCATTGGGTTTAGGAAAGGAACACACTTGCGATGACTCTAGTGGACCCATATGGTTGAGGAAAGGAAGAAACATACAATGACTCTGGTTGGTCCATGTTGTTTAGGAAAGTAACACACATGCAATGACTCTAGATGTGGTTTAGGAAAGGAACACACATGCGATGACTCTAGTGGATCCACGTGGTTTAGGAATAGAACACACATGCAATGTCTCTGTGAGATGCATGTGGTTTAGGAATAGAACACATGCAATGTCTCTGGGAGATCCACGTGGTTTAGGAAAAGAACCACATGCAATGACACTGGTGGATCCATGTGGTTTAGGAAAAGAACACAGATGCAATGGCACTGGTGGATCCATGTGGTTTAGGAAAAGAACACACATGCAATGACTCTAGTGGTCGTTTAGGAAAGGAAGACACATGCAATGACTCTATATGTGGTTTAGGAAAGGAACACATACGCAATGACTCTAGTGGATCCATGTGGTTAAGGAAAATAACACACATGCAATGACTCTAGTGGTGGTTTAGGAAAAGAACACACATGCAATGACATTGGTGGATCCATGTGATTTAGGACAAGAACACACATGCAATGACTCTGGTGGTGGTTTAGGAAAGGAAGACACATGCAATGACTCTGGATGTGGTATAGGAAAATAATACACATGCAATCACACTGGTGGATCCATGTGGTTTAGGAAAGGAACACACATCAATGACGCCGGTGGATCCACGTGGTTTTGGAAAGGAACGCACGTGCAATGACTATGGTGGATCTATGTTGTTTAGGAAAAAATAACACACATGCAATGACTCTGGTGGATCCATGTGGTGTAGGAAAAGAACACACATGCAATGACTTTTGTGTTGGTTTAGGAAAAGAACACACATGCAATGACACTTGTAGATCCATGTGGTTTACGAAAAGAACACACATGCAATGACTCTGGTGGTGGTTTAGGAAAGGAAAACACATGCAATGACTCTGGATGTGGTTTGGGAAAGGAACACACATGCAATGACACTGGTGACTCCATGTGGTTTAGGAAAAGAACCCACATGCAATAACTCTGGCAGTGGTTTAGGAAAAGAACACACATGCAATGACTCTAGTGGTGGTTTATGAAAGGAAGACACATACAATGACTCTAGATATGGTTTAGGAAAGGAACACACATCCAATGACACTGGTTGATACGTGTGATTTAGGAAAGGAACACACATGGAATGAATCTAGTGGTGGTTTCGGAAAAGAACACACATGTAATGACTCTGGATGTGGTTTAGGAAAGGAACACACATGCAATGACTTTGGTGGATCCATGTGTTTTAGGAAAATAACACACATGCAATGACACTGGTGGATCCATGTGCTTTAGGAAAGGAACACACATGCAATGACACTGGTGGATCCATGTGGTTTAGGCAAGGAACACACATGCAATGACTCTGGTGGATCCATGTGGTTTAGGAAAAGAACACACATGCAATGACACTGGTGGATCCATGTGGTTTAGGAAAAGGAACACACATGTAATGACACTGGTGGATCCATGTGGTTTAGGAAAGGAACACACATGCAATGACTTTGGTGGGTCCATGGGGTTTAGGAAAGGAACACAGATGCAATGACTCTGGTGGATCCATCTGGTTTAGGACAGGAACAAACATGCAATGACTCTGGTGGGTCCATGTTGTTTAGGAAAGGAACACACATGCAATGAATCTAGATGTGGTTTAGGAAAGGAACACACATGCAATGTCTCTAGTGGATCCATATGGTTTAGGAATATAACACACATGCAATGTCTCTAGGAGATGCATGTGGTTTAGGAATAGAACACATGCAATGTCTCTGGGAGATCCATGTGGTTTAGGAAAAGAAAACACATGCAATGACATTGGTGGATCCATGTGGTTTAGGAAAAGAACACACATGCAATGACACTGGTGGATCCATGTGGTTTAGGAAAAGAACACACATGCAATGACTCTGGTGGTCGTTTAGGAAAGGAAGACACATGCAATGACTCTAGATGTGGTTTAGGAAGGGAACATATATGCAATGACTCTAATGTATCCATGTGGTTAAGGAAAATAACACAAATGCAATGACTCTAGTGGTGGTTTAGGAAAAGAACACACATGCAATGACACTGGTGGATCCATGTGGTTTAGGACAAGAACACACATGCAATGACTCTGGTGCTGGTTTAGGAAAGGAACACACACGCAATGACTTTGGTGGCTCCATTGGGTTTAGGAAAGGAACACACTTGCAATGACTCTGGTGGATTCATCTGGTTTAGGAAAGGAAGAAACATACAATGACTCTAGATGTGGTTTAGGAATGGAACACACATGCGATGACTCTAGTGGATCCATGTGGTTTAGGAATAGAACACACATGCAATGTCTCTGTGAGATGCATATGGTTTAGGAATAGAACACATGCAATGACTCTGGTGGATCCATGTGGTTAAGGAAAAGAACACACGTGCAATCACACTGGTGGATCCACGTGGTTTAGGAAAAGGAAAACACATGTAATGACACTTGTGGATGAATGTGGTTTAGGAAAGGAACACACACGCAATGACTTTGGTGGGTCCATCGGCTTTAGGAAAGGAACGCACCTGCAATGACTCTGGTGGATCCATCTGGTTTAGGAAAGGAACAAACATACAATGACTCTGGTTGGTCCATGTTGTTTAGGAAAGGAACACACATGCAATGACTCTAGATGTGATTTAGGAAAGGAACACACATGCGATGACTCTAGTGGATCCATGTGATTTAGGAATAGAACACACATGCAATGTCTCTGTGAGATGCATGTGGTTTAGGAATAGAACACAAGCAATGTCTATGGGAGATCCATGTGGTTTAGGAAAAGAAAACACATGCAATGACACTGGTGGATCCATGTGGTTTAGGAAAAGAACACAGATGCAATGACACTGGTGGATCCATGTGGTTTAGGAAAAGAACACACATGCAATGACTCTAGTGGTCGTTTAAGAAAGGAAGACACATGCAATGACTCTATATTTTGTTTAGGAAAGGAACACATATGCAATTACTCTAGTGGATCCATGTGGTTAAGGAAAATAACACACATGCAATGACTCTAGTGGTGGTTTAGGAAAAGAACACACATGCAATGACATTGGTGGATCCATTTTGTTTAGGACAAGAACACACATGCAATGACTCTGGTGGTGGTTTAGGAAAGGAAGACACATGCAATGACTCTGGATGTGGTATAGGAAAAGAATACACATGCAATCAAACTGGTGGATCCATGTGGTTTAGGAAAGGAACACACATCAATGACGCTGGTGGATCCATGTGGTTTTGGAAAGAAACACACATGCAATGACACTGGTGGATCCATGTGGTTTAGCCAACACACATGCAATGACTCAGGTGGATCCATATGGTTTAGGAAAAGAACACACATGCAATGACACTAGTGGATCCACGTGGTTTAGGAAAAGGAACACACATGTAATGACACTTGTGGATGAATGTGGTTTAGGAAAGGAACACACACGCAATGACTTTGGTGGGTCCATTGGGTTTAGGAAAGGAACATACTTGCAATGACTCTAGTGGATCCATCTGGTTTAGGAAAGGAACAAACATACAATGACTCTGGTTGGTCCATGTTGTTTAGGAAAGGAACACACATGCAATGACTCTATATGTGGTTTAGGAAAGGAACACACATGCGATGACTCTAGTGGATCCATGTGGTTTAGGAATAGAACACACATGCAATGTCTCTATGAGATGCATGTGGTTTAGGAATAGAACACATGCAATGTCTCTGGGAGATCCATTTGTTTTAGGAAAAGAAAACACATGCAAAGACACTAGTGGATCCATGTGGTTTAGGAAAAGAACACAGATGCAATGACACTGGTGGATCCATGTGGTTTAGGAAAAGAACACACATGCAATCACTCTAATGGTCGTTTAGGAAAGGAAGACACATGCAATGACTCTATATGTGGTTTAGGAAAGGAACACATATGCAATGACTCTAGTGGATCCATGTGGTTAAGGAAAATAACACACATGCAATGACTCTAGTGGTGGTTTAGGAAAAGAACACAGATGCAATGACATTGGTGGATCCATGTGGTTTAGGCAACACACATGCAATGACTCTGGTGGATCCATGTGGTTTAGAAAAAGAACACACATGCAATGACACTGGTGGATCCATGTGGTTTAGGAAAAGGAACACACATGTAATGACACTGGTGGATCCATGTGGTTTAGGAAAGGAACACACATGCAATGACTTTGGTGGGTCCATGGGGTTTAGGAAAGGAACACAGATGCAATGACTCTGGTGGATCCATCTGGTTTAGGACAGGAACAAACATGCAATGACTCTGGTGGGTCCATGTTGTTTAGGAAAGGAACACACATGCAATGAATCTAGATGTGGTTTAGGAAAGGAACACACATGCAATGTCTCTAGTGGATCCATATGGTTTAGGAATATAACACACATGCAATGTCTCTAGGAGATGCATGTGGTTTAGGAATAGAACACATGCAATGTCTCTGGGAGATCCATGTGGTTTAGGAAAAGAAAACACATGCAATGACATTGGTGGATCCATGTGGTTTAGGAAAAGAACACACATGCAATGACACTGGTGGATCCATGTGGTTTAGGAAAAGAACACACATGCAATGACTCTGGTGGTCGTTTAGGAAAGGAAGACACATGCAATGACTCTAGATGTGGTTTAGGAAGGGAACATATATGCAATGACTCTAATGTATCCATGTGGTTAAGGAAAATAACACAAATGCAATGACTCTAGTGGTGGTTTAGGAAAAGAACACACATGCAATGACACTGGTGGATCCATGTGGTTTAGGACAAGAACACACATGCAATGACTCTGGTGCTGGTTTAGGAAAGGAACACACACGCAATGACTTTGGTGGCTCCATTGGGTTTAGGAAAGGAACACACTTGCAATGACTCTGGTGGATTCATCTGGTTTAGGAAAGGAAGAAACATACAATGACTCTAGATGTGGTTTAGGAATGGAACACACATGCGATGACTCTAGTGGATCCATGTGGTTTAGGAATAGAACACACATGCAATGTCTCTGTGAGATGCATATGGTTTAGGAATAGAACACATGCAATGACTCTGGTGGATCCATGTGGTTAAGGAAAAGAACACACGTGCAATCACACTGGTGGATCCACGTGGTTTAGGAAAAGGAAAACACATGTAATGACACTTGTGGATGAATGTGGTTTAGGAAAGGAACACACACGCAATGACTTTGGTGGGTCCATCGGCTTTAGGAAAGGAACGCACCTGCAATGACTCTGGTGGATCCATCTGGTTTAGGAAAGGAACAAACATACAATGACTCTGGTTGGTCCATGTTGTTTAGGAAAGGAACACACATGCAATGACTCTAGATGTGATTTAGGAAAGGAACACACATGCGATGACTCTAGTGGATCCATGTGATTTAGGAATAGAACACACATGCAATGTCTCTGTGAGATGCATGTGGTTTAGGAATAGAACACAAGCAATGTCTATGGGAGATCCATGTGGTTTAGGAAAAGAAAACACATGCAATGACACTGGTGGATCCATGTGGTTTAGGAAAAGAACACAGATGCAATGACACTGGTGGATCCATGTGGTTTAGGAAAAGAACACACATGCAATGACTCTAGTGGTCGTTTAAGAAAGGAAGACACATGCAATGACTCTATATTTTGTTTAGGAAAGGAACACATATGCAATTACTCTAGTGGATCCATGTGGTTAAGGAAAATAACACACATGCAATGACTCTAGTGGTGGTTTAGGAAAAGAACACACATGCAATGACATTGGTGGATCCATTTTGTTTAGGACAAGAACACACATGCAATGACTCTGGTGGTGGTTTAGGAAAGGAAGACACATGCAATGACTCTGGATGTGGTATAGGAAAAGAATACACATGCAATCAAACTGGTGGATCCATGTGGTTTAGGAAAGGAACACACATCAATGACGCTGGTGGATCCATGTGGTTTTGGAAAGAAACACACATGCAATGACACTGGTGGATCCATGTGGTTTAGCCAACACACATGCAATGACTCAGGTGGATCCATATGGTTTAGGAAAAGAACACACATGCAATGACACTAGTGGATCCACGTGGTTTAGGAAAAGGAACACACATGTAATGACACTTGTGGATGAATGTGGTTTAGGAAAGGAACACACACGCAATGACTTTGGTGGGTCCATTGGGTTTAGGAAAGGAACATACTTGCAATGACTCTAGTGGATCCATCTGGTTTAGGAAAGGAACAAACATACAATGACTCTGGTTGGTCCATGTTGTTTAGGAAAGGAACACACATGCAATGACTCTATATGTGGTTTAGGAAAGGAACACACATGCGATGACTCTAGTGGATCCATGTGGTTTAGGAATAGAACACACATGCAATGTCTCTATGAGATGCATGTGGTTTAGGAATAGAACACATGCAATGTCTCTGGGAGATCCATTTGTTTTAGGAAAAGAAAACACATGCAAAGACACTAGTGGATCCATGTGGTTTAGGAAAAGAACACAGATGCAATGACACTGGTGGATCCATGTGGTTTAGGAAAAGAACACACATGCAATCACTCTAATGGTCGTTTAGGAAAGGAAGACACATGCAATGACTCTATATGTGGTTTAGGAAAGGAACACATATGCAATGACTCTAGTGGATCCATGTGGTTAAGGAAAATAACACACATGCAATGACTCTAGTGGTGGTTTAGGAAAAGAACACAGATGCAATGACATTGGTGGATCCATGTGATTTAGGACAAGAACACACATGCAATGACTCTGGTGGTGGTTTAGGAAAGGAAGACACATGCAATGACTCTGGATGTGGTATAGGAAAAGAATACACATGAAATCACACTCGTGGATCCATGTGGTTTAGGAAAAGAACACACATCAATGACGCTGGTGGATCCATGTGGTTTTGGAAAGGAACGCACATGCAATGACTCTGGTGGATCTATGTTGTTTAGGCAAAAATAACACACATGCAATGACTCTGGTGGATCCTTGTGGTTTAGGAAAAGAACACATATGCAATGACTCTTGAGTTGGTTTAGGAAAAGAACACACATGCAATGACACTTGTAGATCCATGTGGTTTATGAAAAGAACACACATGGAATGACACTTGTGGTGTTTTAGGAAAGGAAGACACATGCAATGACTCTGGATGTGGTTTTCGAAAGGAACACACATGCAATGACACTGGTGACTCCATGTGGTTTAGGAAAATCACCCACATGCAATAACTCTGGCAGTGGTTTAGGAAAAGAACACACATGCAATGACTCTAGTGGTGCTTTATGAAAGGAAGACACATGCAATGACTCTGGATATGGTTTAGGAAAGGAACACACATGCAATGACACTGGTTGATCCCTGTGGTTTAGGAAAGGAACACACATGGAATGAATCTAGTGGTGGTTTAGGAAAAGAAGACACATGCAATGACTCTGGATGTGGTTTAGGAAAGGAACACACATGCAATGACTCTGGTGGATCCATGTGTTTTAGGAAAATAACACATATGCAATGACACTAGTGGATCCATGTGCTTTAGGAAGGGAACACACATGCAATGTCACTGGTGGATCCATGTGGTTTAGGCAAGGAACACACATGCAATCACTCTGGTGGATCCATGTGGTTTAGGAAAAGAACACACATGCAATGACACTGGTGGATCCACGTGATTTAGGAAAAGGAACACATATGTAATGACACTGGTGGATCAATGTGGTTTAGGAAAGGAACACACATGCAATGACTTTGGTGGGTCCCTGGGGTTTAGGAAAGGAACACACATGCAATGACTCTGGTGGATCCATCTGGTTTAGGAAAGGAACAAACATGCAATGACTCTGGTGGGGTCCATGTTGTTTAGGAAAGGAACACACATGCAATGAATCTGTATGTGGTTTAGGAAAGGAACACACATACAATGACTCTAGTGGATCCATATGGTTTAGGAATAGAACACACATGCAATGTCTCTGGGAGATGCATGTGGTTTAGGAATAGAACACATGCAATCTCTCTGGGAGATCCATGTGGTTTAGGAAAAGAAACACATGCAATGAAACTGGTGGGATCCATGTGGTTTAGGAAAAGAACACACATGCAATGACACTGTGGATCCATGTGGTTGGGAAAAGAACACACATGCAATGACAC